>CATOUR010000036.1:0-600000 GCA_951848785.1 Callosobruchus maculatus
GACGAAAGGGACAGATTGCATAGAAGAATAGACAGTAAGCAAAGAGCAGTAAAAGAAGAAGAAAGGAAGACAACCATGAGAATGTGGCAGCAGGAGTGGGCAAGGGACACTGGAAAATCTTTATGGACAAAGACGCTTATAAAGGACATCCATGGGTGGGTAAACTGTCGCCACAGAAAAACAAATTATTACATGACGCAGTTTTTAAGCGGACATGGTAGGTTTAAAAACTGTACTTTCAAAATGAAAATCACACCTGACGACAAGTGTATATATTGTAATAAAGAAGACTCTCCCGACCATACACTGTTCAAATGTGAAAGATGGGCAACATTCAGATTAGAGCTGAACGTCAAAATTGGTGAAGAATTAAATAAGGATAATATTATTGATATAATGACAAAGAGTGACCGAGCCTGGAAATATATACAAGACTATGTATCCAGTGTGATTGCAACAAAAGAAATAGAAGATACACAGAAAGAGAATGTATAAGAAAGCGATAGCCTAACAGAAGAGTGAGAGAGAGAGAGAAATGAAGGATCTGCCCAGAGTACTGAAGTCACCAAAACCAGGATTATCCCGGTACTCAAAGGGTGAAGAGTGAGTCCGGCAGCTACCGCCAGAATGCGGAGCTCCATGAGGATTCACCCCCACTATAAAAAAATCCCATCTCTCAAATGGAATATTATTTTCAGCAAAGCCTCCAAACCTAATGCCTCAGCCCAGTATTTGAATATAATTATGATAATCTATATACAATTATAATGAGAAAGGAGCGTCCTTCTGTTTCGCATGACCTACGTCGAGAGATAGTACTTGTAATTCAATCACATGCTTTGAATTCCATCTGATAGTATTTCAGTATAGTAGAAGTATCATGGCGTAAGGAAGGATCTATACTTATACAGCTTTACTCCAGTTAAGCTCTTAGCAGCGGTGACACATTTTAATCATCTGTAATATAGTTTTCTGACTTTAATATTTACCCTCTGTCGTAGCTCTAGTTTTCAACTGAAAATCTAGAATTAAGATCATGTAGCCTCAACCTTTCAGATAAATATTTTTACCTACCTACTTTCAAAGGAAGTCCTGCATCAACCCGTAAGTTACTTCATTCATCACTGAAAATTCCTCTATTATCAGCATGTTATCTGCAGTTTTTTCAAATATCTAAACATTTCAAAACCTTTTGATCACAACCAGCTTAAGTGAATCGTAAAAGTGTACTTCAAAGTATTGCTATCAAATGCACGTATTCCCATTTTGAGTTTATTTTTTATAGCAATCAGTGGTACCCTTAAAATATTTTGCATACCACTGAAGTGACTGGGTTCGAGTTGGTTGTGATCATAATAAATTTAAAATGTGTGGACAGTCTAACGCAATATTATAATCGCTTTGCTAAAGTCGTAAGGTATCTACAACGCAATACGAATAAATTAAAAATGTGTTTATGCGTGCCGCATTCACCATTTTTCCAAGTAAATGAATACCCATTCTTTGTTAAAAAATGGTGACAAGTGGCTTGACTCAGTACGTCCCACAGTTTCAAACATTTATGAGTTTCCATGTCCACCACACACATAAATATTATAATACAAAAGTTTCTAATTCAACGTTTGGTGAATGTGTTTATGCCGCATTCACCATTTTTCCAAATAGTAGATACCCGTTCTTTGTTAAAAAATGGTGACAAGTGGCTGGATTCAGTACTTCCACAGTTTTAAGCGTTTATGAGTTTCCATATCCACCAAACACGTAAATATAATACAAAAGGTTCCAGTTCAACGTTTGGTGAATTTCGTGTTTACAATGTATGCCGCATTCACCATTTCTCCAATATACCCGTTATTTGTTAAAATATGGCGTCAGGTAGTGACTCAGTACTTTCCACACTTTCAAGCACCTATGAGTTTTCCCATCCCCCACCCACACAAATATGCACAAAAAGTCCTAGTTCACCGTTTGGCGAATGTGTTTACAAGTTATGCAGCATTCACCATCTTTCCAAGTAAATGAATACCCGTTCTTTGTTAAAAAATGGTGACACGTGGCTTGACTCAGTACGTCCCACACTTTCAAGCATTTACGAGTTTCAATATCCACCACACACATGAAAATATTATAATACAAAAGGTTCTAATTCAACGTTTGGTGAATGTATTTATGCGTGCTGCATTCACCATTTTCCTAAATAAGTAAATACCGGTTACTTGTTAAAAAATGGTGACAAGTGGCTTGACTCAGTACTTCCACAGTTTCAAGCATTTATGAGTTAGTGGAGTTTCCATATCCACCAAACACATAAATATAATACAAAAGGTTCTAGTTCACGGTTTGGTGCATGAGTTTACAATGTATGCCACATTCACCATTTCTCCAAGTAAGTGAATACCGGTTCTTTTTAAAAAAATGGCGTCAGGTACTTAGTTTGACTTCCCACATATAGAAATATTTGTGGCCCTTTCAAGTGAAAGTACTGTATCACATAACATGACCATTTTCACAAATTCACTGAAAACTTTCACATTGTTGGCTACCAGACAAATACTAAACAACTTGGTGGCTTCAAACCTTGAACATAAATGATTATAAATTGTCTACTTTCGTTTTCAAACAACTACCGCTATCTGTAGATCAGACCCGGTACTTATATGGAACCACCTTCGTATGACCTCACTTCTTCCTAAAGAATTCAAATAAAGCGCCTTGTCCTACCGTTATAGCGCATATTTAGTCTAATATATTTCTGAGAATCAAAGCGTAAGAAATCGTGCCAAAATTCTACAGTATTCTTCAAACTACTCAAATTTAACGATCATATCCTGCATTGAACTCCGAGCATTTTTTTAAAGAGCGGCTTTTCCTAACATTTGTGAAACGACTAAATATTTTTATAAAACTTCGTACAATAAGCAAACGACCAAAAGTATCAAAAAATGAAACTACTTAGTAGTCCCACTGACCACACAGCCTTAAAAAAAACTCGATGCGAGGATAATATTGCATTGGAGCACCAAACATAGGAGTAAGAAGGAACTGTCACGGAAGGACCGTCTTCAATGCAACATTTGTCACTCGCTCTCAGAAAATCTTGGTAAAATTCAGCTCTCCTGCGGTATACAGGATGATTCAAGGCCAACGCCGAGGCCTATTGAGACCAAACGATATCTCTTTTCAGAAAAATAACTACTTGAGTGTATGGTGGACTACATTTTAGGTCTGTTTTTACAGCAATCACAAACTAGTCAGCGTCAATTTGATTGGCCAGTACTAGTCAGAAATAGTTTGACAACTGCAATGGGGAATACTGATTGGCTCTGACTGGTTTGTGATTCTCTGTAAAAACAGACCTTTTATAAATGATGCCTTTTATATAAGTTGGCTAATAAAAGCGCGACATATCAAGGTGGTGTTTTTTTAAACGGATGGATACATGCTTAGATTCCTTGATGAATTCTAGTGCAACCGTTTAGAAAAAAAATTCAATATCGCAGCGGTCATAAAGCTTTGCCGTGTGACTAAGCATGATATGCGTCAGCTTCGGTAGACGATGAAATCTGAATTTGTACTGGACGAAATAATCGGTGGATTAAGGATCAGTCAGAGATAACTCGATTTTGTCAAGTGGGACTTCCAATTTTTTTATATGATCAAATGTAAAATTTAATAGCCGTGCTAATAATGTAAAGCCAAAGTTTCAATCAAATCGGTGTTTTTCAGTGTTCTTCTACCTATAAGCAACCTATAGCAGGTCATGACATATGAACGTATGCAGATGGAAGAAAACAACTAACTTAGCAGAAAGATACAGACGAACTTGAGTAAAGGGACAGGTTTATAAAAATTCCTTACAGCAAATCAACTCTAACGACAAGCAACAGCGGTAACATATCTAAGGTCAAAAAAAAGATAAAATACGAAAGAATTTGATACTTTTCAGAGCCTACTAGCTACTGCAATGTGCTACAGATTAAAAATTTCCAAAGGGATTGTTGCAGACAGTCAAATATCTTGGGCACGCAATTTTACATTTAATGGTGTAAAAAGTAGTCATTTCCATCACAAAGTCAAAAGTAACAATACTTCTGACTGTTTTGAAATCTGTCAGTATCTATTAGCAAGATCGTAAAAAATGAATACTGGCAAATCAGATTTTAATTTTCTGCCAGGCAAGTTATCTTTTATAATTTGAGCAGACTAATCCATTTTACGTTTTCTGCGATTTTGCTAATAGGTGCCGAAGAACTTGCAGAAAACCAGTCAGAGGTATCGCTACTTTTGACTTGAAATAAAAGTTTACCTTTTTACATCATTCAATGTGAAAACATTATTCTAAAGATATTAAACTGCCAACAACATTCGCTGGTAGCTTTGTTTTCATTTTAAAATTTGCTATTTTTTTGGAAATGATCTGCTTGTAGTAGGTACATTACAGTAGCTTGCAGGCTGAGAAAAACATTCATTTCTGCCGTACTCCAGCTTCTCTTTGACCTTATTTATGTTACCACTGTTGTTTCTGGTTAGAGTTGATCTGTTGTAAGCAATTGTTGTAACCCTGTCCCCTTATCTTG
This sequence comes from Callosobruchus maculatus, assembly GCA_951848785.1. Lineage (NCBI taxonomy): Eukaryota > Metazoa > Arthropoda > Insecta > Coleoptera > Chrysomelidae > Callosobruchus > Callosobruchus maculatus. The sequence continues at coordinate 4,578 of CATOUR010000036.1, forward strand.
AAGCATTCCCATTTGAAAAAATCAAGTTATCATTGGTTGAAGTATCCTTAATTAATCTACCGATTTCTCCAAGTACAAACAGAATTCAAATTTGACCGTCTAATCTAAGTTGGTCCATTTTATGCTTAGTCGCACTGCACAGTCACAGCCCTCTAAGTTTTAAAATCGCTGCGTCATTCAATTTTTTTTTATGTTTACCAAAAATGGTGTGTTTGCACCTAAAAGGGTTCATTTTAGGGATCATGTGTGATACTTCACACTAGAATTGACCAAGGAGTCTGAATATGCAATGATTCCATTCCATATTCCATTTAAAAAACACAATTTTAATATGTCACGCTTTTATTAGACACTCTGCATAAATGTAATTAGTTTTAAAATGTACTCCAACTGTACGTACATTCGCCCACATAGTTATGTTCCTGAAAAGAGCTATCGTTTAGTCACAGGAGTCCGAGGCGTTGAGCTTGACTCACCCTGTATACAAAGTAGATGTATAGGTATAGTATATAACATACATAGATACACTTCCAGGGATTGATGCCAAGTGACGATTCCTATTATGCCTATGTTCGGTGGTTAGAGCCAATCAGCCAATCAGTTACGCCAAAATAACCGTTCTAATCGAAATTTCAGTCCGAGCACAAACGAAAAGGCCTCTTCTGGCTGAAATTCCGCGGCAAAGGCTCTACGCTGCAGTCCAGCCAGAAACGCGAGGTTGCCAATTGGGGCACGCAAGAAGTGGCAACGTGGCTGGAAACGTTGCAGCTGTCAGAATACATTGACAGCTTCGAGAAAAATGACATCAGGGGCAGAGAACTACTCACGTTAGCCCGCAGAGACCTCAAGGATCTTGGGGTCACTAAAGTGGGACACGTCAAAAGAATACTGCAAGCAATTAAGGATTTGACACAAGGTTTATAAAGTTTATTAGTATGTAAAATCTATAGTATAGGAATAATGTAAATAATGGAGGTACTGATACCTCATCTCAATAAAAATCTGTCAGAAAAAGGCTTTTGCCAAAAAAAACATCTCCAATTCTCATATATTTTTGAAAGGGTGCCATAAAAGCTTGCGAGATTCGCAAAATCGTTCTCCCTAAGAATTTTGCAAAAATTGTACGATACATTTTTTATGTTGTGCACTAATTGGAAACTTTGTTCAGGAAATTCTACAAAGGTCATACAGACTATTCTATTGCATAATACACTGTTTCAGACTTGTAGCGCAACAGCCAGTGCAATCCTATTATTCCTATTATTACATATACTATATACTATCAAAGTTTACGGAATACATATAAGTTGGATCACTCTCCGTCGGCACTTTGAAGATCTCACATGAAAGCGATGCCGCGGCCGCACGCGCCAGTTAGTTTTTGCATAGTTTTTTGCCCAAGTACGAGGGTCTTTTAGCGGAGACTTGCTAACGCCTGGGCTGTACGTATATATGAAGGCAATTGAAAAACTAGGCATTGACGGCCGATTTAGACATACAAATACAAATATAACGTTTATTTTGCTAATGCACTAAGTTATGTACATAAGGGATATAAAAAATAAAACCTAGTAAACATATTACTAATGAATCTCAAATGACTTCACATATTGTAGCTACTTTATAGATACGGAAAAATTGGTTCAAGGTGCTGCAGTATGTTTACCTTGATGTTTTGTTTATTTAGCTTATTTTTGAGATCGCAGTTTATAAATTTTATGTATGTACAATTTTAAAAAATAATCATTTGGAAATGCTTTACATGAATGTGTGTAAATTATTTTTGACATTTTTTCAGTGTCATTCCAATTGCTATTGTAGAAACTAAATTGTTAAAGTTATCAATAAAAATATTTCCGAGCTCCATAATATAACTTAGAATGTCCCTGGGTGGTATGGTAAGACCGCCGAATGAATATTTTGTCTCACACTATACGCTTATAGCGTGATACAATCCTTTAAGTACCTGTAGGTCTTGAATTAATCACTTTAGACCACAAGTGTGCTAGTTTGTTGGAATTGTTTTATCGAGAGGAACACAGAAAGGCACAAATGTACAGGGTGTCCCATCAATAATTTTGAATCGAATGTCACGGGACCAAAAACCAATACCTCATTGGGTGGTACAATGACAAAAAAATACACTGCATCTACTCTAATTTACATCCCCAAAATTATAATTCTCTACTACTGCCCAGTTCCGACATATTGCTTGTCTTAGTCGTCGCGAAACACCCTGTATTTATATCCTTTAAATTTCAAGGTTTACCGCAAAATAAGGATGGATCTGATTGTCATTTTCCATCGGTTAATAAATTTAATTGATAAAATCAAACTTCTAAAAAGATTATCCATTTCCTGCAAACAAATCCGAGATAACAAAATCCGATATTTTTGAGACACTGCATACACTTCGCGTTAAACACGTTCAACCTCTACTTTGCGTCGCCCCGTATCTCCCGGCTGACGTCGGTACACTGCTACCGGCGTACCGGGGTGACGGGGCAAGGGGCAGGCCGTTTTGATATTTTTGCGGAGTGATCCAAATTATATGTATTCCGTAAACTTTGATACTATCCATGCTATCATTATCGATTAAATGATAACTAACAGACGATGGAAGACTTTTTATAATAAAAATAAAATGTTCTGAGGCTCAAAATTCATTCAAGGAGTTTACCCACACTTGTAAAGCAAACAAAGGCCGTAAGATGTGATAAATTATACAGTTGATCTAATATTTGCTTAGCTATGGTAACTAGTTGCAAGGAGTAGTATTGGATTATATATTATTCAATATTTAGTCCAGAGAGGCACAGAAGTAAATAGCTTCACAATGGCTTCAAATAATAATTTCTTTGCAAAACCGGTGTCTGAAGATACCTATTCAATGTGTAAGTGTGAAATTGTTAATCAAGTGACATTGCTGTTATTACATAGTTACATACCATTTCTTTGCAATAACGGGTCTCCATACGTCACGCACTGATTTTAATCCTATATGCAGAATTAAGCATTCAGCGTGTTAAATGCTCTAAATGGTACATATCACCAAAATAATTACTAATTATTTTTGTAGCAATTTTCATACTGAACAAATTTTGCAACCATTTTGATGCACAAAAAAGTTTCAAAAAATATACAGCGCTTTTTAGGGCTTCATTCTATATTACCGACCTTTGAAAAAATTGAAACATTTTTTAGAGCTTTTCAAAAACTCTAGATCCTACAACTTTCAATTTAAGGTTTTCGCATGCTTTCTCAATGATTTATGAAAAAAATAGTCAAGCAGTTTATCACCTTTTTAAAAATCCTATTTCTGTATTGCCTATTCTGCCTAGTCATTCTATGGCTTTTCGTTACCTTACGCATTACAAAATCTGTTATATATAGAAAACGGTTGATCAACAAATCTATTTTACTATCACTTAATCTAATTAAGCAGTTTGGAACTTAAGCGTCATGAGTTTTTTTTTAACTAAAAGATAGTTTGTTCTCTGTTTTTCATAAAATACCCACAAGAGAATCAGAGCATTTGTTTTTTTTTAATGTGGCTTCTCGTTCCGAAGAAAGCCTTGTCAACAGTAAGAATTTATAAATTTTGGTTCTCGATTCATAATAAATCATCCCTGAGTTTTCAACTTTGTTTGGTTTTTGAATCAGCAACAAATATTTTTCTGTCACCAGCTAATGATTCAAAATTTCCAGAAAAAAAACAGATCTTTTTCATAGAAAAACACTTTGGTGTGTATTTTTTTTTTCGGTGTTAATTATGATACAAAAGTATACAGTTTTTTATAATATTCATTTATACTTTTATGATATACACATTTTAATGCTATTTCCAATGCTCAAAAAATGAATATATATTCTCAATGTTTCTGTGTTTTTGCGACTAACCTGGCACACAAAAGTCTGTTAATATTATTCCTATACTATTATGGTAAATGTGTGTATTTACCCCAACCAACTTTTAAGATCTCATATTAAGTGTTTATTGTAATGAATGACGTGTCGAAAATTTTATATTTTTTTCTTAATTTTATTCTCTATATTAAATGTCATTAAAGTATTGTGGAAACTGAAACCACTCCTACAGTTTCTAAATTTGGTGATAATCGATTTGTTTACCAACAAATAATTTATTTGGCGTATGAGGACGGTACCATTACGTAACTGTAATCTTTAGGTTGTAACCATTTTGTAGGTGGGAGAAGCCACAAAAAAATATCTAATATAAACAGCCAAACTTTCTGTAACGTGTGCGATCATCTTCAGGGCTTTCCACAAAAGCATTCACTATATTTTTTTCCTAGTGGAGTTTTTTTATTGAGTTCGCAAGACAACCACACAGACAATTTACAGGATGAGAGGGGAACCCTTAGCAGTAGGTATTTGAATCAAATGCATGAAGCTGGCAAGAATCGTTATGATGACATGGATGCTGGCACTTTAAAAAATAATCAAATAATGATTGAAGTTTGCTTGCAAGAAAACATTTCAAAAAGGACCAATGTTATTAAGCATAGCTTGAAGGTTTATTGATTGATTATAGAGAACTGGTTAAAAAAGAGTTACAGAAATTCAGTCAATTTAGGAGATGTATGGAATTATCTGATATTTCTCGTAAACATAGACTGATACTTGCACCGGGTCAATTTTTTACATTTAATTGATCCATCATCTATTTATACTACAAATATCAGATAATCTCATACAGTGTATCAAACCCTAAAAAACATCTAGATTATCTTACTTATTTTGTGTAAAACTTGAACAGTGTTTCGTGCAAGCAAAAACTTTACCGGCCGTTACTTAAAAAATTGTCGAGTTACACAAGACTGCCGCCTAGGTCTAATATTTTAAATTTAACCAAACTTACCCAAGTTGATAATAACCGAAATACAAAGTGTCAAAGATGCAATTATTATTTCGTTTTTGCGTAATAATTCGTCAAAAAGGTGACGTAGCGGCACGAAATTAGGAACTGGAGGGTTTCTTTGGGGAAAAAAATTCAAATCCGATTTTAGTTTGGTTGCCACTTGTAGAAAGGCGCCACTTACTATGCATTAACTATTTTATCTCACGGTATATTAGTGTAGGTAAGTGTTGAAAAGAAAATTATCTCTTTTTAAGTACTTTTACGTGAAAAATCTATACTTTGCAAATGTCGCTAAGAGTGCCCGTTTTCCAGCTTATTAATTAGTCAGTACACAGTCAAACTTACAACTGTAAATTTTCCATCGCAATAGGCGGTCATTAAATCAGATGTCATTTGCATCAAGGGACACTACACACTTAGTTACTGTCACATTTTGCTTTGCTTGCCAATATTTGGATATTTTTTACATACCAGCAGTTACAAATTTTGACAGCAGTTGCGTCTGTTGTTGCAACTGACATCTGATTTAATTACAGCCTAATTCGATAAAAAAATGCCCAAAAAATACTAGCTTCAACACTTTACATACATACCTACATTCGTCTATTTTCATAAGACTCTACAAACAGTATGGGAATATAGTCAAAAAAAAAGGTAAACGACAAAAGACCAACTGAAACATTTAATAGACAAACATCAATAACATATTAAAATTCATAATTCATATACCCTTCTATGGAGCAATAAGGGTTCTGTAAAAAGATTTTCTTAAGTCTTTACGAAGGACGACACAGAATTAATCATTTTAATAACTATAGGCAGCTAGCACTTCAGAGATGAACACAGGTGATAAAAAAGGGAGTATGCTACTAAGCTTATATTCTTAGAAATAATACTCTTAGGTGGTTAAGAATTAAGGACTTAACTGAATTTATAAAATACTCATTAAAACTGCAAGCTAATTCAGCTTCATTAATAATTGTTTCGCCATTACTGCTAAACAATACCCTGGGAATTTGTTTAGGTGCAACTTTATTATTATTAAAGGAAACCAACATTAAATTACTATAATAAGTCTTTTTTGCATTACTCACATAAATACTGTTGTTTTAGCTGTTTATTAATTAGATATATCGTTGTCATGAGATTCTTTATATGTATAATTAAATATCTCTCTCGAGAAAATACCTTCATTAATAAAGCTTTTTTCGTGCGACATGGCTTTCCTTTTGTTTACAGAATTGTACGGGAAAGCAATATCAACAAGGTCTAAGAATTTTGAATAAAATTGGATAAACTTATCGTTGCTTGAACAGCTGTTCTCTAAAAAATTCCAATTTTCTAATTTTGATCTATAATCTATCGTGACAAAGAAAAGTTACATCATTTTGCTCTGCTGACAAAAAAAAATCCCCGGGTTCGTAATTTGTGCCGTTGGTTGCGTCATCCTGTTGATGAATTAATAAGCAAAAATTGAATGATAATTACAACTTTGACACCCAGTTTTTCGGTAAGTATCAACTTTTACACTAAGGTAGGTTTGGTTAAATCTCACAATGTTTACCCAAAGAATATGTAATTTTGCTGTCTACCCGTTAGCTTCTTGTAACCTCTATATTCAAAGTATGTCGTATTTCATAACAAAATAACGTTGTGCTCAAATGGATTAAAACTAACCTTTTTTGTGCGAATCAGCATAGTGAACTGATATTTATATGTTTAATAAACAAATAATTTTTGTGTTACACCCACCTACGATGTTACATCTATCGTTTTTGCGTGGTTACACCTATTTTATACTCAGGTGCTGTCAATATAAAGTCGAAAATCGCACATACTGAACAGAATTTAGTTTTATTACAAGTTAATTATAAGCTTATGTGATATTTAGTTCGTAAAATCGCAAACTTTGACTGCAAAAGTACAAATATTTATTTATTAATTTTTTATATGTATCTTCCAATCATTTTGTTTTGATCAGTGCAAACAAATTGACCGTCATATATATTAAATAAGTTATACCTTGTATGAATGAACTGATGATGATGTAAGTGGTGGTTAAGATGTGCAACTTACTGTGATTTCCAAGTAGATAAAGTTAGTGGTCTTTAAAACAAATGTATTAACGTATATCTTGATAAAAATATATTCTTCAATGCACAAAGGCGTATCAGATACGAAAACTAGTGTCTACGGGTCATATCGAGATCATTTTTTAAAGCATGTATTTTAACATTTTTCAACCGGTAAAGGAACCCCTAATTCCACCAGAAGACAACCCAATGACGTCGCAGTGACGTAGGTGGGCAGTGTTCGCTTGATCGGCTTATCGGCTGCCATCCAAATTGTCGTCAGTAGCGCCGCACATACGGGTATTTGTACTAAAAGGTTGATAAAAATCGATTTTGCAAATTACGACGTATGGCAAATCTGATTGCACCAAACATATTGGAATAGATGACAGATGAAAAGCGGCGTTCAGTGAAATTGTCGAAATGACATTCCGAAGTTTTTATAGAATTTTAAGAATATTTTACCAATTATTAAATATGGAGCAGGTACCTACATATATACAACATATTTGATCAAGTCTAATAGTAATATGTACTGACATTAGAAACACTGTCCTTTTAGTGAAACTTAAATGGCTTCGATACTCTTCTGGATGAGTCCTGAGTTTAATTTTTGTTTTATATTACAAACTTAGGTCTCTGCTATTGGTCATATCAAATACAGTTTCCAACTTCGTCCAAATGTATGAATAATATTACTAAGTAGCTGTATGTGTTGTAGAATCAAAAAAATAATAATTTTGTGTTGGTGTAGGTAATAGCGATGACGGAAATACAAATCGGAGATTTTTTACCAACCATGAGATATCATCAGAGATAACTGCTATAGATTTAGGTCCCATTTTTCATCTTAAGGTTTAGAGGCTATATTGAAGCGACCAAAAAATAAACCCGCAGAAATGCGAAGCTGTTTGTTTGGACACGGCAAGGCTGTACGTAGAATTATATTCGTGGCATCCAAAGACACCAACTCTTCACAACATTTTACTTATGGGTCTACTGTTTTATCCAAATAATGCAGTAATTTGAATTTCTTGTCATCATTTGATAGACCAACAATCCAGTGATCAAATCTACTGCTTTTGTGGAATCTGATTGGTTGAGATTAGCAATTTATTGCTAAGCTCTTTGCTGAACAAGAAAATGTAATTTTTCATGTATTTAGTATGCAAAATCAGAGCTGAAAAGATATTACACCGTTTCCAGCTGTAGTTTCTAAAGCGTCAAATGATAATTCAAAACGGTCAAATTAATTTTCCAACTCGTCAATTGTAAATTCAGACAGGTATAAATTACTCCTGACAGTTTGGAATTACAAGTGACGAGTTGGAAAATTAATCTGACAGTTTTGAATTATCACTTGACGCTTTAGAAACTATAGCTAGAAAAAGTGTAGATGGTTCAAAATGGTCGATTGTATTTAAAGTATGTCATTTTTTACCTTCTTGGGGTAAACTTTAAGAGAAGTCAATAATTTTCGGAGAACTTTGACAGGTGCATGTTCTTGAATGGGCTGCTCTGATTGGACAAAGCCTTTGTTAAAATGCGCGTGTTGATAAAATCGGACCCTCGTCTACGACGCACACTTGACAGACTCGAAATTGCCAGATGATTCCATGACGTTTACACATCTAACTTATGTGTTTGACAGCAACGTTATATCTACATGACAACAATCACACAAAAATCACTGACACTATATACACTATACAGTATTTTGCAATGTTCGCAGTCGTTAATTTTTCTTAAATTTTCAAAAATTTTCTAATTTTCTGTATAATTTTCCTTTCTTCTCGTAAGAACCCGCTACGAAGCCTTAGAAAACTGATAATAAAAAGTGGATCGAATTGGTAAAGTGGTTTTCAAGTTATGGCGTAACCAAGGGAAAAAAGGATTCATTTTTATATATAAACAGATTTGGTGTACCAACCACAATTGTTGACCAAATTACAATTAATTACGCCGTTTCAAGGAAATTGAGATTGAAAAATAATATTCCTCGGGCTTTCAATATAAATAACCCTATGTGCGCTGGTTAGATTGATTTGCGGAATGTCGTTTGGTGATCGCTTGTGGGCAAGTTATCTTGTGCCGTTAGTTTTTGATTTTGTATAGTTTTACGTTTTACCTCAGTACAATGTCTCTGAGGAGAGTTGTTGCGAAGAAAAACACTTTTTTTGCATTACACTATTATTCAAATTCGAATCGAGGAAACAATTATTGTTACGCCTCTGACTTCAAAGAATGGCATCCGCCATGTTTTCTGGGCCGGTACGTCAACAATTGTATGACGTCATTGTCTTTTTCTGGAATATTATGTATTTATCATATTTCATATCATATTTTTATATTTTATTAGCTACAGAATCAAATTTGCCCATGTCAGATGGTGAATATTTTTTCAAATGTTAGCACAACAAAACATGAAAAAGTGATCTTGATATGACTGAAATGCTGTTTCAACGTGTACCCTTGGCACTCCATCATTAACTCTACTGTCTCTCTTGTCAAGTTGCGGTACAGTTGGAAAACTTATATTCTAAATTCGAAGCAATTTTGTATCTTTTTGTAGCAATATAACGTAGTACATTGGGCAACTGTGAGACGTACAAAGCTAATCCAAATGGAAATAACATACTGTTTAATAACGTTTTAGGCTGAAGAAAAGTGTACTTCGAAATACTAGATTGGGTTTTAATGTTGGACAATCTCAGTTATGTTTTAACGATAATTAATTATATCGTCGTGCAACACACAAACCTTTTTAGTACGTGTCTTTTTTTACATTTTTTTTTTTTGGAATAAAAAATACATTCACTTACATGGCTTAACGGTATTCCTCACCTTTTGGCTTGGGGCCGAAAGCTTCCAGTACAATGCATTAAGAAGGTCTGAGGAATATATCTTCCACGCAGCTGGCGTTAGTTAACATTTTTCAGATATTCCTCTTGGTCGCTCCACTATTAGTATTTTCAATCAAATCTACAGTGATTGGTTAGCTAGATTCAGATCCTGAATATAGAATGGTCATCTTGTATCTCACAGTTGTCGAATATTCCAAAAATTTTGAAGTATCTAACTAAATGCAGGGTCGTAGAAAAATCCGACGCCCAAAGAAGAAAACCAATACTCAATAGTTTGCAATAGGGGTTGTAATAAATCAAAAAGAATGCCACGATTGTATGAAAATAAATTATAGATATATATAAACCACTCCCTGTGAAATTTAAGTGTGAACTCCTTCCTTGTAACAAAATGTCTATATTAGCGTTGACAATCTAAATGTATTGTGTAAATATGTAAATCATACTGAAAATGACCCTGTATGTTAGTTTCCTGAACCAATTTTTCCGTATTTATATACACAATGTAGAAGTATTTTTAATAAATAACTCTAAAATATTTTTGGGTAAGAGGTTACACTACAATATCTCTTATAATACAAGTTCAAGGCTCTCTAGTCAGTTGCAAAATAATACACTCCAAAAAATGTTACTCTATTAAAATATCAAATTCGACATTAATTATTGGTGTACCAATACACCAATTTTATTTGTATATTTAGAATGAATTAAAATTATGAATAGACTCGATACTACAATTTTTATGCATAGATGTTGCTAAGGACTCACTGGGAATTTCTTTACTATCACTACTGTATATTTCTTGGGAACAATTTTAGTTTATTCACTACTTTCTATATTTATTCATTCAGTATGTATAGTTTCTGATTTCATTGATACAGTATTACGAAGTTGCAAAAATTCTTATATTTTCCAACAAATATGTTAAAAGGGCTCATTTTGTCAACTTTGAAACACTGTAACTTTGAGATAATTGTTTTCGGAAAACAAAGAAAATCTTATTTGAAACTTCATGGTATTTAGGCTCTGCCTACGCGGTCTGCTCAGTTATAAAGAAATAATTATTTTTAAAAACTTAAAAATATACTTGTACATCATTCAAAAATTTAATACAATCTTAAACATCAAATAGGTAGCTGTCATCTCGCCTAGTATTAAACTGTATGAAGAAATCTAGAGCAATGCTGTATAATTTGGAGTCTCAAAGTAACCTCCTATCGAAAAATATGTATTAAGGTTTTGTGTAGTATAGTTTTAGTCCCTTTTAGATTAGGCATAGTAGATACCGTTTGTTTGTTTGTGTACACTCTCCTATAATTTTAAGCTTTTTTTGATGTTATCGTATAAAATATATATATAGTTGGTAAGACCTACAACGGTCAAAAATTAGTCGTCATATTTGAAGGTGTATTTAAAGATAACCACAAAAAATGGATGAAAATAACGCTCTACTTCAACAGACATATTTTCAAAAAGCTAACAGAATAAGTACTTTCAGTTGAACGGCTGGCATTTTTAAAAATGAGTAAGGCAATAATTATAATTAGATAAAACAACTTCTCTGACGCGTTATATAGCTCAGAGAAAATCTGATACAAAGAATTTGAAGAGCCATTTTTCTTTAATCTTTTAGGATAACTCAAAGTGCACCTCAAATCTCAACGACTGACTTAAAACTAATGTTAAAAACAAATACAAAAAATATATGTTTCATAATGTACTTGTACACCGAAAAACGATAATCACACTCTATATTGCTTGTTCATGTTAATGTTGAAATATATATGGAAGAAACTTTTTATCTATCCGTTAAAACACGGTTGTTTTTATTGTGTCATAGTAAGGCATCAGTAACATATGACTGAAAGGGCGGAAAACAAAACTGATATTTCAAAACAATGACCATTTTTTTCCATTTTGGGTACAAGTTTGTCTTAGATTTCCTTATGGTAGTATCAGTATTATTTTTTTTTTAAATGAACTGACTAGACGTCATTTCCCATAAGAGCCCAACCATTGCAAGTGACTCTTGAATTATTCTAGAAAAGTTACTTGAAAAAAGCAAATAAAATCCAATTAAAATGTTCCTAGAAGACAATACAGTTACATTATCCCAGAAAAGCTGTTTGCAATAACATAAATGAATATATCGCTGTTTATTATCACTGAGAACTATCGGTTTTGGATTTATGACTCGTCCTTTCAGGTTCTAAGAAGACTGGTACATTTCTGCTTAGCACCCATCAAAAAAAGATACAACTCACAGTTTGAATTTAGAACAGACCCTTTAGAAATGGAATTTCATCTTTTTGAAACCACGGCTAGAAATGGTATAGTGTTTTTTTTTTTCGATATTTCGTTTTGGTGCAAAACCAGTGACAAAGACATTTAGAAATAATAACAACAGAAATATTTTATTGTAAGTATTAGCATGAGCAAACATGTACCAGTTCAACAGAAATAATATAGAACATTCCTCATTGTAAGATTATTATTTGATTACGCTTCCAACTTCACTTGAAATTAAGCAATTGGAAATTAGTATTAGTAAGGGGGTCGAAGAAAAGGAGCGGCTGTGGTTTTTAAAGATTCGATGAAGAAGTATTTGCTGTCTTAGTACCCCTAATAATTAATGTACTTATTATTCTTCCTTCTAAAGTTAGATATTAATAAAAATGGCATATCGATTTTCGATTGGCAAGTTAAAAAAATATATATAAAGTAGAAGTAAGTCAAATCATCCAATCAAGTTAATTTTTTGAAATGGACCAATGGTAAAATTCGAATGCATGTGACACTTAATATAACAATACTTCCTAACAATTTTCGTTCCATGGATAACTGCCATAATAGAATATTCAAATAAGGTCATATGTAAATGTTTACGGAAATAGAGGCATTTTCACGTGAATGTACGTTGAATTCGGTGAAAAGCCTACCTAAAAAAAATGCGGTTATACTGAAGAAAAACTAATGGTGGATCAGAAAAGTATATCTTTGAGGTGGTTGGACGCTCTGAATTGGATAAAATTTTATCGCTTGTCAATATCAGTAATTAAAAAATATCTGACTGAAAGTAATGTGGGTATTGTCAAGACATATTTTCTGTATCGGAGCATATTTCTAGAGTTTCAGGGCCGCATTCATAGTTGCCACTTGAGTATTCCTTATACTTGAGTACTTCTCAAGTACCGTTCTGTGATTCACATTCACACACTCAAGGCACTTAACGTCAACATGACATTTCGTTGCAGTCAATGTCAACGAGATTTTGTAGGTTAATTTTGGAGTCAGATGTGGTCAGTTTCTGTCACATCCAGAAAAATGTCGGGCAAAAAACACGAAACACTGGCACAAAACAAAAGCGGATATCAGTAAAGATCAAAATGTGTAGACATAAGTATAACAAGTTGACATAGGACAACGTCGAAAAATGTTTTCCTTCCCTCTCGTAAGTATTGTCCAGGGAACAGATGCACAAGGACACCCTTGAGTGTTACTTGTATAAGTGGGCACTTGACGAATATGAATACGGCCTTCAATATAAGGACGGTGATTTACTACATCACTAACGTTTTTCTCATAACTCATAACATGAAAAATATCGTTTTATCTTCCAACCCTCAGTGGATTTCACAGTCATTTGATATTCTGTCAATTTTTTTGAACAAGTCTGTACTCGATCTACTGATCATTTTTTTACTAGTGAGGCGGTTAGAGTTTAGTTACCCGAATAGTTCCGCTCACCCTCAAGGCTTATTGTGCACCCCCGCAGCCTCATTACGTAAAAATTCGCGACAGCGTCGCTGAGCAGATGTCGAGCAACACCAACAGGACTGTCAAACACAAAATGGTCAAAATTATAGGTTATATGTTGTTGTTCGTCACGATGACGTCGTTGCAGAACACGAAATTTACGTTTGACAGCAGATATTGTGCGATTTTCGCTATCGTCTGCAAGATACGTGATAAGGTTGCCGGTCAAAATGATCAGACAGAGGCCCATCCTAAGTTCTTTGCGAACCTTGAGATACATTGGACTATGCTCTCCTGTCTTTCCTTCTGACCTACATTCAGGTAGGAGTTTCTGCTTTATAATTACATGTAAGGTTGGAGCAAATCATATCGTTGATTAGAAAGAATATACACGCTTTTCCAAATACAGAAGTTTTGGCAGATATCTGCATAGTTAAACGAGATATCAAAATAAAACATGACTCATGATATTCACGTGAAAATGCTTTTTTAAAATATCTACGAACTTCACTTTTTAGAAAGCAGAATGCATAGTTGTTACAAAAGGTTGCTGATTCAACAATATGCTTCACATTTTGCAAAAAAAACCTGCACCTCCGGAATTCAAAAGATATATTCCTTCGCTTTGCCGATTTAATAAAGCTATCCATAGTCACTATAAACGAACTATAGCGTAACTGGAACATTATATATGGAGAACCAATGAAATACGCTAGTTTGTTTGTATTGTTACGTTTTTAAATGCTTGTACTTACGAGTTTTTTCTCCATGGCAGTGCTGCAAATATACTGTATTCAAACAAGTGGTCTGCAAAGTATACATAAAGAGTAGATATGTGAACTTAGTGCATTAAACATAGCTGAGATTTAGAAATTCAAGAGTGTGATTCTATGGTATATGGTATGGTATATGGAGGTAATGCTTTAACCATGTTAATGTAACCAGTACCCCATTTGAGCCGAATACTGATTGAAGAAACTAAATAAAACTTAAAACAGGGAGATCGCTGAAACTAGAGCTTATTGAAACTGTTTGAAACGTGTTGTAGTTGGCTTGTAACTCATTAAGAGTTACAGGACTGATAGGTTAGGTTGAAAGTGAGCGATTATATCTCCTGCGACTGCGACCCTATTGTGTGTATTGTGCTTCACACCTGTTTAGAGTTCACCGTACAATCCACACATCTTCAAAGCGATGGTCGTGTTGGGTGAAACTTCCCTTTAAGTCAAGGACTTCTCCAATCTCGTGCTTCTTGTTCTTTGCCCCGTTGACATTCCAACTTAGGATCCTCAGTCTCGTGTTTTGCCTCTCAGTAGGTGAACGGTTTGGTGTGTCGTTCATTTCTGGGCCTCGCGATTAGCGCGTTGGTTTGCTCTTGTTACTGCTGTTGCTGCCTCAGTATCGTCTTGATGACATCCGCGATGTCCTCTGTCGGTTGTGGTGCCTTGGTGGCTGGTGCACTGGTGGTTGGTGCCCTGGTGGTTGGTGCCCTGGTGGTTGGTGCCCTGGTGACTGGCTGCGGGCTGGATGCCTTGGCGTACGAGTTCCCTGGCTGAGTCCTGGCTGTTGGGTGCAGGTGCTGCTTTTGGTGCTGGCTTCGGGCATCTGGGACAGCCTCTGCAGTTAGCACATCTTGCTGGCTTCTCCTTGGGCAGCTTGCAATCGGCGGCTCTGTGCTGGCCCCCGCATTTCACGCACCTTGGTGTCGCCGTGCAGTTGCTCTGACAGTGCCCATATATTTGGCACCTATGGCACTGGTTCGGGCCTCTTCTCTTCCTCATAGGTTTCATGCTGATCACGACTAGGGGCAGCACTCCTTCAGGTCGTATATGCGTTTCTCCGTCCTGGGTACCTCGATCTTAACCATCGGGATGTGCCTCTTTGTGTCCCGGCTGGTCATCCGGCGCACCGCCGTGGGTTTGAATCCTTTTTCTTCCAGGTAGAAGATCTGGCCCTCTGTCGCGATGGTCGTGATGCCTCTCATGACCACGTGGAGGTTTTTCTCCTCCTCTAGGGTGTAGGAGTGGATCTCCACTTGCCCTTGTTCCAGGATCTGCCTTGCCCTTCTGGAGTCCTCTACGCTGGAGATCTCCAGACGCATGCCGGTGCTGGTCAGCTTGGTGATCGCGGTGGGCAGTTGCTGTCGTACTTCCATCTACTGTCCCTCCTTGTGGATGAAGATAGGAGGAGGCCTCTTGTTCCTCGCCACATCTTCGGTGGTCCTGCTAGTTCCTGGTGCAGGATCAGGTCTCTCTGTTGTTGGCCTCTTGCTTGGTTTCCTTGGAGTAGGCTCGCTCTCGTCTCGATTTCAGTTGATTGAATCCGAATGTCTGAAACCTAGCTCTTTCCAGTACTGGACAAGAGCACAATATGTGCTCCGCTGCTTCATCCTCCGCATAGCAGAAGCGGCAGTCCGTTGTTAGTTCCAGACTTATCTTCCGTAAGTGGTTCCTCGGATGACAATGTCCCGCCAACAGACCAACCAGGATGCGCAGATCATTTCCTTCTCCATGCTATGATCCTCGGGGAGGGGGGTGGTGGTAGAGTGTGGTAGCCCTGGTGTATCTCGCCAGTGCATCAGTGCTTTCCTCTCTGTCGAATCTGAGATACTTTTCTTGACAATGCTTTTCGCAATTGCCGCAAATGGTCCTGGTTCTATGAGCACAGATTCGGTTCCTCCTTTTGTGAGTGTGTCGGACAATGCATTGCATTCCACCTCGCTATTAGATGGAACCCAAACTAAGGTCACTTTGTTCTTTGTTCTAAGTGCATTGAGGAGATGTTTGCAGTTCCATACGGGTCTTGAGTCAACTCGTTTGGAGCTTAGTGCTTTCAGCCTGGCTATCTGAAAATATTTTTGTAAATTTGTTTATCAGTGGTATTTTGTTTATCTCCCTGACTCCCAAATTTATGGCTATCATTTTTGCTTCGAAGATTGTGGTATACCTCCAAAGGTTTACTCAGATTTCAGCTACTTCTGCTACTGTCCCCAGTTCTGACTTTGAGCATTTCGTGAATAGCGCAAGATCAGAGGGTGATATGAAACTGTCACTCCGCTTCCATTCGTCTCTTCCTCGGAAAAGGAAAAGAGAACTGTTTATTTTCAATGTTCTTTTTCCTAAGATGCCGCATACATGCTGTTCTGTGGCACTCCAAATCTTTCTAATGATTGAGAGTCTACACCTCAGTGCAAATGCCATATGCGATTTAGACGTAGCAACAATATATTTTACTGCATCCAAGCCAAGTAGCTGCTATCTAATAAAAAAAATGTATAATAACTAAAAATGTATATAATCGACATCTTTTTGTTTAAAACATTTTCCATAACATTTTATTTATGTCGTTTTATCTCAATTGGTCTGAAATGGGACGCTGATGGTTGAAGGACTTCCTCAAATTAAAAATCTAAATCTAAAGGATTTTTATTCGGATAACTTGCCAGGAGTTTCAAGAAAAAATTATGTAAAATACGAGTATTCTGGGATACCTCATACTCTTGTAGACTTCAATTGTGAAATCATTTTTATTTATAAACATATGAAGTTTGGAGATTAGTTATGCCAAACTTTACAAAAACCTCGTCAGTAAAAGTATTTAAGCTGGTGAGTAACCGTTTTCTGTTTATCTTCTCTTATTTGCCAATGTAGAGTGCTTTCTTTAAAAAATCACACAGAAAACAGTTCCGCTACCATCTATTCAGCAATAATGATTTGAAAAGTTTTTATACGTATGTATTTATTTTATATATATAAAAAATAAGATATATGTTGATGTATACGCTTATAAGGCATTTAATAGTATTTTGGGAGCAAACAGTAACGTTTTCAAATGAATATGCTTATCATTATTCAAAAATGATTTAAGTAACGATAAGCAATAGCAGAAGTCGTAAAATATTGTTATAAAAAATATATTAAATGTACAGTGGCATGGTTAACCTATTTCATTCAACCAAAAAATAAATGATAACGTTCCCACGTATAAATGTGACTGTTTGATCCTGAATACAAAAATATGTAAAATGCACGTATTATTTTTTCGAGACTGTTGTAGTCTAGATGTTTTAGTTCAGTGATATTCATTAGTTACCCAATCAGAGGTACAGCGAAAGCACTCAAGGAATTGTTAATGGGTTTTATTTATTACTTTTTATAATCGATACTTAAGTTGTGATCCAAAAATGTATACTCATGATTGTATTCAAATAAATATATATGATACAACATATCGGCATCCTTTCATTTCTTGATATTATTAATGCACATTTCTAGCCTTTCCAATGTATTTCTTTTGCCTAGAATACTTATCATTTCCGCCACACTGGGTCCCTCCTGGAAAAAATGCATCGGCCCCATTTGGGAGCCAAACTATTAGCAGAATATCTATATGAATAACTTAAAAAAATGTCAATAAACAGCTTAACTAGCATGTGTGTACAAAATTTGCAATAAAATTATTGTATACCTGTGACGGTATAGGTCATTAATAGCGCGTGCGGTCCATGCCCACACAGCACCCGATATCCCTAGGACATCCTAAATGAAGCCGTATCGCCCAAATTAGAGATAACACCAGTGTAGCGATTCTGTAACTCTAAGCGAAGCGATAGCAAAGCGATAGCGACATATTTCCAACGCTTTCACTCTTTTCGGTATTCCATAAATGTCTTCGTTCCGACTCGGATATAACGAACGCAGACGAACGTTATAAGCGATAGCGAAAAAATTTGGATCGCGTTTGTCAACTTTTGACGTTATTATTGCTGTGCGTCACGGTGACAATTCGCTTAAATTTATTTGTATAGTTAATTACCAGCAATGAATCAAAGAGAAAAAAACTAATCCTTCGCAATGGTCGGCATTGCTGGATTTTGCAGAGTCTCATCCAGAGATATTTAAGCCAACTCGTGAATGCTCGTGAGTCATCGAGCTCCATGCCGAAAGCGTAACGAAGCGTTAAACTTTGGTTATGGAATGTCGTCAAAAATCGTTTTCGTAAATGCTTAGCTTCGCTTTCGTCTGCTTTCGTTACTATAGCGAAAGTTACAGAATCGCTATACAGAATTACATCTGTAGGCTATCCTAGGTTGTCCAGGTTAGCCCTAGGATAACCTGTTTGGAATATCCTGTGGCAGGCAGGCATGGAGATCCTTTGGATATCTCGCTGGGCCGTCTATCACCGGAATATCCTAAAGATGACGTTTTCGGAAATCCTCAGCTGGTATACTATAAGGTGGTTCAAGGGATATCCCTTCAAGACCATACCCTTCTTTATACAAAAGCTGAAATTTGACAGTACACGTTAGAAAGACGAAAGAGGTGAAAGGTGAATGTGACTTGCAGCAAAGTTAAGCAAAGCAAGCTAGCAGCTTGCAGTAGTTCCAGATTCCTGGATTGTTTTTCGCCGTTTATCATATCTCCCAATACCTTTACCTGTGATCTGTACCATCCGACACCCCAGGGGCCCCCCAAGTACAAACCACAAATTGTAAGTCAGATAATCATTCGGTTACCTGTTTATTTTCGCAAGGTGGATGTAGAATTGTCCAAGTCAACATTCTATAGGAACATTAAAAAGGAAAAGGAAAGTTTAATGACAAAACTTTATATCACCATGCACTTCATGAAGGAATGGAACAGAATGAAGTTAGATTGGATTGTGTTAAACACTCGGATGGTAGCTCTATTGGATCTTTAGATGGTGATGGTGCTAGGGAAAAGAGTGCCACGTTAGCTAATCTGTGCTCAGGCTCAGAATAACCCGGCATGTAAGCCAGAGGAGTATAGGAAAACAGTTCTAGAAAAATAATCCCGTTGTTTTCGAGTAACCTGCTACGTGTTTTGCTTAAGGTGACGCATGGCGGTCTGTACTGCTATCTTTTAGGACAACCTAAGAATTTACCTATAGGCTAACCTACGGCAGACTAAATGATAATATTTTGGACCAACCTGAGGATTCCTCTATAGGCTAACCACTGGTGGTCTAATAAAGTCCCATCGGGATATTTATAGGCTGTCCCATGCCAGGTAGTCCAGGATATGGCTTTCCCTGGGACAGTTTGTATATCCCTTTAAGGATAGCCTGGGACCATAAAGTGGATATCAAATGCTGTGTGGGTCAAAGCACTGCTCAGAAGTTGTTAATAAATAGCAATTTTTCTTCTGCGTTGGAAATATATGTTTTCATTTGCGAGCTAATTATTATACGTATTTTATTCATGCAGCGCGTCGAAGATGCCTGCTCTACTATTCGGCGAAAAACAAGATCAGGACGCGACGCCCAAAGTACGGCAACCAACTCAACAGTCAGTAATCCGTAGGAGGTAACCGCTTATTTCCTACGAGCACTTGTCGCGTCACAAGATCGAAGGTCAATGTTCTATACATGCATCCTTACAGCTACCGAATAAGCGATTTAAATTTCGCTTCCCAGTACTGTTCTGAGCCTGCGGAGTTATGGGAGCAAGCTTATCGTCCAGCGACGGGCCCATAGAGGCCCATCCTCATAGTGTATATATCCCATGTGCATGTGATTGTATTATATGTTCTCTGAAAAGTATTTATTCCATGCGATCAATAGAAAAACAGTCAATTTTAAAAGGGCGGTCGACTTACTCCAACTATGGACATTACTAAAAACATAAAGACCTGTAAAGACATTTTAATATTGGTGTGTGTGTGTCATTGCTTCCACTAAATGCCCCTGCTGAAACCACATGTCGTAAAGGCCATATGTTCCAAATGAAGGCAAAATTTCGCGTTGTCATAGCACAATGACATACGCCATTCACCGTTAGTGCGTTATCCCCTTACGGTGGTAATGACAGGGCAGGCAAAGGTGTCAAGGAAGGCGCAGAACTCCCTCTCATCGGTCCAGAACCAGCATGCAGCAATATAACATGATACGAACAGCTGTCACACGTTGGGTGCCAAATGAACACCAGAAGCGCTGGGACAGACGGCGTGATGGGGATTGTTCAGTCTAAGAGATGCTGGGGAGACCCTTGTGTTCCAATACCGCAGACGCTCTCAGACTGAGCAGGGAGGAACTAAGAAAGGTGGTTGGAATTATAGCTGGACATTGGATGTTCAGTGCACACCTGCAAAATCTGGGGATTCAAGTGGCAAAACCATTATACAGGAAGTGCGGTGAGGCAGAGGAAACAGCTAAGCATGTTATCTTCAACTGTCCTGCCTTGAGTAAAAGCAGGAACTCCTATCTGAATATAGGCAAGAAGGGAAAACCAGAGAGCATAGTCCAATGCATCTCAAGGTTCGCAAAGAACTTAGGATGGGACTCTCTGAAAGGAAAACTGAACCCTAACCCCCTCCCTACATAATAAAATTGGCCAGTTTCAAGGTCTATTTTGAAAATCTAGTGTTAACTACAGTGCACAATAGTATATTATGTTACTACTCTTAGAAAGCGCTTAAAAAAATTTACTGCCGAGAATCTTGAGCAAAAGAGCAAATAACGAAGCATTCTTCTATTTCTTCTTCGAATAATATATACTGTTTATTTCTACAAGCATAGATATTATTGGAGTTATCTTACTAGCACAATAGCACAAAAAGGCATTATAGTAAAAAAGCGAGATAAAAATGAAATTTCTTACCTTCAGACCACTTAAAGCATGCCTCAATGTCTTCATAAACTCCCCAAACTTAACATCGTTTTCTTTACAAAAAGACCTCATGAACGAATTTAAATAGTCGGTTTGTAGTTCGTCAATATCCTCCATTTTCTTTCTAAACAGGTCCACTGCGTCCACTTTATCCTCTGAGATCGTTTGCGCTGTAGGTTTCACCCAAATAAATTCGAAATTTTTCTCCGTCAAGTCGGTAAGCCTAGAGATGCGATCGACTGACCACTCGAGTATACTTCTGATGTAATCGTCTTGCAGTTGCAGTGATCCCTCTTCAACTCTAATAAATATAGGTAAGATTAAGAGTTATGTAGCAACATTAAAAAGGTAAGAGCCACTCAATTTTACATTTTTGACAGAATATATTTACAGTTTAACCTTTTAGCGTAAGTGCCAGTATGCACAGATTCTGAGGAATTTTGAATAACACAGCCTTTTACAACACTAAACATAATTATGTATTTAAAACATACCTCTTAGGGTATTTATTCTCCAACATCTGTTTTAAGTCTTCTACTAATTTATTTTTGTCCGATTCAACTTCAAGATGTTTTCTGAAGGTTAGTCTATTGAACTCCAGTAGCCTTTCAGACATCAATTTTCCTGAGCTAGTATTTATTCTGGTTAGTTCGAACTGCAACATATAAGGGAATTTTGTATCTTTCTAGCTAATAACCAATTTTATCTTTCACGACATAATTTTGAATGGAATGCCCTATTTATGAAGTCTAGTATAAAAGTGGTAATTCTGGCAATACTGATGTTAGCATTTTTGAATTGTGTATGTTCAAAAACCCCCAAGTATTGCATTTCACCGCTGCAGCTGTCGCAGTTTTGGAAATATTTAAGTGTTCCGGTACTGTTTACTGAAAAAGCGGTGTTGCCGTATCTCAGTAATTAATAGAAATAAAATTTTGAAATTGTGATATCTCACTAAATTCGACATGCGCAATTCATTGCATTACAAATAAGTAGAGGATTCTATTTAAAATAACAAAATTATGACGTGTAACGTAAAAGTGGTAAATCTGGCAACACTGCTGTTAGAATTTATGAATTCTGCATGTTCGAAAACCTGCAGGTATTGATTTTCATGTTCCAGCTGTGCAGGTTTTAGAGATATTTAAGAGTTCTCTGTACCTTTTACTGACCTGGTATTCGAAATAGATAGTATATGTACAAGGAAAATGGTTTTATTATTTTAGGAACACCAGTTAAACCTTGTTCACGCCGTAAACTATTACTAGGGAGTACTTCTATGTTGAATAAAATATACAATATGTTCTATTAATAAAAATCGAGGATATTTGTTTGAAAATTTGGAAAAATAACTTATAACTTGGCAACGTCGCAAACGCGAAAAAAAATTACAAGGCGTTATAGGGTATTCTTAAATAATTCGATTTAAAATAAAACATACAGAGTGTTACATTACAACGTAAAATGACCTTCAAGTTGTCGTAATTTAAAATTCTGCCAAAAACACCCAGTAGATGCACATTGCTGGTAACATCCAAAATAATATTAATTTAATATTCAACTCGGTGTGTAATATTATTGAGAAAAGTTAAACGAATATATCAATTTGGACGTATTACTTGCGACCTTGCAAATCCGGAAATTAAAATAAATTACAACTTGGCAACGTCGCAATCGATCCCAAAAATGTTTTAGGGTTAAATAGAGATCAATGATGGAAACTAGAAGAATTTAAAAAAAAGTTATAGTTCCATATAAAAAAATCAAGTTGATCATTACCCTACTTTCCCGTAACACTCTGTATATTTCAAAATATTTTTAGAATATGCGTCTTAAGTAACCAAATAACTTTTGTATTTGATATTCTCTTCTACCAGGTATACCTTGCGAGATATCGAAGAATTACACACTAAATGCACGTTTTTTAGATTTTTTTAAACTATATTTATTTCAAAACATGTGTAGCTACTATAGTACTGGTATCTGTTCAAAATTAGATGCTTTGTTTACCTGCAAGCATAGACTATCTAAAAATCATTGCTTACAAAAATACTCCTGTGGTCTCTGATGATCCTATTTTAATAATTATTTGACAATGTACTACAGATTCAATGTGAAGCACTTCTCACCTGTTCAGCTAGTTCATTCACAGTATAACACTTTGGTTTCACATGTCTCTGCAGATCCTTGCTAAATCCACCACCAGAATGCACTATGAAATTTAGCAGGGCCAAAGGGAAAATTCCATTCTCCCTATAGTAACTGATCTTCACATCACCTTGTCGTTTGCTGAGCTTGGTTCCATCTGCATTCATTAGCAAAGGTAGGTGAGCAAACTTGGGTGGATTCCAGTTAAATGCCCTGAAAAAATATTACATCTGTTACACTTGCATGTTCAAATCATTTAGAGGAAGTAGAATAAGATAAATGAGGAAAAACTTGAGACAGATTGGGATGACTTGTCATCAAAGTAATAACTGATAAATTGATTATGCAAACCTCAAGGATGATATTGCAACTACAACTTCTACAACCTGTAGATGAATAGTATTTAGATAAACTAAGCAATGGGGATTCCTTCCATTCGGAAGTTGTACAGATCATAAAATATCTTTTCCACAGATATTTAAAATTATTCTTATACATTCGTTTGAATACAAATCACACATTTGGATAGGATTAAAAAGTATTAATGCAGTACCTTGTAATGCATCTAAAAATAATTAATTAACACCAAAGATTTGGAACCAAAATAAAACAAGTTTTAACACTTCCTCAATCTTCTAATGAGCCTAATAGCAGTAGTAGCCTGTTACCTATAAAGTAGTAAATGCTTTGTGGTGGAAATCTGCCACTCAACACCTCGCAGAACATGTGAAACATTCATGAAATGATCATCAACAACATTTGCAAAATGGTAAGTAGGGTAACCATCTGATTTTACTATAACTGGATCTCCTTCATTCAGAGAAATATTATATGATATTTGGCCATAAACTAGGTCATGAAAACTCTCCACCTGATCACTTATCTGGAAAAATATCATATGCACTACTCAAGAAAACCTAAAAATAAAAAATCAGGACAAAAATGAGGAGATCAATTTTCACTCAAGATAAAAGTGATAATATAGAATAATAGTTATTTTTAGATGGGGCTTCAAATGTCACTTGATATAGCTGCCATGATGAACTGACATGATTTAGGAAATTTTTGAAAAGAATTTATTTATACATGTGTCGTGCTCAAAAAATTTAAGTCATTTTAAATACCGCTAAGCTTCAAGATGGATAAATTTTTATGGCATTGTTTGCATTTGCACCTAATATACTTAAGCATCTAAAATTTCTATGTCAATGACCATAAAGGGATACAGAAAAACTGGAGAACTATAAAAAATACATAGTACACTTGATGCTAATTTAGAGATACCAAATCAATGATGCTGGCATATGACCTAAAACCAGTATTACCATTCTTGCAGAATGCAATTATCTACATATCTGTATGTATTATCTGAGTGAAAGATTAATAACATCATCTTTCCTAAATGTCACATTACCAACTTTGAATCGAATGCAAGATGGATCGCCTCTCTTCAACCTAGTCATTACATCTTCAGATGATAGGTGCCTACATTTGTTATCATATTTTGGAATCTCCTGTGCCCTGACTGCTTCCTTCCTAAGCAACTGAAGGCGTTTATCAGTACAGAAACAATGATATGCTGATCCATTTTTTAACAAAACTTCCACTTGGTTTCTAAAAAGAAGAACACAGGTTATTCATAAATATTGAATCAAGCCATTCAGAGTAGACATCATCAGAAGTATTAATTGAGATCTATTCTATACCTACCTGTAAATTTCTAATCTTTGTGCCTGACAATATGGTCCATGGTTTCCACCCATAGATGGTCCTTCATCAATTTCTATTCCAGCCCATTCTAAGTCTTTTATTATCTGATCTGTTGCATCTTTTACTATTCTTGTTTGATCAGTATCTTCAATACGTAATATAAACTTTCCATTATATTTTTTTGCAAATAAAAAGTTGTATAATGCAGTGCGTAGCCCTCCAAGGTGTAGATAACCTATAAATGACAACAAAATGATATTTTTTCTTTCCTTTTTGAATACTTTGGGTGCTGGAAAATATAACCTATCTTAATTTTTTTGCATACAGGTAAATTACAGTTACACTACTCAATTGCATAAAAATTAAAATACAATCTTATATCCTTGGATTTAAAATATCTTTGGCACAAAACAAGTGCAATTGGGTTTAATTTAAATAAAAAACTGCTGAATAGAGCCCCCAAAAATAAAAATAAATTGGTGGAGAATATTTTTATATCACCTGTAGGACTTGGAGCAAAGCGCACCCTCACCGAATCACTTTTATATCTAGAAAATGTGATATTGCTGCAAATATTTCTTGATACTAAAATAATTTTCTTCATAATGAGTTTTTTAGGTTAAAAATTACAAAATGCAAGTTGTCTGCTCTTGCATTCCCAAGAGTTACAGTTTATATTTCAAATCACTTTCACAACTTCAAGCACTGCGTACACAATGGTAATAATTTTTAATTTATTATAATGATTTTTCTAGAGGAATCACCACTTTCACTTTATTAAAGCAGTGAAAATTCACACACTTTTGCTTCGTGTGGCAGCCTTGTTTATGCAGAGTTTTGAGGTTATTTTTCGTAAATCTGCAAAAATAAAAGTTATCGCTCTCAAATGGTTTGTTTTTGTTAACAAATTTATAGTGGATCATCTACTTCTTACGATGGTACGTAGAATCAAGCTAAATCCGCCTCGAACAAGGAATAAACGAAAAATATATCGTAACCCCTAGCTGTCAAAATGACGTTCATTTATTTGTGCATAAAAACGTAACCTATCTTTTATCAAAAATTTCTCTATTATTCCCTTATTTCCAGCATAAACTTAAATCCTCGCAGAGGGAGAAAGTTAAGAAGTTCATATCCTTCACGCAAACGGGCGAAAATACAGCCATTTACTGCCTTACACAGAATGATTGGAAGTTGGACCTAGCCAGTGACAACTACTTCCAAAACCCTGATGCATACTACAAAGAGCCCCGAAGTGTGGATAAAAAGAAGCTCGAAGCCCTGTATAACAAGTACAAAGACCCTAATGAACCAGATAAGATCACTGTTGATGGAATCATGAAATTCTTGGATGACCTGAGTCTAACTCCAGAGTCTAAGCTGGTGCTTATTATAGCTTGGAAGTTTAAAGCGGCCACTCAGTGCGAGTTTACGAGAGACGAATTTGTGAATGGCATGACAGAGTTGGGTTGTGATAGCATTGAAAAGTTGAAGGCAAGGTTGCCTACATTAGAAAATGAACTTAGGGATAGCTATAAATTCAAAGACTTTTATCAATTTACCTTTAATTATGCAAAAAATCCAGGTCAGAAAGGACTTGATCTGGATATGGCTATTGCATATTGGAATATTGTCCTGAAAGGAAAGTTCAAGTTTTTAGATCTTTGGTGCCAATTTTTGCAGGTAATTTCTGCTGAGTAATATAATTTTTACAGCATATATAATTATCTAATAGTGTAAGGTAAGTTTAACAAATCTGACTAGTGCTAAAGCTGATTATGATGTATATTGATCATAACATTCTGATTTTTGAGTTTCTGGTGTTTGATTAGGCAGTCTGGTCTGTACTGTGAGAAGTACAAATTGATATTGATTATATAATAGGTACAAAAATATACTTCTTTGGTTATTATCTCTTTCTCAAAATTGTTAGTGTTTTCCACTGGGCTGCACTCACCCGCACTGCGTTGAACTGAGTGCAATAGTTATGTTCCACTGGTAAAGTTCTATTGCACTGCTTGATTTTTAGTATGTTCCACTACCCGCATTCTCTGAGTGTAGTGCGCACTCAAGGCAACTTTTTCGCACGAGCCTCGGGATCTCGTGCTGTAGTGCTAGTGCAAATATGGCGAATATGGCTTCAAAAATGTCAGATTTTCTAATTTTAAATGAATTGCTAGAAAGTGATGAAAGTAGTGATGATGAAGAAGAAATTGCAATGTTATTGAAGGAAAAGCGAAAAATGCCGAAAGTTATAAAATTTGTGGAAACTGTAGTACACAAATTCAGCGATAAAGAGGTATACACTTTTTTCTAATAAAAAAATATTAAAACTTAATAAAATCATTTTTAGTTTAAAAGTGATTTTCGTGTGGAAAGGACTACATGCTACAAGTTAATAGAAGAATTCAGGGACTCTCAATTCTTCCCCCGGAAGACCACATTTGCCATCATAATTTTCATAATCCTCAGACATTTTATACCTTTCTAACTTAAACTAAACAGTTCTATTAACCTTAGAAAAAACCACCGACTATACGAAAAAACAAAGGTCGGCTGTCATAAATGCACTGTTCTGCTTGGGTACGTTCCACTCAGGAATTGCACTGCTCCCCACCGATATGCACTTTGTCAGAGCAGATGATAGAATTGCACTTGTCAGGAGCGCAGTGAGTGCTGCTCAGTGGAAAACACTATGTGATAGTCCTCAGCATCCTACTTCTTATAAAAAACATCTTTCACAAGTATAAGTAGTTTAAAATTTCTCATATTCCAAAATATCAAGTTTATGTAATATATATGTATAACATTATTGGCAAGATTCTATTGTGTTGTTTCGAGCATGTATATATTTAGATTGATATAAATCTTGCCAATTTTTTTATAGGACTGTTTCTAGAATATGAATGAGATGGTAAAGAGCTATATTTTTGAAAATCTATACTTATCCTTGACATAATGACAAAATTGTGTCCTGAAAATTATCTTGAATAATATAGGAGCTGCGTATTGAAGTGAGCTTTCACCCCCATTTCAATCTAATCAAGTAACAGACTGTATTTTTATTGTAATTTGTATTCTGAGGGTAGACTATTTGCACCAAATATGTGTGCTGCAAATGATTATATAATTTTCATTCTGTAATTGTTGATAGAACAAACATGCATTGAAAAATAGGGTAATAAATAACAGTGTAATGCTAGGATGTAATAACATTGAAAAAACATGAGCCTTAAAGATGGTGGTACACTTATCAGCCAGATGTTAGGCTCTGAAAAACAGGCATTAGTTTACATATTTAGTATGGGGCATGATTTTTTTTATTTTTGAATTTTTTTGGGGGAGTTATGTGCCCATGTGCTCTCATGGACAAGCCGCCACTGCGACCTGACAAAAGGAATTTTACAGGGTGCACTACAGTTTACTAATTAAGAAGCTGGCAAATCTAGTATGTGAAAGTGGAAAGCAAGAAGCCACATGAAATAGTCATTACGTCAGGTGTACCACAAGGTTCCTACTTGGGTCCAATCCTCTATTTATACATTCTCTCTCTCTACATTAATGATGTCACAATATGATATGACTGATGTGATGATGTAAAATTATTTTGTACTGTCACTTCTACCTATACAGGTAATCCTTCAACCTCAGTAGCCAATTTCAGCCCAAAGGAATGAAATGCAATTAATGACAAAAGACAGTGATAGTCCCGAAACTTAAGGTTGTTATGAGAAATATTTCAAACAAATGTTGTTTATAAATAACTTATTAGTACAAAAGTTCGCAAAAAGCTTTTTTTTAAGTTAACAGTTTATCATATAATAGCTACTTTACTTTGAATACAGTGAAAATCTATATTTTCTACGCCCATGTGAATATTTGGCATCTGTAAAGATATAAGTCCCATTAGTGGAGTGCGGTAACGTTTATACCTCGGATCCCGATTCCAATGAACGGATTTTTGTGAAACTCGTGGAATGTATTTTCGACACAAAGTATGTTTATCCATCAATTTTTACCGATGTCCATTTTTTCAACTATTACTTCAATAAATAATAAATATATTTTTTGGAGTAGAAATAAAGCAATAAAAAACTTACAGGTTTCAGTATATCAGTTTAGATTTTGCATTAAATACTATTAAAAACTTGTTCTTGAGGCTTCAGGTCGATTTTGGTGGTAGAGTAGTCTTGCTAGACATGTTTTTTTATCAGGATTCGTTTGGAACATTTTTCTTTTGAACCTCTAGTTTAGGTGTTACTGTTGTTTTGAGTTTTATTTATTCTGTTTCATCCCCTATGGGCTCAAATCAGGCAAAGATTTTTCTAACATGCCTAAAGAATCTCCATAGTACTATACCAAAAAATGCGTCGTTGAATTGAAGTTGTAAATCATAGATATTTTTGTCGGGCTAGGAAGTGTTGCTAAAAATTTCTGATGAAATTTGTACCTAAAATTTCACAATGGTTAGTGGCTGACACTGTAACTATGAAAGCTACAGTTGTAAGGTATCTTTCATAGTGCAACATGATGTATAAGGCACCACAAGGTTTGTATGATTGGTACCCTAATACTAATGAGAAATTGTTCAGTCGATTTATATTTCATTGTGATACCAACATACCAAAAATGATGTGGGAATTAGAATGTATTGAGGACATTAATGTAGTTTTTTATAATTCATTTTTTACTATAGTTTGCAAGAAAAAATGGAGTAACTCTAATACTCATTACATTCATTTGAAAACTTCCCACCACAGATTTATCGAAAACCACTGATTAAACAAAAAATCGCCGAGACACATCAAAAGATTTGTCAAGAGGGACACCTTTTTCATAAAAACCACTTCACTCCCTTGTACCCCTCTACCCCCCAGGGTAATCGCCGTAAAAATTTCAAATGAAAAAGGGTATCGTGTAATATCTTATTTCACAGGTATGGTGAAGGCCATTATTTTGACGTCTGATTTTTTCAAATGGGTCGATTGGTTTTTGAGGAAATTGGAAAATTCTTTATAAATCTTCACTTGTTCAAATAGGATAAAAACACGAAAATATCATTTTTTTATTGCAATAAGTATAATAAAATGTTGCCCATTTTATTGGCAAAGCAATGGTGATGTTCAAATTCCTGACGGACAGTTGCGAAAACAGTGGAAATGATTCCAATTTAATGCCCAAGATTAATGTGCTCGGCAAACTGCCGCTCCGTTTAATGCTAGACGTCCGGGGAACATAACTTCATATAGGTATGTTTTGGATCTTGTTACGAAATTTCCACAATCTGGATCTATTCCAAATAAAAAATGGAGAGTTTTGGATGGAGCCGCTAAGTTGAAGTTTTGGGTCATTTTGGCATAAACCTGATACTTCATTATGCAAAATTGTGGATGCGAGTGATATTTGATTCATTTCTAGGCACACAGTTGAATTTTATCTATTCAAAATGAAAATAGTGCCACGAGTTAGCCAAAGACGATTTTCATCGGCTAGTTGAGTTTTGCGAACAAATGGCTACAGAAATTAATGGTACCATTCATGTAATGAATCTCTGCCTTACTGATGAATGCACATTTTATCTAACTCGATTTGTTAATAAGCATAACTGCAGGTATTGGAGCAATGAAAATCCTCATGCTTTTGTGGAGGGGCATACCCAGTACCCCCAAAAACTTAATGTATGGGCAGGCATTTTAGGAAACAAATTGATTGTGCCATTGTTTATAAATGGAGACATTTATTTGGATATGTTGGGAAATACCATCAATCTGCTTATCACTGAAACCTTTGAAAAAATCGAAGGGGATGGAAATCCTATGAATGATGAGGCTGAAATCTACTTTCAGCAAGATGGCGCTCCTCATTCTGTTCTTCAGGTTCGACAAAGGCTAGACGACGCGTTTCCAGATAAGTGGATTTGACAAAAAGGGCCCTTAGAATTGCCTGCTAGATATCCTGATTTGACGCCATTAGACTTTTTTCTATGGGCCTTTTGAAATCTATTGTATTTAGTCACTAACCTGAATGTTTGGAAGACCTTTGTCAACACATGATCAAAAGCTGCCATATCGCACAGCATGTTTTTTCATCAGGAAATTGAACATTGCCTCTATCATTGTTTAGCCAATCACGGGCAGTATTTTGAACATTTATTGCAATGAAAAGTGATATTTTGATACGTTTCTGTTCTATTTGAACAAATTAAGATATACAGGGTGTCCCAGAAATAACACGCCAGAGTGTCATGGAAGGTCGATTGGCTTTAGACCAATCAGATAACATCGACATGACCTTAGTAAAAGTTTTCTAGTTTTCGAGATATTGCCACTTTTAAGGTTTTTCAAAAAATTCCTACTTTTGCTTCTTTTGTTGCCTGGTATGGCTATAAAGGATTTGCGGACGTATGATCCTTTTTTTTGTCGGACTACTATTAATAGTTGGTTGAGACGACAGAGTATTGGTTTCATTGAAAACTATCACGGTGTGTTAGAAAAACAACCGAATTCTTAGATTTTGTGTCAATGCGAAAACCTTAACCAAGGTTTAGCTGATTACTATGACAACGAATGAATCAGACTGATCAGCAAATGCTATTAAAAACCAACCTACTTAATACTCTTTCAGAAATAGTATAACATTTATAGGTTCTTTTTACTAAAAATTGAATAGCCCCAAGCTTTGACATTGAAGTCGGAATACTTGTACGTCTAAAACGCCTAGATACATTGTCCTTTTTAATTCGTTGTAGGCATCAAAATAATGAATAGAACATAAAGCTGTTTTTTAATTACCATTGATTTTTAGTCACTATAATAGTTTTTCAAAATGTTTACCACCCACTCTTATACACAACCTGCATCTTCTTAAAAATTGTTTTCAATAAAATCAATACTCTGTTGTCTCAACCAACTATTAATAGTAGCCCAAGAAAAAAAAGAAAATAAGCCCGCAAATCTTTATAGCCATAACCGGCAACAAAAGGAGTAAAAGTAGTAATTCTTTGAAAAACCTTAAAAGTGGCAATATCTCAAAACTAGAAAACTTTTACTAAGGTCATGTCGACGTTATCTGAATGATCTAATGCCAATCTACCTTCCATGTCACTCTGGCGTGTTATTTCTGGGACACCCTGTATAAAGATTTTTATTTTATAACTTTCTCGAAAACAAATTGACAAAATCAAACATCGAAATAAGGGATTTCAACATACCCTTGATACAAGATATTACTCGATAGCATTTGTCATTTAAAATTTTCAAGGGGATGATCCTGGGTGGCAGAGGGTACAAGTGGGTGAAGTAGTTTTTGGTTAAAAAGTTGTCCCCTTGACAAATCTTTTGACATGTCCTGGCGTTTTTTCTTTTAATCAGTGGTTTTCGATAAGTCAGTGGTGGAATGTTTTCAAATGAATACCCTGTATCCATACTGTGTAAAAAATGATCATAGATTATATTAATCTTCAAAAAAAAAAGTGAAATCATGAGGTACTTTCTCATACTAAATATGTAAACTAATGCCTGTTTTTCAGAGCCTAACATCTGGCTGATAAGTGTACCACCATCTTTAAGCCTCATGTTTTTTCAATGTTATTACATCCTAGCATTACACTGTTATTTATTACCCTATTTTTCAATGTATGTTTGTTCTATCAACAATTACAGAATGAACATTATATAATCATTTGCAGCACACATATTTGGTGCGAATAGTCTACCCTCAGAATACAAATTACAATAAAAATACAGTGTGTTACTTGATTAGATTGAAATGGGGGTGAAAGCTCACTTCAATACTCAGCATAAGTATACATTTTCAAAAATATGGCTCTTTAGCATCTCATTCATATTCTAGAAACAGTCCTATAAAAAAATTGGCAAGATTTATATCAATCTAAATATATACAAGCTAGAAACACAACACAATAGAATCTTGCCAATAATGTTATACATATATATTACATAAACTTAATATTTTGGAATATGAGAAATTTTAAACTACTTATACTTGTGAAAGATGTTTTTTATAAGAAGTAGGATGCTGAGGACTATCAATTTCCCGAAGAGGCATTGGTATGCTACGGACCGGCCTCAGGAGCAGTGTTGTATGTAGAAAATCGAGGAGTACGGGAGAGTTCCTCTTTAGGTACGTACACCACGATTTTGGAAGCGGAAGCATATACAATACTCTCTGCTGCATGCAATGACGAGGTGAAAAAGGGAAGAAAGCAGAAGGTTTACATCTGTTTTGGCAGTCAGGCGGCTCTGAAAGCCATCTGAGGGCCTATAGCTAGAGTACCTGAACCATCAGGAGTGCGCGGAGAGACTGGAAAAGCTGTTGAGACTGAAGGATGTTACGTTAATGTGGGTACCGGGTCATACGGGCGTTCTTGGTAATGAGGAAGCCGATAGGTTGGCCAGACTCGGCACCGGGCAGCGGGTAACGTCAGTCCTCAAAAAGTGGGTAAACGATACCATGGATAAACAGTGGACGCAAAGTGAGAGTTGCAAGCAAGCCAAAGATTTTATAGCCGGGCTGAACACATCCAGGTCAGCGTGGCTACGGACCCATGGCCGATGGGCCATCAGAAACCAACAAAATAGTCTCATAAGGGTTCAAAGGATCATCCTTTAAATTTTTTCATCATATGTACACTCTGTATAACCAGTGGGCAGTGGGGCTGTATAACCGAAGGTTGAGGTGCTTCAGCGCCTCGAATTATTTTACTTCCTTACTACTATCTTTATGATGTATTCACCCCCTCCAGAAAAATATTTAGCACCATGAGAGTGGAGAGTGGTCGATGGCCCAACCACTAGTCTCGGCCTTCCGAATTGAAATCCTGGCTATGCTCCTGAATGAAGGTTTTCAATTCAAGAGTTTTTTTGAGAAGCTGAGATGAGCAAGTTTTTCCAGTGGTTTGTACGCGCAGCATCATAGTCACAATGTCTTAGCAGACATGTTGTGAACTCGTAAAATGTACCCATTTTACTAGTTTCTTTTGGGATATCTCTAAGATCTTTAATGCAGTAGTTTCCCATTTGCTTTCTGCATCCTCATGCCGTTAAACGGATGTATCTACTGGTTCATTCGCCTTTAGGGACAATTTCTCACCTCAAGGACAAGAAGGTGTCCTGACTCCTCTCAACTCGTTCACCCAAAGCTGTTCGTTGAGAAGAGGTTACTTGCTTATACCGACAGTAGTTCGGTTCCTTTTAGTCGCCTTTTACGACACGCAGGATATGGGAAATATTCTAACCCGCCGCCACACGGGTACGCGCAGTGTCGGCTGTATTTAGAGCCAGATATAATTCTGTTGAAATGAAAATGAGAATTATTTTATTTTTCTCAATATTTGTTGTTTTCTTAAATATCGTATCATCTATTTATGATGTTAATGAATTAGTGTAAGCGTATTGAACGGGAATAAGTGAACGTGTTCCTGATTTTTAACGTAGATTTTAGATTTTTCATTGTTTAGACAAAAGTGCCAGATTTTGGTAATTATTAGAATTCCGTTAAAATTGAAAAACCTCAAAAACTATTGATTTCTGTCCATACATATATCAAGCAAAATTTGTTGCATTTAGCTCTTCTATCATGCCCTGACAGGAATACGTCGACTATTATTAAATCGTGCATATATAATCAAAAGTTATAGAATGTTTGGTTATATCGTAACCTTAAAAATTCTTTATTCTTGCCGTGATATTTGAGGATGCACTGACGCGCTGCACTTGGCGCTTCACTGTTCAGGTTAAAACTGGCAAGGTAACTAGCGTCCACTGCAGGAGTTTGGGGTAATATTGTCAGATTGTAGGAAATTTGCTTAGTATTACTATATGGATGACAAATGTGCCAACTACTATCAGAGTACCAACAGCTGTATCTCTTAGTTCTCGATAATTCTTAATGTCTCTTTTGTATTGTAGGAGAATCACAAGAGATCGATACCGAAAGACACGTGGAACCTTCTGCTGGACTTTGCCCAACAGATCGCCGAGGATATGAGCAACTACGACGAGGAAGGCGCCTGGCCAGTGCTGATCGACGACTTCGTCGAATGGGCCACCGCGAAGGCCAACGAGGCGGCCCAGCCGCACAGCACCACCCACCTCGACTAGCACGACCACCACCTTCTCCGTTTCACTCTCCTCATCGTTGATTTTTATAAAATCGAATGCCATTAAAGCATGCGTTACACACTTTCCGGATCAGTCTGTTCACGGACCGTCGACCAGGGTGTTTTTCGATTTAAAAAAAAAATGAAGGCCAACGTTGCAGGTATGGCGACTGATTGCTAATTTGGCTCTGGGTGGGTACCAAAAATTGCATTTTGCTTTCGGTTATCCGTGAATTTTTAGCCTACTGTGGATATGGACTATACATTTATATACTACTCGCAAATTAAATCCAAACATCTAGAAAAAAAAGAGCTATTTGCATTAAAAATTGATGCTTAGCTTGGCAGTTCCCTCCCTAACACTTGTTCTTCATTCAGGCGCTGTTGGCCTATATGGCACCTCCAAAAGAACTATACGTGTAAAACAGCAGTGGCGTAGCGTGGCGTCAATACAAGAGAATGTAATAAGTAACTGCAATTAACATTTTACCAACACAATAAAGATTTTTCTTTTTTTTTTTTTATTAAAGTCTAAAAACTAAATATAGGTTAATCTCAGAGTAACAACTGAACATAGAGGTAGTAAACAAACCACTTCAGCATGGCGTGCTCAAAGCCAACATCTTTGACACTTCAGCCACCAAATATTGGTCAGCTGTGACAGTTCAAATTGTAAACAATGGTGTGTAACGCCCACTAACCTGATAATTCTTCCAATGCAAACCATGTTACATGTTACCAATACCGCACTTTTTGAATTCCATCTCGAAAAACTGTTAACTACACTCGAATATAGCACAGCAAGTCCGTGAAGCTTCACTAGAGTTACCAATAAATAGCAAATTCGATTTTACTGACCAAGCATAAAAGACGCACAAACAATAAACAAAGCAAACGTTTGACATTTGAGGGCATGTGGCGTTGGCAGCTTCTCAAAATTATGTAAGACTTGAACAGACTTGACAGAATTAGCGTTTATGTTGAAGAAATATGCAGTAACGCAGTAGAGGTCAACATATCTATTGATTTTGCTCTAATCATTCCTGAACCATCAAAATACCGTCTTTTTTAGTCTGGAATGTAATATTTCTGGATACTATACAATTAAGACGATCGTAAATAATTATGATTGGCGTACATGGTGGTCGATATGACAACGTACGAAAAGATGTCGGCCTATTAGAATTAGTTGTTTACTACCTCTGTGTTCAGTTGTTACTCTGTGAGGTTAATCAACAAATTTGTGAACGTATCTGTTAGATCTGAAATTTTAATTAAAATTGTGATCCGTTCTTCTTGTCGCACTCAGAATCGTTCATTGCGACGGGCAACAATATTTTACTTCATACTGTTAACAAGATGCATTTAGGAAACTGCATCACCCATCGCTATAAAACAGTGAAAACATGCTCACGGACCTAAAGTTTATTGACCTCGGATTGCGTTCGGCGGCTCTCGAGATGTGGCCAGGACTATCGCATCACTCGCATCATCGCGCTGTCGAGATATTTTTACTTTTAGCGTTTAGCATAGCCCTTAGCGTTATCTATAAAGCTCGGCCAATACATACATTTAATAATTGAAATGGAATTTAATTATTATAATATATTTTCTGAGAATTTCAATATTCGGAAGGGATGCGACGCATCACCCGCATCAATGGAAGCTACGCCGTTGAAAAACAGCATAGTTTTTTGTCAATCCAAAAACTATTAAATCTGTTGCAAATGTGGCGAAAGACTAGTTGGTTGTGTAAATATACTCCCTAGAAGTCGACAGCGCCAGTTAACGCCGTTTACTCCGCTTTGAACGGAGGGATTGTATGCCAACGAGAACGTGGTGCTTCTTTCAGAGCAAGAACAAGATCGTCATCTACGACTATTGGTCCTTCGAGACAGAAAGCGATCCACTCGAGCTGTTGCTGACGCTTAGTATGCAGCAATAAACTTCGAATCCGCATGGTGTACCACAGATTTCGTGAGATGGGCTTAAGATCATATCGTTCGTATCTAGAGATTCATTAACTGCAAATGATCGCCGCAAACGGTTGGTGCCAAAAATCTTACAATGGAATGCTGATTGGCATTAGATGTCCTCCTCCAACAAGTCCAGGTTTTTTCTGCACACGACGGAGGACAACGGGGTGAACGACGTGATCTTCTGTTTGCTGTTGAGCGTTATCGTCCTTATTGGTTTGATGGTTTGGGGTGCCATTGAATTAAACTGATTTATTTGCTTGTGATTTGCGGCACAATGACGGTCGAACGTTATGTGAACGAGGTGTTGGAACCAGTTGCCATTCCATATATCCGAAGTTTTTGGGAGGGTTTCTTCCAGCAGGATACCGTGCGCCCTCAGGAAGTTGCAGGATGCTCCTCTGGCCTTCACGATCACCCGATTTATCGCCAATTGAAAAGGTATGGAATTGAATGGGTCGCTACATTCGCGATTTCCAACCACGGTGGACGAACTGGGGCGTGCTGCATGGCAGCTTTCGCTGTGAAGCCTTTGGGTATCACAGGCAGACTATACTAAGTTCAAGGATTCTTGAACCTGAGGATATAAGATGGGCAGGACCCAAGGCTATCCTCACCTTGCGATGAGGGCTGGACTTGGGCACTAGGGTAAGGGAGGTGCATAATGGCCCGTTTGTAGGCCTACGCACTGGTGGGTATTGTCACCAGAAAGCCTCTCTCCCTCTTTCATTCATTGAGAGCAGCTTGGGAGGCTGTACCTCTAGAGTTTATTAACAGCCAGATTACGAGCATGCCGCGTAGGCTAGAGTTGTGCATTTTTCAACATGGAGAGCCCACCCATTATTGATCTATTGTATTTATGTATTATTCATACACCGGTTTGTTGATTATAATTTTTAGTCCTGCCGTATTTAATTAACTATATCCTTTTTTCCTCGGTGTTGGGATTTCACTGGCGTGTAGTAATTACTTGCTAAATGCTACCAATTATATTGGCTACCATTTGGCTAACACTATCGATTGAGTTGGATACCATCAAATTGTAATATCTGGCAGCAATGCTTAGTGATGAAAAAATTGTGAAACAAATTCACACGCCAATAATTTATCAATCCTTCTGACACGAACAAGATTTCAGAGCCACCTAGCAGCTAGTCCATTTCGTCTTACGACAGCATTACATGTAAAGGTATGTCTGTAGGTACACCTATTCAGGTTACATGTGCAAGCAAACATGAGTGTGTAGGTGATAATACTGACATGTACTTGCCTGCATCCGAGATCTGACAACCAGTGGAGATGTACCTTTTACTTCCCACACCGATAGGTGAGGGGAGTATTGTGATCGCGAAAATTTTCGATTTTGAGATAATCCACTTTTTGGGCGTTTCATGATGTCTACATAACGAAAATCCACGTCACTCATTTCCGTCGGTCTGTCTGTCGGTCTGTCTGTCGGTCTGTCTGTCGGTCTGTCTGTCTGTCTGTCTGTCTGTCGCGTTTTTCTACCCTCGTAATCTCAGTAACCGCTGCATGGATTTTGATGAAATTTGGGCAGCGATATGCTGTGGGGTCGTAGTAGGTAATGCTGCAATAATTTTGAAAATCGGTGCATTGGCGGCGGAGTAATTAGCAAAAAACGAAAAAATTCAAATATTCCCCAAACTTCGTTTTTAGGCGTTTTAGGTGTTCCTGATCATTTTCTACTTTTTTTGGGTGGGGGTGGAAATTGGGGTGGTTGGGGGTTGGGGGGGTTGTAAAATTGAAAAGTTTGTTGTATTCATAATAGACTACCCACTGACCTCTGAAGGAAGATCTAGCGACGTAAATAACTTTTTTAGGTCTATCCGAATATTGCCTTATGCCTATTACTGAAACTAAAGGACTTAGAATTTTTTCCGATGTATACACTATACATACATACGAGTATTGCTTTAGATCGTTCTATATTATGTAACGAAGAAATTGATTTTAATGAAATTTTAACACAGTAGTACTATCATTTTCTGAGTTTTTTTTTGTGGGGGTGAAATTGGGGTGGTTGGGGGGTGGGGGGTTGAAAAACTGAAAAATTTGCTGTATTCATAATAGGTTGTCCACTGACCTGTAAAGGAAGATCTAGCGACATATAAATCACCTTTTTAGATCCATCTGAACAGTGCCTTGCCTATTACAGAAACCAAAGGACTTAGAATTTTTTCTGGTGTAAACGTACGAGTATTGCTTTACATCGTTCTATATTATGTGACGAAGAACCTGTTGAATTGATTTTAATGAAATTTTGACACAGTATTACTACCATGGCGAAGATAGAAAATGCGTATGGTTTTTATAAATCGTGGCATAAACAATAAAAAGACCAAAAATATAAAAACAGCTCAAACTTCGTTTTTAAGTGTTTTAGAGGTTCCTGATCATTTACTGAGTTTTTTTGGGTGAGGGTGAAATTCGGGTGGTTGGGGGGTGGGGGGTTGAAAAACTGAAAAGTTTGCTGTATTAACAATAGGCTGTCCGCTGACCTGTGAAGGAAGGCCTGGCGACATAAATCACCTTTTTAGGTCCATCCGAACATTGCCTAGCCTATTACGGAAACTAAGGGACTTAGAATTTTCCGTATACATTCGAGAATTTACTGCGGTTTAAATCGTTTTGTATTTTGTAACGTGACGTGGACACTGTAAAACTGAAAAGTTTGTATTATTGATAATAGGCGGTTCATTGACCTGTGCAGGAAAGACCTAGCGGCATATGACAATTTGGGGGGGGGGATACTGGCGATGATTTTGTTGCAAAGGGATCTCAGACTAAAGCTTCATGCTATGGGTAAATAATAAACTGGTATCACCGTAATGTGTGGGAAGTACTGAGTCAATCAACTTGACTTCATTTTTCCATTTGAAGGCAACGCCATCTTCAAGCAATCCTGAGCGTCTGTGTCATACTGCCTGCACAGCATAATAAACAAACAGCACAATAACTCAAGTTGGCGGAAATTACACGCGCATCCCCACTTTTGGATGATAACGGTACTTGGATACTTGTACTTCTGCACTAATATCGAGTATTTTTATCTTAGATACTTTTTGTGCGATTCCAAGCTGATATCGATACTTTTGTAGGGTATCGGTATCGAAAATAATTATATAATTATTGAGGTGTGTAATCAGTTGCACAAAATGCTCTATACGAACCAAACGCGCCTATGAGGCTAAAAAATATCGAGTTGGTACCGGTATCGATATTTTCATTTTCGCATCTCTACCCAAACTTCACAGCCGTAAGATCATCCATAAACCCTCCTACGGTCAAATTTTGTGGAAACCATTTTTATATAGGAAATCCTCAGAGATATTATGCTGGTAAGCTGGTTGTTTATTATGCTGTGCTGCCTGCGCGTATTTCAGTTATCTCGCGTGTTGCAAAGAGGTATAGTCATATCTGGTGCTGCCATCCTATTGGAAAATGTCTTTTGGCAAGCGTGCGGCAGTTGAAGAAGAGATAATTGAAATAAAGATGGATCATTCTTGTCTTTGGAATGTAAAAAGTAAAATATACCACAACAGAGAGGAGGAGCTTGAAATGATTTTGCCAAGAGCTTTTGGTAATATAATTGTTGAGAATTTGAGGCATTCGTGAATTCTGTCCATTGCAAAAAACTGTAATCTTGCGGTTAGTCGCTCATGAGGCGGAATAGCTTTTCTCATGACAGTGTTTGTCTCCTGAATTACATAAGGACTAACTATCGATGGTAGTTTTAGTCTCATTCATTCTTAAAGAATTTCAAAAATCTTGGGGCTCCAAATTGAACTCCATTATCATCATGTGACGATTGGTTCATTTTTAACAACCATCCGTCACACCAACTGTCGCGGTTTTCCTTTAACTTCCCGTACCGATAGGTGAGAGGAGTATTGTGATCGAGAAAATTTTGATTTTGAGATAATACGTTTTTGGGCGTTTTGTGATATCTACATAGTGAAATTCTACGTCGCTCATTTCCGTCGGTCTGTCTGTTAGCGTTCTTCTAGCCTCGTAATCTCAGAAACCGCTGCATGTACTATGATCAAATTTGGGTAGCGATATGCTGTGGTGTCGTACCAGGTAATGCTGCCATGATTTTGAAAATCGATACACGGGCGGCGGAGTAATTGGCCAAAAACAAAATTTTAAATATTTGTCAAACTTCGTTTTTAGGTATTTTAGGAGTTCCTGATGATTTTCTACTTTTTTGGGTGGGGGTGAAATTGGGGTGATTAGAGGGTGGGGGGTTGTAAAACTGAAGAAATTATAGTATTCGTAATAAGTCGTTCATCGACCTGCGAAAAAAACTAGTGGCATGACACACTTTTTTAAGGGCGACCGGGCGATGATATGGTTGCAAGGGGATCTCAGACTATGGCTTCATACTATGGGAAAATAATAAACTAGTATCACCATAGTGTGGGTTTATTTCAACTAGAAACATGCCAGCGACGTCATAGTTACGTAGGTGCGCAGTGTACGCATAATCAGCTGGTCAGTCGTCATACAATCCTCTTCGGTAGCGCGGGTTAGATTGAT
The DNA here is from genome assembly GCA_951848785.1 of Callosobruchus maculatus. NCBI lineage: Eukaryota > Metazoa > Arthropoda > Insecta > Coleoptera > Chrysomelidae > Callosobruchus > Callosobruchus maculatus. The sequence goes on from CATOUR010000036.1 coordinate 46,293, forward strand.
TTGCGGAACATCGTTTCGTAATCGTTATTGAGCAAGTTATCTTGTGTAGTTTGTTTTTGATTACATGTGGTTTTGCGATTTACCTAAGTCCAATATAACCGAAGATGTTTGTTGTGATGTAACGTACTTATTTTTTCTATTATACTATGACCCAAATTCGATTTGAGAAGACAGCTGTTATGCCTTCTGACTGTCGGCAATGCCATCCGCCATGTTATCTACACCGGTACAACATCAATTGTGTGACGGCACTGTTATGTTCTTACACGGAATGGACAGTACGCCGACAAGAGATGCATGAGCACCTCAGGTGCCTGCCGGCAGACTCTACCACAGGTATCTGGTACATCTACCCTCATAACCTTACTACCGATTACTTAGGTGTTAATGACACCGCACTTCAACCCACTAGCCGGATTTTTGCCGGTCAAACGAGCAGTTGATTGGTTATCGTCGTCCAGTAAGTTTGATTATAGCGACTACCGGTCGGTAAACAATCGATACGTGTGCAAGGTTGTATCTAGCCACGTATCGCTAGTTGCACACACACTGATTTTCGACGGCCGGTTTTATTCCGGCCGTCCAAATTCCAATAGTGAACCACTGGATTGAATGGGACCTTGCACACACGCCGACTGTAAAATATCAGCAGGAATAAAACCGACCGTCCAAAATTGGTGTGTGTGCAACTAGCGTAAAGCACACATATTTGCTGGTACCTAAAAAGCAACAGTACCTATTCTGACGCTCGCCAGTAGTTGATAACATAGGTAGTACGTACTTTTGTCGCGTCGCCGTCGCCGAAAAGTATAAACATAGACCTACGCGCTTGAAAACCGTGTTTATACCCTCACCTGCCCCTCCTGCGCCTTTAACGGATCGCGCTGAGGATCTCAATTACCAATTGATAGAAAAAAATGAAAAGCAAGGATTTTTTTGGTTGATAATATTATTTCCGAAGAGCTTTCATTCTGCAAAAGCATTACCGAAAGTGGGAAGGCCCAAGACTTGTTTGAAATTCTTGACAAGTTTATTGCAGAAAATGGTTTATATTGAGAAAAGTGTATCGGTGTATGGTGTATGTACTGATGATGCTTGATCCATGTCTGGCAGATATAGGTTAACATCATCTTTATGTGAAGCTGGGTTTTTAGCCGTAGCTGTAATCAAGGACAAATATCGCTCAAGGATCAATGTGGAGCAAGAAATGAGAGTCGCAGAGTCGAATCTTATTCCCCGCTTTGAACAACTATGCTGAGATCACCAAACTCAACCGTCACATTGATTTGGCTGTAGTATTTTATTTTTGTTTTTCTTGAGTCTTTCTTTTTGTTTTCTGTTTCAATTCTGAATTATCATGAATATAATGAAAAAAACTTCATTTCGTATCGAGGACGTTTTTATTGTTTTGTCTACTATTATTATAGGTACCTATTTCTTTCGATTGTATCTATTTAAAATAGCTATCTAAGGTAGGGAGCCGTGTCAAAATACTAAACTTGCGTCTTCTACATATTTGTAGAAGATTTCATGCACCGGTTTACCTTTATGAGGTCTTAACAGGCGACATCGGCAGCCCATACTTTACGTCAATACATGATAATAAAAATAATTTTTTTATTTCGTATCTATTTTCCTATAATGTTTATACTGTATACCCCATGTCCCCCATTATACTATCTGTATAATGGGGGACATGGCAACTTATATTGCTGTTGCCCCCGCCCCTCCCCCCCTAAAATCTCGAACAGCCCATAATTTACGTTAATACATGGTAATAATTTTTTTTTTATTTCGTATCTATTTTTCATATAATATTTATACAATATATCTGTAAAATGGGGTACATGGCAACTTATATTGCTGCTAATTAATTTCTAAATCTTCCATGGCCCACCCCTGCCAGTGGTTCCGTAATGGACTACTGACACCTCCGGGTTCCGGGTGAAGTCGAGCGTGAGGCTGAGTTCCTCGGCTGCTCTAAAAAGGGAGGCTCCTTTACCTGAATTTTACTGCAATGTTGCCGACTTTGGATTTTCTTCTGAAGCATTGAAGTCTTTGGAACTCACAACGACTTTGAGGGAGAAATAGGCTTAGAAGAATGTTAGGGTAACCGTAGTAGTGATTACCGACTGATATTTTGAAACCGCCACTGACAGAGAACCTGTATACTATAAAATGTATAGGAATTGGCTATAATAGCAAAAAATATGCTCTGTGGATTGCATTTCATTTGTCGATTACCATATGAAATCTTCTCTCAGATTTGCCTCAGAGAGATCAGCAGAAAAATAACATAATTTCTAATAAGACGCAGCATTGCCTCATTTTGAACTGGCGGTCTATGTGTCATATCATTCGCTAATCAGACAGTAAGTATCATGATCCTCAGATGCTCTCAGACATCAGAATTAGCGTTAGCTTGGTTCGTAAAAAAAGAAAAGTTGTTTTCAAAGCAACTTTCAAACAAAGCTTGTTTCTTTGTCAAATCTTGTACTTTGATAAAAGCCACAGAAGTGGCCGAAACGTTAGTCAATTTTATCTTCATGGCTTCTGTTGATGAGTCAGTGAAGTGCGATGGATCAGAAAAATAATATTCTCTAATTGCAAAGTAAAAAATAATTCTATATATTGTACTTATTATATATTTTCCAAAAACTTGTCATTTCCAGTTCGGATAATGAAGTATTCTGCCAAGAATGTTTCAGTCTATGCTAAACCTTGATGAAAAGTGTGACGTTCTTTATTTTATATTCTGAACATAAAAACCATACTCAATAATAATTGTATTTATTCACATCATAATTATGGTTAGATTGAATCAACAAAGCAGTTGATATTTTGCATTCTCGCTTACAACACCTCATATTTTATTTATTTCTTTATGTTTAATTCTTGTCTTCTTCTTGCTTACACCACTTAATAGATTTTGAACTATGGAGTTAATAATATTACTGGGCTAGGACGAAAATGTGACGAATTATGAAAAACGGAAAGCATTACTTCACGGCACTAACATTGGAAAATAGTCCGGCTTAAAAAATGCTAAAAAATAATATAGACACAATTTTTCTGCAATAAATAAAAACCACCAACCAGTTTACCTGAAGACGATTGAAGATAACAGATCAATCGGAACTTTGTACCCTAAAATTATATAGACAATGGAAGTCCAAAACAGACCTTTTGAAAAATCTACCTTGTCTACAAACTTCAAACAACAAATAAAAACCGCACCACAGATAAAGAAATATTTAGTTATTTTTGTACCACTTTACCCTTTTCTAGCTAAATAACTTTTCCAATCATGTGACTCGTGCCTCAAGGCGATAAAAGCTTTTTGTGTGCTTGAGCACTACCTACTTTAACACTTTTCGTCCTACAACATTGAGCCCAGGAGAAAAGCTTTTGAAAACAGCGCCCACTACATTTCAATCTTTAAAAACATTCCGTTTTGAATAAAATCCAATCCAAACACACAGTAGGTTCAGGTAAACATTATGTGCCACTGCATGCTATAAGTGCATAATAAACAGTTGTAAACAATCATAAGAGGCAGTATTCTACTATATCCAAAAAAGGACTTTTGTACAACAACTTACAAATCCATTCCCACCTAAGAGCATTGACGTTAGGTAAGACGTCAATGCCCAAACAGGTGGACCCAAAAAATGTCGGTATAGGTAACACATGACCTTTCCTTCCAATATACTTTGAGTACCTATATCTGAAAGATGGAGCCTCCAAATTTCCATTGCCTAGAGATTCTTGCATGTCTTAATCCTGATCGTCTTATTGAAAGTTTGAATGGCTAAGGAGTATGTCAACAGTCTACCTGGCGTTAGGTCCAGTGAACATATGTGATTAACGAAGCTTCTTGAGTTTGTTTTGTTTTACGTAATCTATTGTAAAACTGTATATACTAGAGATCTCCTTCACATGTAGTTTGGAGTAAAAAATATATTATAAATTTTCTGGCATACAAAACGGTTGAATGTAAGCTCTGTTTATTAAGAAAACCATGGAAATATAGTTTGTAAAGTTCACGTTGTGTTTCTTTCCCTCAAATCCATCCCCATTACCATTTTTTTTTTCAGGAGCATATACAGAGTGTTCTATCTAAAAGTTGGGACTTTCCTTTTTAGAAGCAACGGCCCTTGTAGCGGCAAAGCTAATGCACGGTGAACCAGCAGCAAAGCAGTAAAAAAATTTCAAGCAAGTACTTAGGTACTATTTGGTTGCTACGAAATGTTGTAATTGCGGTCCTGTCGCAGGCGTCTTGCAGGTAAAAGTACGATTTATGATGTCTTCTTCAATTTGGACCATACGAAGTTGTCTAGGTCTTCCAGCGTGTCCGCCACGATGTGGATTCAGACATTCTGTGTCTCTAGCTCTTTGCACGAGCGAGACAAATCGACGAGGTGCAGGGTGAGTACGGTTATGGAAACGATCGGCATACACACGCGAAGCCGCAGCGGCATTTTGACCACACTCACCGTACACTAAAATCATGTCCACCAGGGACGTCTCCAGGATTTGGTTTTGGGGGGTCCAGACTAGAGTTGCCACCTTAAATTTGCTGGGGGGGGGGGGGGGGTGCAAATTTGTGGATTCCATTTTTTAGACGGCATTTTATAACGTTTCGGGGGGGGGGGGTCCGGACCCCCTGGACCCCCCCTAAATACTGCCTGATGTCCACCAGTTGATTATTGTTATAAGCGTGCGCCATTGTTATTGTTGTTAAAGTCCGATCGTCAAGCACCCTCGAACACTATGCGACTGACGCAACACGACGTATGACGAACTGCCTGTTTTCTCAGAGGCACCGCTGACGCGTGGCGCTGCTTTGTTGTGATATGACAATACAATCATGGTCATCTCACTGCCCATGGAGCAGGGACGGACTTGGAATTGAGGATTTCTTTAGCGGTCAGTATCTTGTTTTCTCTAAATATTTCGTTTATATGTTACTGGAAAAAAACCGTGTCTTAATGTTGCTTGTAAATATATAATACAACAGTACAAAACGCTTGCATTAGGTAGATTTTTGGTCTTAGGTTGTTTGACCATGTTAGCCACAAGTTGAGGGACCTTAATTGGTTGGAATATGCATAACCGTTCCAAACTACATTTAGCATGTTTATTATTATCTGACCAGCGGATCTGAAGCTACAAAAGGAATGTGGACAAAAATGTTCGATGCTGCCAAGTGTATTTATAAAAGAGCAATTTAAGATATTTTTATAGCTACTTTAATATAGTTGTTAATGTGCTTTTATTTAATAACTGATATTTTTATATACTTGTTAATGTATTTTTATTTAATAACCGATATTTCTTAATCTGCCTGTTATAAAATGTACATATTTTGTGAAGATATCATCAACTTCAGGTGAATCGGCAGGGAAGGCGGGGCTTACCCATATTCTAGGTAACAGCGGTAAAAGGGGGTATCGCAAATTTTTAAAGAATGAGGCGCACACTTTTCTTGTGCTCCGTTGATGTCTGCTTCTCAAGTAATCTCAGTGCCGTTCGCAAGGTTTTATGTTGTAATAACTATTCGAATTAGTATATTGTTGGATATGAACCCTTTTACGCTGGAGTATTTACGAAACAATGTTAGCTCTTAAAGTTAGAGCAAAAAATTGGAAGAAAAAACAGAAGGATGGGCTTAAATAAGGTTTAAACCGTTAAACTTTTAAACAATGTACACAGTTACGAAACGTCGTAAAAGCTTTTATTTTATTTCAGATCTAAATATGTTTTGAATTAATATTTTCGTATTCTCTTACTCATTTATTTCTACCTATTTAAATCCAAAAGATATTTCGACGTTTAAAGAAAATTTCATCGTGGTTCCGGCGAGGGAGTAGCTAGTGAACCCCCGACTTCAATGACCACGAGCCGCCACTGGTTTAGATTTCACTTGCGCGAGTAGTATACTTCTTCTGAGCGATGCCAGCACCGTGGGACAGGGGGCAGAGGAGGGTACGCCCCCTCCCCCTTCACTACTTACAAAGACGCCAATTCCATGGAAACAGGTTGCAAAAGCCATTTTAAAACCATATTGTCAAAAATCATACAAATAATACTTTGGCCTACTTCTCATCACAAGACTGGCTATTTTTGCCAAAAAATCTGGACAATTGTTAGAACCACACTAACTGATGTCATATCAAATGATCTTCTGTTACTCGAATGTGAAAAAGGAATTAACAGATTTCCTAATTTTTTCAACTTCGTACAATCATATTCAAGCGGTATAGAGAATTTCAAAGAAATTTTCACTCTGGAGGATTCTGAGAGAGCCAGGATGGCCAAGAATGTCAGGTACGGAGGAAAACGTTCCAGCTGTGAGGAAAATGCTTGAGGAGGAGGACGAGTGACCTACCAACAGGGGGCGGGGGACTTTGTGCCTGAATGCACCAGTACTTCGTTCATTTGCACGTGGTAACACCTTGACTAATATATCTCCCTAGTTTCTCCTATGCAACATTTATTACAATCACTAATTACAGTTGATTTTAAACAGGGTGTTCATTTGAAAATTTCCCACCACGGATTTATCGAAAACCATTGATAAAAATGAAGTCAAGTTGATTGACTCAATATACCTCCCACACATTACGGTGATACTAGTTAATTAGTTTCCCATAGCATAAACTTTAGTCTGCCATCCCTCTGCCATCGTCAGCCTCCCCCCCCCCCCAAATTGTCTAATGTCGCTAGGTCTTTCCTCCACAGGTCAACGGACAGCCTATTATCAATACTACAAACTTTTCTGTTTTACTACCCCCCACCCCCCAACTACTCCAATTTCTCCCCCACCCAAAAAAAAAGGTAGAAAATAATCAGGGACCCTTAAAACATCTAAGAAAGAAATTTGAGCTGTTTTCATATTTTTAGTTTTTTAATTATTGCATTAACCACTGACACGATTTCTAACAACCATACGCGATTTCCATCCTCACCACGATAATCATACTGTGCCAAAATTCCATCAGAATCGATTTAATAGTTTCCACATTACAAAGTACAAAACGATCTAAAGCAATAAATGCTCGCATTTATGTGCACAGAAAATTCTACGTCCCTCAGTTTCCCTAATAGGCAAGGCAATGTTCGGATGGACCTAAAAGGGTGATTTATGTCGCTAGGTCTTCCTTCACAGGTCAGTGGCACAGGCGTATACAAGGGGGGGTAACAGGGATAATTACCCCTCCCAAGATTTTCAAAAAAAAACTCAATGCAACTTTGCACTGAAAAAAAATCTTTTTTGCAGTAATTAAATTACAAAAGGGTTTGTTTTGCATTATTACAGTGATGCATATCTAATATATTCCCATTGTTACATAATCAGTTGAATATCCTATACCACGTGGTAGCTTGGCACAAAAATTTACCTAAGTCATTAATTACCTGTTTTGAAAATTGAAACTAAATAGAAAAGTTAAAACACTAATTAAAAAAATGGAGTACGTGTTGTGTCTACTAGGGTACCTGACTGGTGAGTGTTCATGATCGTTTAATTTTGTATACTGTGCCAATAAAATGTTCATGAATGATACGTATTACATATTATTTGTATTCCGTGAAATTAAAATTGATTAATGCATTAATTTATATCTTCTTTTTTATTTTAACACTACTAACATTTTCCTTTTCTCTTGCATCAACGTCCTTCACGAAGGTACTACAAAAAATGGTGAAAGCACACACAACTTCATGCCCCGCCCCCAAGACAGAGGTTTGGATACGCCCCTAGTCAGTGGACAGCCTATTATGAATACAACAAATTTTTCAGTCTTTTAACCCACAACCACCCCAACTTCACCCCCACTCAAAAAACGCAGAAAATGGTCAGGAACCTCTAAAATGGTTAAAAACCAAGTTTGAGCTGTTTTTATATTTTAATTTTTTTAATTATTTTTGCGCCTCCACTAGCACGTTTTATAAAAACCATACCCAACAACACCCAAAAAACGTATTATCTCAAAATCGAAAATTTTCGCGATTACAGTATTGTGATCGCGGGCGGGAGTATTCCCTTCACCTATCGGTGTGGGAAGTAAAAAGAAAAAACGCCGAGACACAACAAAAGATTTGTCAAGGGGGACAACTTTTTTACCAAAAACTACTTCACCTCCTTGTACCCTCTGCGCCCCAGGGTCATCCCCTAAAAAATTTCAAATGACAAGGGGTATCGAGTAATGTCTTGTTTCAAAGGTATGTCGAAGTCCTTTATTTTGACGTTTAGTTTTTTAAAATCGGGCGAATTGTTTTCAGGAAAATTAGAAAAATCTTCATATATCTCAATTTGTTAAAATAGAGCAAAAACACACGAAAATATCACTTTTTATTGCAAAAAGTGTAAGATATATAAGGTTTTTTCTAATTTTCTCGAAAACGAATCGAACGATTTTGAAAACTCAAACGTCAAAATAAAGGACTTCGACATACCTTTGAAACATGGTATTACTCGATACTCCTTGTCATTTGAAATTTTTAGGAGGATGACCCTGGGGGCAGCAGAGGGGCAAAGGTGTGAAGTAGTTTTTGGTTAAAAAGTTGACCGCTCGACAAATCTTTTGACATGTCTCGGCACTGTTTCTTTTAATCAGTGGTTTTCGATAAATCCGTGGTAGTAAGTTTTCAAATGAACACCCTGCATACACACCTATCAGAAATGCTCAAATTTCAGACTGATATACTGTTCTCAATCCTACACTTCTAAAAATCTTGTCAGGACCGCGTGTTTTCGAATGTTTTCGAATCAAATGATGTATGAACGTCTTCAAACAAATTTCTCGCATTTTTCATTTTGTAATGAAAAGATGTCGGTATATTATTTTCTGACATAATCTTATAAGTATGAGTTGCTTATGTATTCCGTGATTCATCCACAACTACCAATCTATTCAAATTGTTCATTATTTGATTAAAAGAAAGAATTCTCAATTTGTACGTGACTGTGCTTCATTGTGCAACTACTTAGTCAGTTCTCGTAAAATTTTTACCATTGACTTGATTATTCATCGAAGTCTGATAACCTTACTTGTTGTTATGGTTCAACATTTTATCATGTTCTATTTATCGAACATTCTTAGAAAATTGAGAGTAAGCATTTTAAATAAACTAGGTGCTAAACGATTAGCTGTAATACTGATCGTGTTTGGTATGGTGACAGTAGGTAATTGCACTATTTGTTTCCCAGATAACAATAAATTGCAGTAAAACTAGGGCATTTATATGCCTTAGGATGTTTTTTAAATTGCAATATTTATGCATTAAAGAAATAGTGATATTTAAAAAATGTGGGGTTGCGACTTTTTGAGCAAGTCCAAAAAGAGGTCATGACTAAAGATAGGTTGGAAGTCACTGATCTAAAGCAGTTCTCGTATGTATTGGTTGTATTGGTTTCTGTAATAAGCAAGGCAATGTTCGGATGGACCTAAAAAGAGGGTATTATGCTACTAGGTCTTTCTTTCACATGTCAGTGGACTGCCTATTATGAATACAAGTTTTTTTCAGTTTTGTAGCCCCTACACTAAAAAAAAGTTGAAAGTGATCAAGAACCCCTAAAACGCCCGAAAACGAAGTTTGCAGCGATTTTCAAAATTGTTGCAGCATTACCTGCTACGACCCAACAACATATCGTACCCAAATTTCATCACAATCCATGCAGCGGTCACTGAGATATCATCATCATAGTCACAATGTCTTAACAGACATGTAGTAGTAGTTTTAGTAGTAGTAGTTTATTGTGATAAAAAGTAAACGCTATACACAGATTTACATTAAATCCTCCACGTCCACATTTCAAAAACATCTGCGAGCTCCATCTGCCTTTTTAACAGTCCAACTTTCTGAGGCATACAAAAATATTGAGAACACAAGAGACTAAATCTTTAGAGATATTATGGTCACGCCATATTTTAGTAAGCTTTGTCATGGCCACACATGCCTGTCGAATGCGCCGTCGAATCTAATTTTCACAGCTACCCGAATTGTCAATCAAAGAACCGAGGTACACAAAACTTTGAACTACTTCAAGACAACCTACTGACTTTATTTCTCGATGATTATCATGCTCTCTATCTACGATCATAACCTTGGTCTTGTAGTTAATACCAAGACCGTATGCTGCACTGCGTTGTTCTCAGATGTTTAATAGAGCTACTAGTTCTTCCTGAGAAGCAGCTGGTGGAAAACTGCAGCTTTGCCGTGTCATGACTTTATGACCAACCTTGTATAATCAAAGTTGTCACTGCATAGTCGACGATTAAAAACACTACAACTGTTCTTTGAAACTGTTTTCAATGCCTTGAATATTTTATCTAATGATCGACCATTTCCAAACTTCTCAAAAACCCTGTACATCGCATACTTGTGAGCTCTTTATACAAATAGCACGTAAAACAAACACTGATGAGACAGGTGATAGACAAAGGAAAACAACTATTATAAAGATGCCTTTGTGATTAACTTCCTGCATCACTTGTGTATTAGTTTGGAATTGCTTCCCATCTTAGCTGCAGGTGAAATTAATTATAAAATCGTCATTGGCTGTATCAAACTATACTTATCTAAGCAGATGCATTATAAAGAATGTAATTTTTTTCTTTTTGTTGTAAATTATGTCTGTGTCTTTTGAATCTGCGTATAGTGTAGGTGCTGTGGGTGCTAATATTGTGCTGAGTAGCAAAATATTGATTGTAAATGATAGAAAATGTATTTGTCTTTTAACCATGTTTCACTTCTTACCGTATCAAACAATTATTAATGTATTCAAAGTATCTATAAGATTCACTATGTTCTTCAAAAATAATCATCAGACAATATCTTGTAGAAAACATTAATGAAAAAACAAATAAAATATCTTATACAGGTTCTACAGAAAATGTCAGGCTGGTTAAGATTCGAAAATATATCAAAATGAATCAATAATTAGATAGCATCAAAATGACTTAATCAGTTCTTCAAATATAAAAATATAGTTTCAGTAAATATACAGGTAAAAGTGGTGTGCCCGAAAATAGCGCAGTCGACTGTAAAACATGCTTAAAAAATGGCATCAAGTGACTTGACTCAGTACATTCCACACACAAAAATGTTTACGTTCTCTAATAAACAACTTTCCTAAAAAAATGAAGTCAAGTTGATTGACTCATTACTTCCCACACATTACGGTGATACCAGTTTATTAACCCCCCCCCCCCCAGAATTGTGAATTGTGTTATGCCGATAAATCTTTCCTTCACATGTCAATGGTCGGCCTATTATCAATACAACAAACATTTCTGTTTTACAACCCCCCTACCCCCCAACCATCCCAAGTTCGCCTACATCCAAAAAAAAGTAGGAAAATGATATCGGACCCCTAGACGCTTAGAAACGAAGTTTGATCTGTTTTTCTATTTTTAGTTTTTTTGTTATTGCAGCGCTACCACTGACACGACTTCTAAAAGCCATACGTGTTTCTGATCCTCGCTAAGGTAATAATACTGTATCGAAATTGTTTTAAAATCAACCCGGTCATTTCCAAATTAAACGATACAGAACGATCTAAAACGATATTCGTATGTTTCTACATCGCAAAATTCTAAGTCCCTTGGTTTGTGTAATAAGAAAGGATATGTTAGGAAGGACCTAAAAAAGTGTATTATGCCGCTAGGTCTTTCTTTCATAGGCAATGGGCAGTCTTTTATGAATACAACAAATTTTTCAGTTTTTCATCCAGCCTCCCTCCAACTACCCCCACCCAAAAAGCAGAAAACTATCGAGATCCTCTAAAACACTTAAAAACGAACCCTCGTATATCACTTAAAAACGAAGTTTGAGCTGTTTTTATACTATTAGTTTTTTTTATTAGTTCTGTGCCACCATTGGCACGATTTATAAAAACCATATGCATTTTCATCCTCGACACGGTAGTAATACTGTGTCAAAATTTCATTAAAATCAATGCAACAGTTTCCATGTTACACGATACAGTACGATCTAAAGCAATACTCGTATGTACGTCAGAAAAAATTCTAAGTATATACTTTGGTTTCTGTAATAGTCAAGGCAATGTTCGGATGGACCTAAAAAAGCTAATTATGTCGCTAGGTCTTCCTTCACAGGTCAGTGGACAGTCTATCACGAATACAACAAATTTTTCAATTTTACAACCCGCCACCCCCAACCACCCCCACCAATAAAAGTAGAAAATGCTCAGGAACACCTAAAACGTCTAAAAACGGAGTTTGGGAATATTTGATTTTTTTCGTTTTTTGCTAATTACTCATCAAAATACATGCAGCGGTTGCTGAGTTTATGAGGCTAGAAAAACGCCAACAGACCGACAGACAGACAGACAGACCGACGAAAATAAGTGACGTGGATTTTCGTTATGTAGGTATCATAAAACGCCCAAAAAGCGTGTTTTTTTTTTAGGTTTTCGTCATGATGGTGATAATTTCGTGATCATAATCCGCTCACCTACAGTGCGAGAATACAAAAAAAGATATTGTTAAAATACAGTTTGGAAATCATTTGTTTTTTGTTACAAATAAAATAAGTACATTAACCAGATTGGGCTTTTAAGCATATCCAGACCTTGGTACAAAATAACAGTCCATAAAAATATTTCTCTTAACTTTTTAATTCTATATATACTGATACCTCGGTGTTTCACATAAATTATCTAGGATTTTTCCGGCAATAAAGTTACTAATGGTGCGGTTTCGTAGATTCTAGCGAAAGTACAAAATAATATGATTTTAAGTCATTCTGGCTTTTTCTGCTTTATTTACCTATTAGTTATAGATTTTGGTTGTAAGACTACTGCTTTTGTTAGTTTGCAGATAATTAAATTTCCTGTAAACGCATTATTGATTTGTTTTATGAATGAGTTACGTTTAAGCATTGATTAAGGTATTATACTTTAATCAATGGTTTAAGTCATGAATCAAGCTAATAAAATACATGTGTAGCAAAAGCTACAACGAGAGAAGGACCGGATTAATGTTCTTGAAAATAACCTTCGTTTTACTATTTTTTTATGAATCGACTTTGTTGAAAATTTGCCTCCTATTAGGCTAAAATAAGGAATTTACTGCTCAAATAAAAAACCACAAAAAAATCAAATTCTCAAAAATAGTGCACTCACTTTCTTCATCCATATAAGGAAAACAAACACACAAAGCCATTTTTTAAAAAAGGAGGTTAGGTATCTTTTCTGCGTCACGTCTTCGCTACAAAGGGTGGCAATCATCAATGCAATTAGTATCTTTGACGCCGCAGTACGAAACATTTGGCTGTAGTGGCATCCAAAACATTCCCTAAGATGACGTAACCAGGACATCCTTATCCCTTCGGCTTACCCTGAATTTTGCGCTGCCTAATCAACAGTAACAATTTATATTTTTCGTTGCGGGAAATATGGCCTAGGTACTGTAGTTTTCTTATTTTAATGGTATCTATTATTTCGGTCTGTTTGACCATTCTTTTAAGTGCTTCTTCGTTTCTCCCTCCATCTTTTCCATGGATTTTTAAAATTCTCCGATGCGCTCACATCTGTAATTTAAAGTCCAAGCCTCTACACCACACAAGAAAACGTAGCATTTAAGCATCCTCACCCTCAGACTTAAGCTTAAATCTCTACTGCACAATAGTAGTCTTATATTGTCGAATACGCCTCTGTTTTTTCTATTCTTATCCAGATTTCCTTAGAATAGTAGTTTGTACCGTTAAGATTCATCCCCAAATAGTTAATAAAAAAATAATAATTCCTTACTTGTTCAATCAGTTCATTTTTCACATACAGTACAATATCTATTGGCAATAAGTTTCTTTGCAATTATCATGAATTCAGTTTTCCTTGAGTGTTAGTCCATATTCATCGCTCATTAGGTATACGAAGTGGTAAAATGATATTATAAAGACCCAGTTCTCCATGATACGAGTAGTAGTAGTAGTAGTAGTAGTAGATAGATCTACTCGGCTTTTCTACTCATAAGAAGTTGTATAATTATATTACTATTATAGTAGAAGACACTTATTACTAAAGAGCAAATACAAGTTTAACTCGACAAATATAGGAAGAGACCTGGGAATTTCGCCAGTTGCGCACACGAAAGAGTGAAAACACATTTGGCGGAAAAGAAATAGAAACACATTGTACGCGTACACTCTAAGTAAACAGTTAGGTAAACTTAGGAAAAGATTTGCTTGTTAAGAAAGGTTCCCAATGTTGAGGACAAATAATAAATAATTATCAGCTGGAATTAAAATGCTCTGAAAGTTCACTCTCACTCTGAATCACTTTCCGAATGTGAACCTAGATTTTCTATAAATTCTGCATCATCACTGTCACTGCCTTCTTGCAAGTTTATTATTAGATCCTCTACAATCACATCCAAAAATGGTTCCTTTTCAATAAAATAGTACTCGTAGGAAACTGCATGTTCACACCTTTTTTTTCACGCTTCTTGTGAAAATGTGGAAAACACCTCATCACAACATTTTTCTAAGTGTTTTAAATTGAAGTCCACGCTTTTTCTGCCACATTTTCTTTAGGGATGCCCATACTAATTCAATTGGATTCAAGTCGGAGTGATACGGTGGAAGTCGTAAAACAAAATGGCCTGCTTTAGTCATAATTTTATCTATTTCATAGGTTTTGTAGGTATCTGGGTTTATGAATTTTTATTAAACCGTATAATACGGCTTTTACCATGTTTTCTGAAAATGAAATATTGCGCTGTCTTAACCGCTCTTTCGTATTATTTTTCCTGGTTGCCATAGTAGGACATTTGTTCACTTCAACATTATGATAAGGCGCGTTATCTATAACCAATACGCTGTTTGTTGGTATATTTGGAATAAGTTTTTCTTGAAGCCATTTTTTATAATTGTTATAAATCATTTCGCTGTGATGATCCCCGACTTAGTGCCATACTTTAAACATGAATTTTCTATAAAACCCATATTACCGATTCACCATACGTGATTCTGCCCAGAAAGTACCTTTCCGTACGCTACGAAATATCTTAGCAAACGGTAAATTTGTTCGCTGTCCACTGCGCATCCAGGGGTGTTCCTTGTTTCATATTTCTCGCGTCTCTAGCTATTCTTGTCGAGTTGTACCTAACAAATGCTTATTCTTTTAGTAAGATATATATTTTTTTCTTTAACCGTAAATATATACAATAATTCGAGTTATTCTTGAGGCAGATTTCCACTAGAACTTAAAAAACAACGAAACTTCAAATTCAAAATGTATTAAAATATTAGCTCATTAATTACAACACAAATATGAAGGCATAACTATCATTTCCTATTATCGTTATTCTATTAATGAAAAGTCATTATCGTGCTAGTAATGAACTAGTACTAGTAATAACACCATACTTTCTGTGTTGATGAAAGTAATGTAGTTGTATCAGAGCTTAATATTTAGTCCATTCTTTTTTCTTGAATATTTCTCAGGCTCTTTTAGTGCAGAAATCGCCTAAACATCTCACATGCAGCCACTGTACTTGAAGAAAAATAATGCTTTTGAAGCACGAATACATAAAGACCGGAAAGTAAACGAGTCCAAGGAACAAACTCCCTAAAACTATTTTTTTCTCTGAATTGTCTCTCTAAAAACAACTATTTTGTGACTTGATTGGTCAGCCAATAAAGGTAAAAATACATGCAGGCATAACCATATAGGTATACCTTCACCTTGGTAAGGGTCAATTTGGTCAAAACAAACTCGAGTGGGAAGACGCAAATGACAAAGTAATTGAAAGAACCAAACATAGTTTGCATATTAACCAATTTGCAAGATGATTTGCGGAATGAGTCACATTCTCGAGAAGGTATTTTTTGCTCTAGATATAATCGCCAATGACGGTCAATGCTAATTCGCGACCATGCATGTCGCAGGTATTTACGTCGGACAAAACAAATTACAGTACAGTAGATCTGTCAATGTTTGAAGGAATAATGGAAATTTGACTATGAAGTCAGTATTTACATTCCAGAACTTAAAAACCGCTTCCACGGGTATAGATACAATCACATATAGGACAATAAAACATATAATCCAGTGAAAAGTAATTCTTATCCCAGTTTTTTTAGTAGAAAAGGTTTCTTCGAATTTTGGGATAAATGAATGCAAGATCTGACGTTTCGGCGTTTATTTTACGCCTTCTTCAGGGCTAAAATTCATATGAAGACGAAAAATATATAAGTAAAAAATATAAAGTGCCAAAACGGTGAGTATAAGCTTTGACAATTAAGTCTAAAAAACAAATTTAAAAAATTATTTACACATTTTTTTTAAAAGTAACTCAGCAAAACAATCAGAAATAAAAAACCGGTATGCGAGCAGACAGAAGGAATTCTGCCGGTGCGCCATCTAGTACCCGAAGGTAACGGCAACCAAAGAGAAACGCTACTAGCAGCAGTAAACTCTTTGATGATCGCTAATAAGCGTGAAACAGCTGTCTGCGTACTGGTGGATTGACGAAGGTATAGAGCAACCCTCGTATATCGGCTTTACGCTGCTTGCGTCAAAATCCGTGCCTCTAGTGGCAAAAGCGAACGAGCCTTGTCGTTCCACCAAAGAGTTTACTGCTGCTAGTAGCGTTTCTCTTTGGTTGCCGTTACCTTCGGGTACTAGATGGCGCACCGGCAGAATTCCTTCTGTCTGCTCGCACATCTTTCACATGTTTATTAAACATGGAAAAATTGATGCTCTCTATTTCCGTCAATCGACCTATGGCGCACTGATGATCGCTAATAAGCGTGAAACAGCTGTCTGCGTACTGGTGGATTGACGCAGGTATAGAGCAACCCTCGTATATCGGCTTTACGCTGCTTGCGTCAAAATCCGTGCCTCTAGTGGCAAAAGCGAACGAGCCTTGTCGTTCCACCAAAGAGTTTACTGCTGCTAGTAGCGTTTCTCTTTGGTTGCCGTTACCTTCGGGTACTAGATGGCGCACCGGCAGAATTCCTTCTGTCTGCTCGCACATCTTTCACATGTTTATTAAACATGGAAAAATTGATGCTCTCTATTTCCGTCAATCGACCTATGGCGCACTGATGATCGCTAATAAGCGTGAAACAGCTGTCTGCGTACTGGCGGATTGACGGAGGTATAGAGCAACCCTCGTAAAAAACCGGTATTTTGCATAAAAATATAACTTTTTTTATATTTTTCAGCAATGTGCCGGTTTTTTATTTCTGATTGTTTGCCGAGTTACTTTTCCAAAATAATGTTAAAACCTTTTAATCGTAACTTTGTGTAAATATTTTTTTTAAATTTGTCAGACTTAGCTGTCAATTCTTATTTATAATACTCACCGTTTTGCCACTTTATATTTTTGCTTATATATTTTTCGTCTGCATATGAATTTAAGCCCTGAAGACGGCATAAAATAAACGCCGAAACGTCGGCTCTTTAAGTTGAAACCTCTTGCATTAATTTATCCCGAAATCCGAAGAAACCTTTCTAATAAAACATACACACAAATATATTGTCAATCCCCTAGTTGCTAGGGTCGGCAACCTTCTGAGAGGAAAGAGCCAAAAGTTGTAATTTACAAAATTTCCAAGTTTTTAAAGAGCTGCTAAAATGTTTGGGCCAATATTACATTTGATTAGTATTAGGTATATAGATTTCTGAAAAATAAGCTAACCTCATCGGGATCAGATCAAGTTCCATCTTTCCTTGTTAAGGGCTGTATACATATATTAGTAATACCTTTAAAAATCATATTTCGTTCGATACAAAAGTGTTCAGTGTTTCCAGCTAAATAAAAAATTGCTTAAGTTTGCCCGATATATAAACCTCAAGAACGTAATCTAATAATTTTGCAAAAGCCTTAGAGATCATTCTGTATAACCGCATCTACCTAGGGTCAGCAAACTTTATTTCAATATTGATCAACATGGTTTTATGAAATCAAGATCAACTCTCACCAACTTAGCTGTTTTCATTTTTAGTTTATTTGTGAGAATTTAGATAACGGTTGCCAGGTAGATGAACAAACTTGCGAATCTAGGCTTAGATAGCTATTATATAACACTTATAGGTTCATATATGTTTACTATAACGGTTTTCTTTCGTATAAATATGTGGCTATCAGTGGGGTTCCGCAGGGTCCTAAACTAGGGCCGCTACTATTCTCCCTTTATGTTAATGATTTGTGTGAGTGTGTGTGAGCTGAATCTTATTCTAATTGTGCGTTTCTAGGTCTATGCCTACAATATTGATACTAACAACCAGGTGTTTGTAGTATTATTCCAATTTAAACCTGTAACTGCTGTCAAATTAATGCTAGAAGACAAAGTCATATATTTCAACAATCATTTAAAACAAATTAAGTATTTGAACAACTATGGACAATAAGCATATTGTATACAGTACGTATACTGGTGTAAATACTAACATGTGACTTGTATCTGTATATGTGCACAAGATAATTATATATTTTTATATCAATCGCACCACTATTAAACTCTTATATAAAGTATTGTATAATTTAAAATATGTAAGGGACACATATACACTTTTTAAAACTGCAATAATTCAAAAAGTAAATAAACGTGTCCATTAATAGTTTATCTGTTGAGGGTGAAATTGTATTCATTTACACGGTAGTCAAACAAAAATAAACTTACAAATATAATGACATAATTGATAAAGTGAATAAAACGTTTTTTTAAATAAAAAATGTAATCTGCATGATTTAGGCGATTCAACTATTTCAGAAATGAATATACATTTAAATATTCTATATAATTTAGTTACCTTCTCAAAGCCTTACAGATACAATTTTAACAAGATCAACTACATGAGAAAATCGTTTTTCCCTGAAAATTTAAAATGTGCAGGTATAGGTCAGTCAATAGTTAATTAGGTATGTACGTATGTAATTCAAATTATGTAGGTATGTAATAGAATTTGACTAATGATTTACATTTGATTGTTATATTATTTTGTTCGCTTGGAAAGTAAACACAAGTGTAATTTATTTATTTTTTTCTCATAAATACAGAAACGAATTGCCGCAAAAAGCCCAATGAATTGAATGAGGTCGCATTATATCATTACAGTTTGACATGCGCAGTAAATGGAGACGTCATCGTCAGTGACATTTCAAGAAGGGGCTATACCACACCCGATGTTATCAAGTGAATGTGGGAGATCTCCGAAGCTAAGCAGCATTGGGCGCGTCCCGTATCTGGAATGGGCAACCGCTCGGGAATTCAGCATTAATCCCCCCCCCCCCAATCCACCAGATGACGCAAAATACGGTTCTAATCGTTGCTAAATAAACATTAAAAAAATAGTAAAAGTGAAAAACCAAAAAAACAGGAAATTAAAAGTGAACAACTAATTTGCATCTCGGAGTGTATGAGATCGTTTTGTTACGTATACTATAAATAAATCTCTACACGATTTTTGTACTTGTTAAAGTAAGTGAAACTGGAAATGTTCTAGATTGACTAAGTAATATTTAATCAGGGCAAAGCATGATACCTGTAAGACGAGTATCGTTAGCTCTGTGACTATAACTATTCCGCTTATGAGGAAGCACGTTGTGTCCCCTCTCTGAAAAATCACGCGCAGGTCCAAATTTATAAATGAATGTATTGCCCACCGTCGCCAAGGAGTGGTAGTAGTGGTAGTTCTGGTCACTCTGCGTCCAGTTAGTACCCGTCCACCATGGCTATGGTCAAGATAGTAGTTGTGGCGCTACTAGCGCTAGTGTGTTACGCTAAGGCAGACAGCAAGGTCATCTGTTATTATGATCATCGGTCGAATTTCAGAGAAGGTACAGATGTTTGAAATTCTTCATTATTAAAAATTAATTAAAATATATCAATTTAATAACGTCCTCCTTAGTTAAAACGACCTACCTACATTTTTCAAATTTTTGGATTATCTGCATATACCAGTTGTTCTATGCCATATTTATATTTTGCTCAAAGTCCGATTGTCCTACCTTCAGTGTAAATATTAATAAATATTTACCATACAATGGGACTGCAAAACCGAATTCAGAGTCTCAATTATCTCAGTTTTAACAGATTGTAGGACGCTTTATCAAGGCAGAATATTCCTTATCGGAGTATACTCTAATTAATAATTTTATTTATATTAGTCGCAGGAGGAAAAAGCAACATCAAATTTTTCACATTCTTTTCAAATGTAAACGACTTTGTTTTGGTCGATCTACCATATTATTTATTAATCTCAGACAAAGTGATTTGAATCTGATTCATATTGCTATATAAATAGGTCAAAATTGCAAATCCGTATTCGATTACAATAGAATTAATCTTAAAAAAATATATTTTAAATCAAAGGAATAATTTGCAGCAAATTGTTTAAATAGTATTACGATAATTTGCTTTGTGTGATACATAGCAAGTGTTTGGATTGCTTATATGTAAACAGATACTGAGTTAGTTTTAGCCAGTTTGATGTCTCTTTGTTAGGTAATACTTCGCGATCGCAGTTTGTTTAAAGTGTTTGCATAAAGTGTTTGCATAATAAAAATGCAAAATTGCAATGAAAAAAATCTAAATGGAGCAAAATTCTATGTTTAAAATAAATCCATTAAAAATGTGAAACCGAATTTGAAAATGAAGTCTAACTTTCTGTTTAAAAAAAATGTTATCAGTACATTAATGTAGTCTAGAAAATGTTTACTTGTATTGGGATTCAATTTAATTAGCTTTAAGCCGATAACTCGAAATATAGATATTTTGGTTTTAATATGCATTTTGCTGAATCGCTCCTCGTGCACTTTCCTCATTCGTTTCACTCAACACCTATCTACAAGGATTCATCAGATAATAACCAGTCTGATACTATATTATGACATCAAAAAACAAACCTTCAAAATACCTTTTATTCTGTACAGTACACTTATCCCATCGCTTTATCCACTCAAAATAATGATAATAATAGATTTTATTGGAAATATACGTGATCATTGACATACATTCCCAAAAAGGCGGAGTTCACAATAAATGTGTTCTTCCTCTAAACCCAAAACAGTAGAGTAAAGAAGAAAAAAGATACAAGCTACAAAAACAATTTTGAGGATATTGAGGGACCAGACAAAGTAAATGCAGACTTAGTATACAAGGTACTGGAAGAGATTGAATCACTTGATAATAAAAAACTTTCAAGAGGAGTAGGTAGAAATTACAAAATCCATTGCATGCTTCCTAAATGGAGCTAATTCTTGACATTTTATTTCTAATGGCTGTGCCTAATTGATAAGATAAAAGTCCGAGCAAAATACTAAACATAAACAGGATAAGTATGTCTTGATACACAAGCCCATTTACATTTTTTATTTTGTATCTCGCTTATTTTTCAATCTTCTGATAAAAGTTATTCAAACAGTTGTTTATTTGAATGACTTCTATACACAGTTAAAAAAGATCAGCTTAGGATTCACGCTATATGCATCGTTCAGTTACGCTTAAAAAATATGTTTGTACCAAAGAAAAGTAATTCGATGTATAGTAGGTGTTGATAGCACCTATAGCTGCAAAGAACTGTTCAGAAATTTAAATATATCATATATGAGTGTTGTACTAATTTAGCCAAAACTATCTATGTAGAGGTTCTACAAACACAAAATAAGTTTCATTCGATAGCGAAACATGTAGACCATAAACTGATGGTAAACATTTTCCAAGTTTCATTTCATATCAGGGCAAAAAAAAGTCAAAAGGAAATAGATGCGTGATTTTTTGCGCTTTTTTTACAATTCTAGTTTTTTCAAAAAATCTAAGTTGTTAACCCAAATTTTTTTATCTCTAAGCAATAGTATATGATGTTCCCTAAAAAAATATCTATACAACTTAGCCCTAAGTAAAGTAGTTTAGAAGCTGTGATGGTTTGTATATGACCCTTTATTGTCTAATCCGGCAGTTGAGAAGGCAATAAAGTAAAATACTTAGTAGTCACGAAATTTATATTAGGAAAAAACGAAACAAATGTTACAACCATTGTCAGAAATGTCCTCCATGGTGTTGCAGACATGCTGTTGCTCTTACTGCACATGTTGCGTAGAGTGACTAGTCACCGCTTTGTCCGACTTGAATAATTTTGCTAATAAGCTCCTCATTGTATTTTGCACGTCGACATAAACTTTCTATTCCATTGTACCCCACAAGAAAAAATCACGTGAAGTCAAGTCCGGTGAACGCGGTGGCCAAGCGATTGTTCCACCGCGTAGAATCCACGGCGAATATCGTTCATTTAAATAGCTCCGTACATTTGCAGCGAAGTGTGGCGGAGCCCCGTCCAGTTGGAGAATCATCTTTGACCTATAGGCCAGTGGTATTTCCATAATGGCGTCCAGGAAGTCGATTTCCAAGAATTCTAGAAATTTAGGGCCATTCATCGTGGCGGGCAATATAAATACGCCAACCAAAATATCATCAATCATTCATGTCCACACATTTACCGAAAATTCGCTGCAAATGTATGAAGCCATTTAAATGAACGATATTCGCCGTGGATTGGACGCGGTGGAACAATCGCTTGGCCACGTCATTCACCGGACTTGGCCCCACTTGATTTTTTCTTGTGGGGTACAATGGAACAGAAAGTTTATGTCGACGAGCTTATTGTAAAATTACTCAAGTCGGAAATGAATTACGGAATGACAAAGCGATGATCAGTCGCTCTACGCAACATGTGTCCGTAAGAGCAACAGCATGTCTGAAACACCAAGGAGGACATTTTGAGCAATGGTTGTAACATTTGTTTCTTTTTTCTTTCAAAATAAATGTTGAAACTACTAAGTATTTTGCTTTCCCAACTGCCCTATTACACAATAAAGGGTTATATTCAAACCATCAAAGCTTCTAAACTGCTTTACTTAGGGCTAGATGTACAGCTATTTTTTAGGAAGCATCGTGTACTATCTCTTAGAAATTAAAAAAATGTTAGGTTAACAGCGCAGATTTTTTGAAAAGCTAAAATTGTAAAGAAACGCAAAAAATTAAATAATCACTTTCTTTTAACAATGTTTTTTGCTCTTTTACGAAATAAAATTTGGAAAATATTTACCACCAGTTTAAGGTCTACATGTTTCGCTATCGAATGAGACTTATTTTAATTAGTACAACACTCATACTTCGATTAAAAAAACAAAATGGCAGCCATTTTATTATAGTGTGAGAAAAAGTACTTATGGAGGGTGATTTGTCGATAAAAAATACTGTATTTCATCCCTCTAAAGGCTTCGATACCGATGACCAGACACATTGTATTTTACGTCACTCTTGACGAATCCTATACATTTTTAATGTCAGTCGAACAATAAATGGTGATTATGATTATTATGACTATATAGTGATGTGTCCTCGTAGTTAGTTCAACCATATATTCAGCAAACCAAGTTCAATTTCTATATTTCGTGGCCAGAGTATTTTTCAATGTAGGGGTAGACAAATTTGAATAGAGGTCCTGCCAAATTATCTTCAAACTTCACTTTTTATACATCGCAAGTTTGTAACTCTTTCGGAAGTAGCCTAGAAAAGTTTTTTGACTGATTAATAAATGTTTTCCGGAGGTATAGTTTCCTTACGTATAGTCAAAGAGCTTTTTTACAATTTTTTTATTTCTTTTATTATTATCGTTCACCTTTGGGCGTAGGCAAAGGCGGAATGGCAGAATGTTTCTTGTATCTCGAAAGTATGTGGTAAGTATAGAAGCAAATTACTTGATCATTTTTTTATTTAATAAATACGTAAAAGTACTGTAACATCTAAAGAATTCAGTTACACATGTAACCTTATGTTATTATATGATAATTGAGTTTTTCAGAGTTTTGTAAAATGACTAAGCTATAGATAAATAAATAGGTTTATAAATTATCAACCAAATGAAGTATATCCCTCTATCATTTACTTGTTATTGAATAAGTCTATTTACCGAGGTATTTCACAAATTCAAGGATCTGGTACTGTACACTACTGCTGATATGAGGTATAATATTTAATGTCAGACACGGTTCTTCTGGGTCATGGTTATTACAGGAACTCGAGAGCATAAAAATGTAAATAAAATTCATTCAAGGTGACAGCATGTTATAAACAACCATTTATGCATTTGTCTCGTTAAAGTGATAAAGATCAAATTGTTTATGTATGTATATTACACTTGTGGTTTGCGAATAACCTCAAGGTTACTGTAAATTTAAAACGCGGGGTTTGTCCTCTACCTCAGAAGAATCCCAGAATTGTAATCATGATACTTATACTGTTCATATCACTCCGTAAGAAATGATAGATTTGATATAATTGATAGGTTCAAAGGAAAATATTTAGTCTGATGTTACTTTTTATCTGAAAGCAGGATCATTAAAGTGGTAGTGAAGCTGATATCACTCACTGGTTTTGCTTTATTGTTAACATCTTCAGATTGGTAGTTATCACTATTACTCTTTTGCTTTACTATTTCATCGTATTAGCATTATGTTGAACACCGCGCTCAATAATCAGTACTTCTTGAGATTGAAATCGTCATAATTCCAAAAAAATTTGATTCGACAGGATTATGATCCCATTGTCACTGTCGACTCGTTCTAAGGATACTGAAATCTTTGACAATTTTTCGCCAAATCATCGTCCTAACCTGTATTTTTTTCACTTTTAAATTTTTGTCGGTAAATTAAAAATTGACCTGTAAATACTGTCAAACAAAGTCGAAATTACATAAATTATTCTGGAAGTAACTTAATCAGAAATTATCAAAAATTTTGAATGCGTCAATTTTTGTTCTTGAATTTTTTTCAAGTTTTCGGTATTCTTAGACTCATTATTATTACTTCCCACACCGATAGGTGAGGGGAATATTGTGATCGCGAAAATTTTCGATTTTGAGATGGTACGTTTGATACTCATTTCCGTCGGTCGGTCTGTCTGTCTGTCTCTCTGTTGGTTTGTTTGTCTGTTGGCATTTTTCTAACGTCGTAATCTCAGTAACCGCCTCATGGATTGATGATTGATGAAATATGTGTATCGATATGTTGTGGGGTCTTAGTAGGTAATGCTGCTATAATTTTGGAAATCGTTGCACGAACGGCGGAGTAATTAGCAAAAAATAAAAAATTTCGATTATTTCTCAAACTTCGTTTTTGGTCGTTGCAGGGGTTCCTGATCATTTTATAATTTTTTTGGGTGGGGGTGAATTTGGGGTGGTTGGGGAGTTGTAAAACTGAAAAATTTGTTGTGTTCATAATGAGCTGTCCATTGTCCTGTGATACTTGGAGTTTTGTGATATATAGGTACATACGAGTATTGCTCTATTTCGTTCTATGTACATATTGCGTAAAGCAAAAATAATCGAATTGATTTTAATGAAAATTTGACACAGAATTTACTACCGCAGTGAGAATGGAAAACGCGCCTGTTTTTGAAAAATCAGTGGCGGCGCAGCAATAATCAAAAAATTAAAAATATGAAGACAGCTCAAACTTCGTTTTTAGAAGTTTGAAGGCTCCATATCATTTCGGATCGGCCAATTGAGGCATGCAGGCTAAAAACTGTGGCGTCCCATTTCGTAAGGAGGGAGACCCAAAAAGTTATTTACGAGAGTTTGTGTTGATTGTTTTTCTACGGGAGGGCGGTGAGCGATGATTTTTGGTTGCAAGAAGATTCCAGACTATAACTTCATGCAAAATGGGAAAATGATGAAATGGTATCATCATTATGTGTGGGAAGTACTGAGTCAATCAACTTGACTCAATTTTTTTTAATATACCTACACGTCACTTTTCCTATTTTTTAAAAATGGTGGGAGCTAAAGAAAGTAGAAGAGCATTCACCATTTTTTGAATTTTCTAAACAAAATATTGTTGGTACGCTAGCAATGTTTTCTGAATATGTGCTAAAAAATTATAACTACTTTCCTTTTATATTTATAAATAAAGTGTTGATCCTATGTTTATAAATGAATAAACATAAGAATTAATTATTCATTTAGAAATAAACTGTATCTATCGTAATATCCACATCAGGACAGATTTTACAAACCTTAAAGGTGGAATACCTAGCATTTTAAAATATATGCTCATTTAACAATTTGGGAAAGCCGTTTAAAGAAACTGTTATTACAAATACTTATAATACTTTTACTGGCAACAGAGGACGTAGAATGAGGTTCTTCGACTTTGAAACTGGTTAAGACGATCTTACGCAATGCCATGGGTGAAAGTAGCACTTCACTAAAGGCCTTTGTTTAAAAAATGCAAATTTTAATAACAAAGTAATTTAGAGGCTTGCCAATATTATACAAATATACAGGGTGTCACTGAATTTCCTTGACACGTGATAATCTCGAAACAAAAAAAAGTTCAAACGAGAACTGAGTGGAATTTTTGAAAGTTCTATAGAGTCTATCGCACCATGCTTTTAAAACATTTTTTTTTGTTGTTCAACCCTTAAAACTCACTTCCAAATTTTGTTTTTCAAATAGCACCAAATAGTTTTTTCTACCCAAATTAAGTCCTGATATTATTTAAAATCTAGCAGTACCTTTGATTTTATACGCAAACTTATTTTTTTCGTAAAATCATAAGCATAACATAAATAAAATAAGAATTTGCTTGGCGCTAAATGACCTATAATACATGCTATCCAAAACAAATGACTTTTTTATGCTTTTTAATTACGAAAATATTACGCCTCAAACAAATGCTCATTTTATTTATCTTATGTTAATGATTCACGAAAAAAAAATGGTTAGTGTATGAAGTCAAAGGCACTACACGATATTAAATAAAATAATGACCTCATTAATGTAGCAAAAGCTGTGGACTGCTATTTGGCAAAAACAGTTGGGGGTAAATTTTAGAGGTTGAGGTAAAAAAAATGTTTCAAAGGCATTAATGTAGGAGAAGCTGTAGGCTACTATTTGGAAAAAAGAAGTTGGGGGTAAATTTCAGAGGTTGAGGTAAAAAAATGTTTCGAAAGCATGGTATGATAGGTCATTCGGTACCCTTGAAAGGCCCACTTGGTTTTCCTTTTTATCTGTGTTTCTTACGAAAATATTACGTCTCAAACAAATCTTTATTTTATTTGTTTTATTTATTTTATTTATTTTATTTATTTTATTTATTTTATTTATTTTATTTATTTTATTTATTTTATTTATTTTATTTATTTTATTTATTTTATTTATTTTATTTATTTTATTTATTTTATTTATTTTATTTATTTTATTTATTTTATTTATTTTATTTATTTTATTTATTTTATTTATTTTATTTATTTTATTTATTTTATTTATTTTATTTATTTTATTTATTTTATTTATTTTATTTATTTTATTTATTTTATTTATTTTATTTATTTTATTTATTTTATTTATTTTATTTACCTTATGCTTATGACTTTCGGAATAAAATAGGTTTTTCTATAAAATGAAAGATACAAGATTTTAAATAAAATAAGGACTTAATTTGTGTAGTGAAAAAACTAAGTTGGGGTGAGTTTTAAGGGTTGTAGGACAAAAAAATTCTTTGAAAGCATGGTATGATTGATCTTGTTATACTTTCAAATATTTCACTTAGTTTTCGTTTGAAAATTTTTTTGTTAGGAGAATGTCACGTGTCGAGGAAATTCAGGGACACCCTGTATTTTATATACCAAAATTGAGAAAATTTGATGACTAAAAGAAAAAACGCAGAGACAAGTCAAAAGATTTGCACACCAGGGTCCTCCCCTTAATAATTATAAATGATAAGGGGTACCGAGTAATATGTCTTTTAAAAGGTATGTCGAATATCTTTATTTTGACGTTTGACTTTTCAAAATCTGTCGACTTGTTTTAAAGAAAATTAGAAAAATCTTTATGTACCTTAACATGTTTAGACAGGAAGCAGACATATACGAAAATGCCACTTTTTATTGTAATGAGTGGTCAAAATGTTGCCCGTTATTGGCCAAAGAATAATATAGTCGATGTTCAAATCCCTGACGGACAGCTGCAAAATCAGATTGTGGAATATCATGATTCCTTTCGATGAGGCGTTGACGAAGGTCATCCAAACTTTCAGGTTGGGGATTTTGAATGGTGTCAAACCATCACGAGATCTAGAAGCCCATTGTATCGGTCCTCTTCGTCCTAATCATTTATCTGGAAACGCATCGTCTAGCGATTGCTCAACCGGAAGAACATAGTGAGAAGGACCGCCATCCTGCTTAAAATAGATTTCAGCCTCATCAAATTCAGTGTTTCTATCCTCTTTTGTTTGGTTTTCAATGGTTTCAGCGACAAGCGCATTGATGGTATTTCCCAACATATCTAAATGCCTCCATTTATTTACCATTAGTAAACAATCACCCAATCACTTTGTTTCTTAAAATTCCTGCCCATACATTAATTTTTTCGGGGTACTGGGTATACCCTTCTACAAAAGCATGAGGATTTTCATTGCTCCAATACCTGCAGTTATGGTTATTAACAAATCCAATTAAGTAAAATGTGCCTTCACCAGTGAAGCAGATATTCTTTACATAAACGATATTACCATTAATCTCTGTACTCATTTGTTCACAAGACTCAACTCGCTGAACCAAATCGTATTCGATTAACTCTTACACTATTCTCATTTAGAATGCAAGAAATTTATGGAGTTTAGTAAGCCGAATTGAAATATCAATCGGATCCACAATTTTGCGTAATGGACTAATGAAGTATTATGATATATGCCAAAATGACCCAAAACTTCAACTTGAGCGGCTTGATCCAAAACTCTCCGTTTTTTTATTTGTTACAGATTCAGTTTAAGTAAATTTCGTTACAAAGTCCAAAACATACCCATACAAAGTTATCTTCCCCGGATGTCTGACGTTAAACGAAACGGCAGTTTGCCGAGCACATTGATTTTGGGCACCATAAATTAGAATCATTTCCACTGTTTTTGCAAGTGTCCGACAGGAATTTGAACATCGCCTATGTCATTATTTGGACAATAACTGGCAATATTTTAAAAACTTATTGCAATAAAAAAAAGGTTATTTTTGTATGTTTTTGTTTGCTATCGTTTTTGTATGTATTTTAATAGCAATCAGATTTACATTCTATAAGGTAATTTGCTGAACAGTACATTTTATTCAAAACTAATGTTGTTACAGGCATGGGCAAGTTTGACATTCCGTTTCTCGAGCCAGCCTTACAAGTCTGCACCCACCTGATCTACGGATACGCAGGCATCAACCCAGATAACTACAAAATGGTGCCTCTAAACGAGGCTTTCGACGTCAACAAGGATAACTATAGGCACATCACTGAGTTAAAAAGAAGATTCCCAGGACTCAGGGTACTGCTGTCAGTTGGTGGAGGCAACGATATATCTGGGGAGGGTCAAGAAAGAAATCTTGTATACAGAACTGTGGTAAGTACTAAGATCTAAGAGGTTAGAGAAGTTTCTAGACCCTTAGTGGTGCCTAAAAATACCTAAGTGACTCGTGCCAACTGTACAATGACGCTTCATTCAAGTGTTTTGTGTTCGCCGTTAGGTTATTGTCATCCATCAATTACTGTGAACTTGCTTGCACAGCTTTACCAAAAAAAACTGTCTGTCATCGTGTTGTAATTTCGTTGATTCTACCCAATTTTTATACTAAAACCGAATCCGTTGTCATTCAAGTCCCACGGTATCAGTTTGTAAGTCTGTAAGGTTCAATAACAAGACAACGCCAAAGAAGCAGAGCAAAGATGGATATGGAGTAGACAACAATTTAGAGCAAAAAATCGTTTGACATTTTTGAAATGTTTGACAACCTTTTATAAATTCTCGAGAACTTAAGTCTAATTTAGTTAATGTAAAATGATGTAATTCGCGGTGTAAGCCGCGACCTTGTGGAGCTTGCGAACTTACTCGACTCTGTAAGTCAACTGATACAGGCAATAAAGAGTTGTTGGAGTTTTGGAGCGTTTGCATTGGTTCGTCAGGTTTTGCTTTTCATGACCTCCAAACCTAACAAGTGCAGTTTGACGAGAAAACACCTAAATGCACATCCGTAGGTAATTGGTGATCTTATGACCATTTTATAAAGCCGAATCAAACGGGGTACAGTTGACGAATCGTAAATTGGGATTTGGTTTTTAACACTACAGTGTGATTCCACTAGGACATCCCTTGATCCCTTATGTCAAGAATCTAACCGAGATGCTTGACAGAGTTTTCCCATAATATACAAGTAATACACGCCCAATATAAAACTTCTTCCACCACGACCAGCAGCCCATAGATCTGTAGACCACGATTGAGCCTCAGAAGCAGTGTCGTCAGGTTGCGTCACAATTACGCGGGGAAGCGACATCATGAATAAAGACTGAATTGGCTCAGAACACAAAAATTATCCCCTATTAGTAAAAGAAACTAAGTAGTTTTATTATGAAAAAGTGACACTTCGAGGGTGTTCGTCCATAACTAAAGATATTATATATATTATTTACAGGCTTTAATTTCATTCCTTTACAAGGATGAATATAAATGAATGGGATTGAAAATCATATTAATTTGGTTATTAATGCTGATAAATCCTTTAAGCACAATTTTTCATGGGATGCTGCTTTTTAATGCCTACAATTAATTAAAAAAATAATAAACTGTTGTTGAATAAATATAAAAATGACAATAAACAGTAAGATAATAATTCAATTAATTTAACGACTATTTCTCCGGCACTTTATGTATCAGATATTCAGGACGTTCCAAAAAAAAGGTGACCCCGTCTCTAGGATAAGAAAACTGAAAAATAATTTAGGTTTGCTTAGTAAAAAAAAATTCGTAACGCCATCCGTATTCAAAATACAGGGCATTGAAGAAAAAAGTTATACACACTTTTTACGATTTTGCCGAAGCTACTGGCAACATTGTAATGAAATTTTACACGAATATCTTTTGGAAGCTAGTTCACCCTACGAATTTGTTTTTTTTGTACCTGACTCTCATAGAGGGCGCTAGTTACACGCTTCATACCAGGTAGTATTGAACATAATTTTTTTGAAAGATATATAAATTAAAATTTTAGGTGAACTTGAACATCAGTCAATTCTACACCTAAAAGGTGCTCTTGGTAAAACTCGATACTGTGCACAGTTTTCGGAATATTTTGATTTGAAAATTATGGAGTAATAACCGATGCCGGTACGAAGTAATGTTAAAGTTATTAATTATTATTATTATTATTAATTAGTATGCATTATATGAATAAAAAATGTTTTGTCAGGTAAATGAGACATCATCGATCAAACGGATACATTTAAAAAAATGGATTGGGGGCTTTTCTTTCTTGTAACGTTTCACAAGTATCCATTCTAATCGGTATATCTTGATTTTGTCTGAGATTGCCATGGAAAACTTATATTTATTGATAGTTATGACAATAAGACAACAATAGTTATACTTTTGAAACCGTTATTTGTAAAATCAAATATTGTAAATCAAAATGTACTCAAATGTTGAATACATCGACATGTTATTGTTAACCTTAGGAGAGTGTTTAGGAAACTCTAGCGTAGCTGTTACTCTAATTGTATTTTACTTTATGTTCCTTTTCTTTATTATGTTCTTCTTTTGGTTTGTTGTTTGATTAATGACTTTATTATCAATTTATGCCCGCATCGGATATTATTCCATAATTTTCAAATCAAAATATTCCGAAAACGGTGCACAGTATCGAGTTTTAATAAGAGCACCTTTTGTATGTAGAATTGAATGGTGTTCAAGTTCACCTAAAATTTTAACTTATAAATCTAACCTCAAAAAAGTTATGTTCAATACTACCTGGTATGAACCGCGTCGTGTAACTAGCGCCCTCTATGAAAGTCAGGCATAAAAAAACAAATTCATAGGATGTACTAGCTTCCAAAACATATTCGTGTGAAATTTCATTACAATGTTGCCAGTAGTTTGGGAAAAATCGTAAAAAATGTGTATAGTTTTGTTTTCTTCAACGCCCTGTATCTTGAATTCGGATGACGTTACGAATTTTTTTTACTAAGCAAACCTCAATTATTTTTCAGTTTTCTACCTATCCTAGAGACGGGGTCACCTTTTTTTGGAGTACCCTGTATTAAACTATGTAGCACAATGTTGCTTTTGCTAGGTGTTTTTATAGATCTTCCTTATTCATCAATAATATATGAAATTTTAGATAATCCTCTGGTATAGATCCCGTCATAGAGGAGTGTTTAAAACTATATCTGTTCTTTTGGTAGAATATCATGACTAGTTTCGTGACAGGCTAATAGCAGAAGCTAAAAATATTTAATACTAATTTTGTTGCAGCTGGAATCAGTGGACCATCGCTTGACGTTCATTAATTCAGCGAAAGACCTAGTTAAGCACTATGGTTTTGATGGTCTTGACTTGGCATGGGAATTCCCTGAAACAAAACCCAAGAAAATCCGAAGCAGTTTCAGTAAGTACTTACATTGTCTCTAATCTTCATGAATATTCAAAACATGTTATATTAGTCATAAAATTACCCTATTTTTTATTGAATAGGTTGTTTATTTAATACTGCTGGACATTCCTTCAGTTTCCTGTTTTGTTTTAATAACTTGAAATATAAATGCTTGCCACATAATATTTCATATAATAATATATTTATGAGGAATGTTGCAATGCAACAAACGCTAAGCGCAGAGGTATTGTAGGGATTTTGCATGTATTGTGAAGTTTGAGAAGCATTAGATGTCTCGATTTCCGGAACTTTACTCATCATTACTGGCTCGTAGTAGAAATACCAGAATTCTACTAAAATAGAAATAAGTTTGTTCGATCATTCAATTATTGTTTAGACAATTTGGACTCCATTATTATAATTACATAAGTTCATACATCCCAAAAATCCTTTTGTCTCACCAGCCGTCAGTATTTCGGAAGTCGCCGAAGGAAAATAGCTTCTGAAGATGCCATCCACTCGCGGTGGCGAAACATCAAGCTTTAACGCTAAACGACGCCGGCCTAAAAAGCCAAGAACCACAAATTCAATATACCGGGTGTCCCAGAATTGCCTTGACACGTGACATTCTCGTAACAAAAAAGTTCAAACAAAAATTGAGTGGTATTTTAAGTACCATAGGGTCTATCATACGATGCAAAAAAATATACTCCAAGCCTTAAAACACCCAATAGATTTTCATATACAAATTAAGTCCTTATTTCATTTAAAATCCTGTATTACCTTTCATTTTATGCATAAATCTACATTTTTGTCGTAGAGTCATAATCATAGTATAACTAAAATAAGGATTTTTTTGAAGAGTGATATTTTCGTAACAAAACGGATAAAAAATAAAACAAGTGAACCTTTCAAGGATACTGAATGACTATCATACCCTTCTTTCAAAATATTTTTTCTGTATTTCAACCCCTAAAAGTCACACCCAACTTTTTTTCAAATAGCACACCAAGCTTTTCCAACTATAATGAAG
Source organism: Callosobruchus maculatus (assembly GCA_951848785.1). NCBI lineage: Eukaryota > Metazoa > Arthropoda > Insecta > Coleoptera > Chrysomelidae > Callosobruchus > Callosobruchus maculatus. The sequence goes on from CATOUR010000036.1 coordinate 79,765, forward strand.
TCACTATTTTATTTAAATTCTTACAGTGCCTTTGGTTTCATATACAAACCATTTATATTTTTGTGAATTCATAAGCATATTGAGATATTTTCGTGATAGTAAAGGATCCTTTCCCAAAGCGTGGTATGATAGATCATTCAGTACCCTTTAAAACCTTGTTTTCTTTTTACTCGTTTTTTGCAAGAATATTAGGCGTCAAACCAATTCTTATTTTGTGCTTATGAATTTACGAGAAAAATAAGTTAACGTATCACAGGATTTTAAATAAAATAGGGATATAATATGTGTAGGAAGACCTATGGGGTGCTATTTGAAAACAAATAGGTTGGGTTGAGTTTTTAGAGATGCCGTACAAAAAAATTTTTGAATGCATGGTATAAGGTGCCTTCAGAATTTCAGCTCAGTTCTAGCTTGAACCGTTTTTCGTTACGAAAGTATCACACGTCAAGGAAATTCTGGGACACCTTGTATCATGTCTCCAAAGAAGCCAATTAGCTACACCACTTAGTATTACACCACTTTCTTACTACTTGTTCCCATCATTCGTGTTCTTAGGATAGCCGCGCTGGGTGAATCGTAGGGCATATACACATTTTAGGTTTTATTTAGAAAAATGCACCGAAAAATTGCATTTTGGAGACCGGTTGCTATAGAACCACTTACAGAAAATTGGATTTGCCATACTTTTATTTTAAACTTTCATCAAAAGTACTTTATTATCCATTAGAGAAATAATTTTAATAAATTTATAATATTTGAGTTTATGTGTATAAAGTGTGACGACCATGGCAGGTTTTTCTTTTGAAAAATATCAACATTTTGAAGATTTAGCAAAATTTTAAATATTTTTTAAATTACTGAAAAATACCGGGATATTCACTTTGTTCGACACGGAGCATTATGGCTAAAGTATTTGATGAAAAATAAAATTTTAATTTCGGGTGGTTAGGCACCCATTAAGGCTACACTTTGAAAATATGTTTATGCTATTCAGGGTGTCCTCTGCACGAAAATTGTATTTTTTGAATGGAGCACTCTGTATATTATTGCATATTCAGATTCCTTGATGAATTCTAGTGTGACTTTGTATATCACACATGGGACTGAAAGCAAACCGTTTAGGTGTAAATCACCCTTTTTGGGCATACTCGTAAGTAGATATCAGAAAAAAATTGAATATCGCAAAATTTAAAAGGTGACTTTGCCAGATTACTCAGCGTGAAATGCGTCACCTTAGGTTAGATGACAAATTTGAATTACGTCTGTGCTTGTAGAAATCGGTCGATCAACTAAGGAAACTTCAATCAGATATAACATGATTTTTTTAAATGGGAATGCCCAATTTTTGTAAACGATTAAATGTAAAATTTGATAGACTTTCTAATACAATTAGTCTAGTTTGATCACGACCATGCGATACCTTCAATTCCTCTTTTATTACAGAACAATTCTTTGTCAATCTGAAGCACAAAATTGTGGGCGAGTCAGTTGTAGACGACAAGGCTGAAGAGCACAAAGAACAGTTCACTGCCTTGGTCAGGGAAATCAGAAATAGCTTCAGACATGATGGTTTGCTCCTTTCGATGTCTGTTCTACCTAATGTGAATAGTACTGGTAAGTGAAACTGTTTTCGATGTAAACTGTACTGTGCTGACTCGATCATAGTTTAAAGTTAACGTTAATATGGCAACGTTGGCAACAAAAAGTTAAAATAACAATATGCTACAAACAAAATCAAGTCCAAGTTAATTGACTCAGTATTTCCCACATATTATGGTGATACCAGTTTATTATTTTTCCATAACATAAAGCTTCCTTGCAACCAAATCGTCGTCCACCTGCCCGCAAAAGAGTGTATTATGTAGTATTTCTTTCACAGGTCAATGGGCAGCCTATTATAAATACTACAAATTTTTCAGTTTCAGGTTAGCCTCCAACCACCCCAATTTCGGCCGCACCAAAAAAAATTGTATAAAATGATCATAAACCCCTAAAATGTCTAAACACGAAGTTTGATGAATATTTGAAATTTTTTGTTCTTTGCTAATTAGGTACTTCGGCGCCCATGCATCAAATTTGAAAATTATAGCAGCATTACCTACTACTAAGCCACAGCATATCGCTATCAAAATTTCAACACAGTCCTTGCAGCGGTTACTGAGATTATGCGACTAGAAAAACACCAACAGACAGACAGACCGACGAATATGAGTGACGCAGATTTTCGTTATGTAGATATAGAACGCCCAAAAAGCGTATTGTCTCAAAATCACAAACTTTCGCGATTAAAAATCCTCCCCTCACCTAGCGGTGTAGGAAATAAAACTAGCAGCAGTTTTTTTTGTTTGTTTAGCTTAGTTAACGATATTTACCATACATATTTTATGAAAAATAATTTGCCTCTCTATGTTGTTTGTTAACTTACTTTAAATCAGTCAATAGACGTGGCAGACTTATAGAGTGATAGAACTTCAATCAAAGATCCTGCGGATAGGTCTAACAAACATTCAGAAATCGATGATCGAGGAATCTTCAAGCACATAACAAATGGCTGTCTTTACTACACTGTTATATTCATGATATTTTGTTTTTAACTTCTCTTATACATCATTGGCAACTCTTCTTACAGTCTACTACGATCCACGTAGCCTGGCACCCCACCTAGACTTCGTATCCCTGAGGAACTTCGATTTCTATACACCTCACCGCAATCCGAAGGAAGCTGACTACACCGCTCCTTTGTATGAGCTACTTGACAGAAAAGTCGATGAGAATGGTGATTACCAAGTCAGATACTGGTATGTGTTCTTCGTGTTCTTTAAACGCACCTATCAGATAATCAAATTGACTCCAGGACATTGCGTTATACTTAAGAATACACCTTTTATCTTCAGTTAATACGTCAGAAACTGTTGGTTCTGCGTTTTGACTGTTTCTTTTTACTTAACGTCCACAAAGATTTGATTGATCTGTGTATTAGACTCCTTAACTTCACTCAGACTCAACGAAAAGGTTTTGAAATTTTGCAACAGGTTCTGTTTGGATCTACAGTCAATTTCACGTAAGAAGATAATAGTGTTACACAATTGATGACATACCGGCGTAGACTAGATGGCGGATGACATTGCACACAATCAGAGACGTAACAATTTTTTTCACAAATCGAATTTGTATAATAGTGTAATGCAAAAAATAAGTGTGTTACTTCATCACATATATCTTCGGAGACACTGGACTTAGGGAAACCGCAAAACCATAGTCCACCAATATATAACAAGTGACCATTATTTTTCTTGTTTTAAATTAAAGCGTCAGACTTACGTATTTGTAGAAGTACCGCCAGTTTTTTGACGCATCTTCAACTTCATGGGACCGGCGAAAACGGTTCGTTATAAGCGAAGTTCGCTATTAACGATAGATAAAAAAGATGTGGTATTTTTATAAATACATTTCTTAATACATAGATATGATGAGGGTACATAAAATACATTTTGTAATATAGTAGATACAATAACAACTGTTCTTAAGAGTTTAATTTAAAAAATCTTTTATTTTAGTTTGTCTTATTTTTGTGGAATCGATATCATTAATATGTAATTCTACTTCGGCCAATTGATTAAAAACACTTTGCGGAGTATTTTGTGACTGCAGAAAATAACGAACGTTATCAATATGTTCAAGTGCCTCTGATGTGGTTGGAACTGGTCTCAATTCTGTACTCACAGGTTCTTCATCTTCTACCTCCTCATCGTTATCAATATAAACTGAAGAAGACACAGAAGCAACAATGACATTATCATCCAAGTATTTAACACTTAACAACGTTATCATCAATACGGACAAATTCATTGAACTCATTTTCAGAACAAAAGGAAGATTTTTTCAGCTGTTCGGCTAATGTCAAGTCATCGTCTGAATCCAAATAATTTTCCACATTTAGGAAACCACCATGTTGAAAACAAAAATTGTTTATTTTGGTACCCTCTGCCATGCCATATGAAGGAAGTTTATTCCATCTAAGATGGATTATTTTAGAATTCAGGGAATCACCAGCAATGAAATATCGTTTCAAGTGCCTTGCGATCGAAATAGTTCGGTAAATCCCCAGCGATAAAATCCCGTTTTAGGTTCGTTATAAAAGACCGATCTTACGACAATATCAAAGTTTAAGGTTCGTTTTATCCGAAAGTTCGTTATAAAAGGGTTCGTTATTTGCGAAAAAATTAACAGACGTTTAGTAATACCGAAGTTTCGTACCTCTAGATTTGGTCCGTTATAAACGAGTTCGCAAAAAGCGGGGGTTCGTTATAGGCGGACATTACTGTATTTTTAATATAACTATAATATTTTTCTGGTCGTTCTGTAGGCTCCAAAATGCCTTCCCAGCAAACAAACTGATCTACGGTATCTCAACATATGGCCGCACATGGAAAATGACGGAGGACTCCGGATTGACTGGAGTGCCGCCATTCTACACCGAAGGCCCTGGTGAAGAAGGACCTTATACTAAGGAAGCCGGTTTGTTGGCCTTCCCTGAGATCTGTTCCAAGATCGCTACCCCCAAAGAGATCCAGGCAGGATATCTTGGAAAACTGAGGAAGATCAATGATCCTACGAAACGGTTTGGTAAGTCGTTACTTCTGAATGTTCTTTGAATTATGCCTGAGATTCAAAACAAGTTACGTTCATGATCCATGAGATGATCCTTGGGATGAACAGATAGGGGCGGAAAAGAGTAATAATATATTGCTGACCAAATTTTGGCAGTGGCAAAGGAATAAAGCAAAATGGACGACATTCCCATTACGAAGCATACTGATACATTAGATACGTGTAATACAAACCTGAATTAGAAGAAAATGTATTTGATATCGTATAATATCTCAAGATATAGTTTTTTTTTTGTAATTGGTGTAACATAACTTCATAGCTTCAATTTCACTAACTTGATTGTGTTGATACAGGGTGTCCCACGACGATTAAGACAAGCAGTATGTCGGAACTGGGCAGTTGTAGCGAATTATAATTTTGGGGGTTTAAATTATAACAAATATAGTATCTTTTCTTATTACTGCATCACCCAATGAGGTATTTGTTTTTGATCACGTGACGTCCGATTCAAAATTTTTAATGAAACACCCTGTATACTTGTGACTTTTTGTGTTCCGATAAAACAATTCCAACAAACTAGCACACTTGGGGTCTAGTTTCTAGTAGTTAACTAGTTCAAGAACTACAGGAACTTAAATGATGGTACCACTACCATTGATTATAACATGTACCCCTACAGTTAAATTACTTTGGTAGTGTTTCATAATGGCAGTGGTACAGTCCTTTAAGTACCTGTAGCTCTTGAATTAATCAATTTAGACCCTAATTATGCTAGTTTGTTGGAATTGTTTTATCGGGAGGAACACAAAAAGTCACAAATATACAGGGTGTCCCATTAAAAATTTTGAATCGGACGTCACCTGACCAAAAACAAATACCTCATTGGGTGACACAATAATACGAAAAGATACTGTATTTACTCTAATTCACACCCCCACAATTATAATTCGCTACTACTGTCTAGTTCCGATATACGAGTATTGCTTGTCTTAATCGTCGTGGGGCACCCTGTATAAAGCTATAGCTTACCTTATATTTTCAGAATATTGGAACACTACAGACGTTTCGAAAAGATTTGGTACGTACCTGTAGTTGTTTTGTCTTTTTGATGCATTTTTCTAAAAAATTGTTTTTAATAATGATTGAGTTCCCAAAAGTGTTTCATCTACGAGTTGAAATTGCTATAATATTGATAAACACTATGAAGTCTAACTACTTGCCAAGCCCATTTTTCAAAGCTAACACGTATTTCGGTTGCTAAAATTTGGTGGTGACGTAGCTACAGACAGATAAACCAACAGAAATCAGTAACTTAGATTTTCGTGATGTAAGCGTAATAAAATCTCCAAAAAAAAAAACGAATTCTAAAATCTTCGCCCTAATAGTTAGTGATTTGTATATTGCTCTGTAACCATTTTTTAACCTGAGAACACATTAACTACAATATTTCATAATTTTTTTGCAGGCACCTATGCCTACAGGCTGCCTAAAGACGACAAAGAAGGCATTTGGGTATCATTCGAAGATCCAGACACTGTCACCAGCAAAGCCAGCTATGTCAAGGCTAAAGGTCTTGGAGGTGTTGCCATAGTTGACCTCACTCTTGATGATTTCAGAGGTCTTTGTACCGGAGACAAGTATCCTATTTTGAGAGCCGCCAAGTTTGGACTCTAAAAACTGTATTGAGTGATTTTTTATATTCGTGAGGAAGTACGTTTGCACTTAATAATGTCTTTCTGGCTACCCCATATTCTTAAAGAAAATTAGATGTTCAAAAAGTAATCACAATTTAGATTTCTCTAGTTCTATAGAACTCTCTTGGGCTCAATTCGTGCCAGGCCATGAGAAAATCATGGCATGGTAAATTTTTAGACTTAAAGTATGTGGTATGAGAAAAAAATTAAGATAAGAAGTGAGCTCATTAGATATGTACGTAAGTAGATCTAACAGCATTATTTGGTATATTTTATCCTGATTAATAATTTGAATTTATTGAAGGCAAACAGTATCAATCGACTGCATTTAGTTTAACACTTTGTTTTTAATATAGTTTGACCCAATAAAGTGATTATGTGTTTTTTATTTACATGTTTATTGTTTATCATCTATCCCCGTTTTAGTTAGAAATAAATATTAATGTTTACGCTGATAAATTAATTCCTGAAACAAGAACAAGATTGATAATATGTTTTCTGAAAATTGGGCTGACCAAGTCTAATTAGCTAGTTGATTACTAAATATAACTCAATACTAATGCGAATTATAATCATTAATAACATAATGAAAAAATCGTTCGGCAAACTAAGACACAAGATTTCAAGAGGATCAATTTTTATAAAAATCACAATCCAACGCATCTGGGCCTCCAAAGCCTGACACTTGAATTTTTTAAATCTATGACAATATATGATTGCTTAAAACAATTACCGAACTTTTACACCCATTCAAAACACGGCAAAAGCAAATGCTTCAGATTATTCATAAAATACATAAATGTTAGAAGGGCAAAAATGATCACTTAATAATGATCAAGGAACAGTTACATTCCACTGGTAGAACCCCAAAACAGATCCTTGCTGGACGCCTACAGTCTATTTAATTCTTTCATCTCTAACGATTAATTATCAATAGTCTTCTATGTTTGCAATAAACTAACCGTCATTTTGTATTCAACAAAATAGCGCTTACAAATCAGACATGAAAACTACTCTGCAACGTTGGATGGAATGGATAATGCACGACCACATGAATCCGAAATTTTGGGCCCATTTTAAAGACAATCAAGTCGATGCGTCGCAATTTGCATATGGATAGCTCCAAAACAAGGGAAGGCACTGGGTGTGGTGTGTACTCCAGGTCTCTAAACCTAAGAACAAAGTGGGCTATGGGTAAAAATGCTGCAAATGAACCAACCATGAGAGGTGTATCTGGAAAGACTGTAATAATCTGCAGCGACAGCAGACAAGCACTCCTAACCCTGAAAAGACTTTGCATCACATCAGCGCTAGCAATTGAAAGCCCATACTTCGAACACAACAATATTGTCCTAAGGGCGCATCAACAACAAAAGCAACCGTATAGCGGACGGTCTAGCCAAGATGGCCACTGGCCGAAGTATTTTAGGACCATGTGACCTTTCTGGAATTCCGACAACCAAAATTGCGGAAATAGCCAAAAAACACTCCCATGCCGAAATGGGGCCGATTTGCCAAGGAAACTCTTGCAGGTTTATTTTGGCATGACAATATCCAAGAAGTACTTGGTGATGACCAGGTCAAACCTACGTCTCAGAGTAGGATTCCTGACTGACCATTGTCAACTCAGGAAACGCATCCACATTTTGGGGTTAAGTGACACAGTGTCCACCTTAAAATTGACAACATGGACGATGACCTGAGGAAACAGCTCACTGGGAGGGTGCACAATGGACCAGTTATGACCTAAGTGCAGTGGGACTACTCACCCTCCCCACTTTACACATACAGATTGTTACCTTGGCCCCCTAGATCTCCCAATATTTCATCGATTAAATATGTCTGGGACATTATAGGAAGAAGATTGCTGCGTTTACTCCATCCTCGACAGACTCTAGCGGCACTTCAGCATGAGGTACAAGGTGATGCCTGGGATAAGATACCTCAATAGGAAAGTTACCATTAGGAGTATGCTCTGATATGTTTCTGAGTACATAAGATATTGTGGAGGTCAACTCATTATTAATTTTTCACTTTTTTCCAGCGGTTGGATTTTTCTCAAACTTTGATCGATTACTTACCTACCTCATCCTAAGTAGGGTGCTAAAAATTGTAATAAATTCATTAATGCTGGATGTTTTTTATATTAGGAAGAGTTAGGTTAGGAAGTTAAAAAACCGAAAAAAGAAATGCTATTAAACAATGTCACTTATTCAAAATAATGTTTTTGTCAAATTTTGTACTTTGATAAAAGACTCAATCTAAAAAGGCTTTGTGGGCAAACAAAACACCCTTCAAATGGGGTAGCTATGAGAACCAGATTTGTAATATACCAAGAAACTGTCAGAATTCCAACAAATGTCATGGACAAAGGTAATATTTTCAAGCACCCTGTATATAAGCACGTGAGATGCTGAAAAAAGTATAAAAGCTAGAGTTCAGTCGAAACGGCCAGTATTACTAGTTGAAATCTGTTCAAGATAGGTTCCACAAGATGGGAACCAAGTTGTATACAACTGTTCTGGTGATTGGGCTATCTCAGTTGGTGGTTTCCGAAAAAGTGGTTGTGTGTAATTATGAAGCTAAGGCTCACCTAAGGGACGGTAAGAAAACTATTTGACTCTGCAGACGTAATTATACCGAGAAAAGATTGTTTTTCGTCCAGATTTAAACACATGAACTTTTGACATTTTACTGATAAACTCGTGCATAATATCAGCACGTAAACAGTTTTGTTTTTGATATGCTCATTGAAAAAATATAAATAATCAAGTATTTGTACGCCATGTAACTTCATCATAATTTTTTGAACATAGATAATAAATCTTATTAACAAAACGATATATAGCAAGTGTTTAACAGGTTTCGTAAATAAAATTAACATAAATTAGTAATGGAGTAAGATTGACCGTGATCTGAGGTCCGATACCCGTATTTAAGATATTTACGTAACCGAGTCTGAATTATAAAATATTGGAAAAGTATGATAATTGTTCAGAATCAGCGTGGTAGATTCTCATATGTACACGGTATTCGTTTCCATATAAAAGATTATACTGGATGATCTGGCTGAAACTAGACCACCAGTTTATTTAATATCGTTCAAAAAAATATAAAAAAGACTTGTTTGCTATATGTTAGGAGTTTTTTTGCCCTTATAATTTAAAATAAATATATAAATTGTTAACTATGGCGTGCATTTTGTTAAAATGAAAACAATGCCTATGGTCAAATTAGTTGAACTTGAGAGGTTACTGTTTAAAATTATGTTGTATTATTTTTATGTAATGCATTTTTATTACTTTTTTTCACTTGTTTAGCAAATAAAATAAATATAGTTTATAAAAATCAAGAAACACGCTAAAAGGTGAAAAATAATTCTTAATGTAAATTGAAAATAATAACGACTGAATAATACCAGTATTATTGTCCTTTTTACAATAATGCTGCTATTTTTCGTTCATTATTATGTTCAGCTTGTATTAAGAATTCTGTTTTAACTGTTTAGTGCTATAAAAAGGTGTTTTTTAAACTATTTTCATTTTTCACTCTTTGGTTAATGATATTGAGGGAAAGTTACTAAATTATTGTACTGTTGCCGGTTCTTGATAAGTGTTAAAAGTTTAAATTAAATGTGTTCATTTAAGGTGGGTCAAAATCGAGTCTAAAGGAATCGATTACAAACATAGAAACAAACATACAGGTGAAGCGTGTTAAAAATCACGAAATATAATATGTATTATTATTTATTAGTTTGCACAACGGACCATGAAGGCCTATGCTCAACAATCAGCTGTCTTACTCAAGGTCTGGGGATGCTTTGCGCCGATTCCTTTGCGCATCGACATTTTGGGTTAGAGAGAGATAGATTTCAACAACGGCGGCACGGCAGGGTCATGGCTATCTACATAGAATATAAGCATAGAGATAAGTCAACATCAACAATAACATGTCCTGCTGGCACGACCACGTGGTCAGTATTGCCGTCGTCAGTATATTGCCAGAAGCTTGGAGTTTTGTTCCGCTGTAGGAAGTTGTATACACCAGAGCAACTGCTGCTGCTCTACAAGGCACAAATCCGACCATCGCTAGAGTATTGCTCCCATGCGTGGGGATGTGCTCCGAAACACTCTCTAAAGCTTCTGGACACTATCCAGAAAAGAGCAATTAGATTAATCGATACGCCTAACCTCACAAAGGACCTCCACAGCCTGGAATATCGAAGGAGGGTGGCAGACCTATCCCTGTTTTACAGATTCTATCACGGAGGATGTTCGAGTGAGCTCTCCCAGATAATAACACCAAAGGCCCCCCGAACCAGTCTCCTCCAGCATTCCTTCTTTTGGAGAACTTCGACGCTGTGGAATCAGCTGCCGGAGAAATTGTTTCCCGACGGCTACAACCTGCAGTGTTTCAAATCCAACGTGAACCGGCACTTATCCTCTCGCAGTGCTTCTACAGCGCCATAGGTCATAGTCTTTGCGGGAGGTTGACCATAAAAAAAATAATGTAGATAAATCTAGTACTTTATGGGAGGTAAACATTAAGGACAACATAAACTTATTATTTTTAATGTTTACCTTCCTTTTACACCGCATAGGTTGAGTATTATTTCTTAATTCTGTTCTGTTGCACACTTTTTTCTACTCCTCCCCTGTCAGGCCGAATGAAACTATCCCAGAATGGCGTCGCTGACGTCAGATATTTGTAACACGTCATCACAAAGGAACCGACCGTGAGTAAAACAACTGATTGTTTGTTGAGCCGTGGCCTAGGGCAGAAATGAGTACAGTCTGATCTTATACCGCTAAAATTTATATAACTTAAAATGGTCTTTGGATACTTTCACCACCTATTTCTGAGTATATCCTGCACTATTCCATGCCACTTATTTCTGTCTGCCGTCTTCTCTTTCCAGTGTTAATATTAATATTAATTTTCTTTATATCATCTTCTGCGTTCTTCAGCCATCTTTTCTTTGGTCTACCCTTCCTTTTTTTTAAGTATTTTTGCATTTTTGTCTCACCTTCTGATATATTTCAGTGGAATTCTAGTAAAGACTGTACACCAATCATGAGTCAATCAAAATAAAGTTTCATTTTTACGAATAGAATGAAGAATAGTCTTCTAAATCTTAAACTTTGTAATTCAACGGTTTGCCTATTTGGACCCCACCCCACCAGCCGACTAAATTGATACAGATAACAGAGATAGAGCGCTGTTTTGTTATTAGAAAGGATATTGGATGCAGGTCAATGAAGCGAGATAAAAAAGTATGATTATGGAGGGAGTACATATGGAATTTTTTTAAATCTAAGAACTTTTAAAAAACAATTTTTTCATTGTGCAGATTATTGGAGGGGCACCCGGTATTTCATATATTAGGTAATTAGCGTCAACGTAGACCTTGTATCTTATTTATGATCGAACCTATATTAACCAGCATGGAATTCAAAAATAAAATGGCTTCTCAAGGGAGCGTTCAAATAACGCCTTGACATTCCTAAACAGTTATAAATTTGGAAAAAACATCGATCCTGATTTCCTTCATTATTATTAGCAGATTTATTAATACATCGAAACAAATCTCTTAAAAAAACTGCCGAGTTAATTTTTTTGACTTTGCAGCCAGAAGCTAATTTTACAGAAATTCTAAAAGTAGGTAATTTTCTCGAAAAACAGAAATTATTGTGTTGTGAGGCAAACTTCGTTCTTGTGCTAGTTACAAAGGGACAGTCTTTTCGCGTCCAGGGGTGGATCAGTCGTTTTTTTTAATGGGCAATTACAGGACGGGCCACGGTATAGGGTAGGTATGTATTACAGAGGAAAGCGAAACAGATTTTCGATTCGAATATAAATAATAGTGATAAATAAAAAATCTTCTTATTATTGGTAGAAAGTAGGTACATAATGCTGTATGATTGAGCAACCTTTGGATGTTGTATAAATTGTTGTCGTAGAAATTTAGAGCAATTAAATAATAAGTGGGCTAAAGCTAAATTCAGATGCACACGACATCCGACGATACGACGGTACGAAACTGTTCCTATTGGTTGAAATATTCAAAATTATGTCAAATCAACAAATTTCAACCAATAGGAACAGTTTCGTACCGTCGTATCGTCGGATGTCGTGTGCATCTGAATTTAGCTTAAGACAGCGATGTCTTCGTATGCATTAGTGAAGCATCACACATATTGCTATTAAAGATATGAATTTTGTGTAAAGGCACGAATTTCATGCTAGTTATAGTTTGTGATGTGTTTCTGTGTGAATTATAGTTTTTGTACCAATTTTGTCTTTGAGAAATATGCTCCTGATTGGCTTATATTCCTACAGTAATTCTCATAATATGGTTTGAACCGCTCCCAAAAAAAGTTTTCTAGTAAAGTTCAACCTTTCGTCAATTGTCATATGAAAGTGCAGAAGATTTGATTTTTTTCTAAAACGAGAAGTTTGACAAAATTCGGAGGAACCAAAATGTCAAAATTTTAACTGGCATTCTTTCCTACAATTTTCCTGTCGCAGATCGAAAAACTCGAGGTACCTAAACGCGAAGAATTCTTACCTGCCATAAAGGGGCTGGTGGTAGAGGGTACCTACTCCAATTTTTTTGTACTCATGAAGAGCTATCAATAACCCTATAAAATATATTGTATCACAAAGATTTTTTTATGGTCAGCCTCCCGCAAAAGTTGAAAGCATATGGCACTGTAGAAGCGCTGCGAGAGGATAAGTGCCACGTTAGATTGGAATCGCTGCAGGTTGTAGCCGTCGGGTGTAGGGACCTCGACCTGGTAAATCAGAGCCTCTGTAGTGTTTCTCGTTCAGACGGCCTTCGGTGCTTCGTGGGGTTAGGCGTATCCATTCGTCTAATTGTTCTCTTCTGGAAAGTGTCCAGAAGCTTTAGAGAGTGCTTCATGAGTACAAAAAAATTAGAGTACCCTCTCCCACCAGCTCCTGTATGGTAGGTAAAAATTCTTCGGGTTAAGGTAACTTGAGTATTTCATTCTGCGACATCCCATGAGGAAAATTGTAGGAAGATGTATCCGAAAATCTGTGGATTGAGAAATTTGGAGTGTGATATGATGTGTCAAATATCTGGAAAATATTGAAGTCCTTAGAAATTTGTAAATTTTGAGAATGTTGGATATTTTGAAAATTTTTAAAATGGTGAGGATATTTAAAATTTGTAAGATGTTGAGGATTTCTAAAATTTTGGAAAATTCGAAAATTTTGGAGATTTAAAAAAAATATGGGTATTTTTAAAAATTTTGAAATCTGAAGAGTTTCAAGTTTCAAGACGTTGTAAACTAAAATCCTTCCAATTTAAGTTTTTGGATAGCGCCCTCGATCGATGTATGTAAAGAAACTTCAGAAAATGTTTTCCTCGAAATGTGTGACTGAACATATATTTGCTGACTTCCCGCCTTTGTTCATGCTTATCTCAGCATTTTCACAATTGCCGTACAACAACAGAAAAATTATCCTATTACCAGCCACCCATACAATAAATTGTTTACTGCCGCAGTGTGACTATTTACATGATTTGTCTACACAGTATGTACCACACTGCAAAGTATTTGTTGAATGCGAAAATGAATCAACATCCTGAAATAGCAGAAAACAACTGACACCTTTTTGGCGTATCAAATAGCAGCGTCATACACATCTCTTTCTCTCTTTCGCTGTCTTTCTCATTCTGGAATTTCGGTCATGTATTGTTTGGCAAGGAAAAGTATGCGAGGCAAAAGAATGCGGAGAAAAATAGGTCTGTTGTCAGATGTTCCGCTTGAAATATAGTTCACGATCTGCTATTTTCAGTATTTTCCAGTAATGTTACTCAAAAATACTCTACATCAACATGTACTGTTACATGTACATTAAATCAAAAATCATAATCATAACGCTGACCTGAACCAACATAAAACACGAGTGGTCGATAAGCACGCAGTCACCTTGGGATTTGCCGAAGAATAATCGATGGTAACCCAAGCCCAACACTGGGTAAATCGCGAATAGCGATCCATCCAGTCCTAGACTTTTTCAATTTGTGATAAATCGGGTGGTACGTTGAGGGGAAGCACCCTGACCTCAGCTTCCTTCAGGAACTTGATCGACACCCTTACAATATAAGTACGCGTATTATCTTGCATGAAGAAGCTCTCTTCAAGGCCTCGGACATACGGAACGCAACCATAGATCTAACGATCAAACCAGCCAGTTATCGTCTGACGCATTGGCGTTCGTCGTGTGACCCCAGACAAAACTTGGACTCGTCGGAGAAGGCAGACTGATGCCACACAGCATGCCATTAGCGGTGTTCTTGGCATCAATCTAACCATTGGCGACGATGATTTACAGTGAATGGAAGCATTGTGCATTTCACGCAATCTACGACACACTGCGAATTCGAAGGAACCTCCCTATAGCTACATACTAAGGGTCAGCAACAGCTTGAGTGGATCCAATACTCTCTCGAAGGGCCAGTAGTCGTAGATGACTATTTTGCTGTTCTATAGTTGTGCTAACCCCCGTGTGGTGGCGGGTTAGAATATCTCCCATCGTATATCCTGCGTATCGTAAAAGGCAACTAAAAGGAACCGAACTACTGTCGGTATAAGCAGTAACCTCTTCTCAACAAACATCTTTGGGTGGACGAGTTGAGAAGAGTCACCCCAAGAGGACACCTGCTTGTCCTTGGGGTGAGAATTTGTCCCTAAAGGCGGAACCAGTAGATACATCTGGTCAACGGATGAGGATACAGAAAGCAAATGGGAAACTACTGCATTAAAGATCTTAAAGATACCCCAAAAGAAACTCGTAAAATGAGTACATTTTACAAGTTCACAACATGTCTGTTAAGACATTGTCACTATGATGATGAGTTGTGTGTGTGATGAGTGCTCAGTTCCTCTCACTCGCTGCATTCGCCCTTCTTCAGTCCATGCTCGCCATGCTACTACAACTATAGCCACGCTACTTCGTTGGCCTACAATCCGATCCCATTCAAACTATTTAACTGCATAACCTGGAGATGTTGTGTTTTTGGGAGCATCTTTAAACAACCAACTAGACTTTCGTCACATTTGCAACAGATATCATACTTTTTGAATGAGAGCCATGCTTTGTTTTTACACGTATAGGGTTTTTTGGAGGTGCCATGTAGGAAAATAGCGTCTGAATGAACAACAAGCGTTAGATGTATACTAGTGAGGGTACTGTCATGCTGTGAACAAATTTTTAATGCTAATATCCCCTTTTAGCTCTCACTGAAGAGAGGTTATGCAGAGTCTCTGTCTGTCCGTATACAAAAGATAGCCAAAACTACAGGTGCTAGAGAAAAACTAAATACAGATTCAGAATAAGCATAAAATAAATTGTAACAAAAAAACTTTTTTGAAAAAAGCTTTTATTTAAATGTTCTAAAAAGAAGAAAATAAAATGTTCCTATAAAATGTTAACAATCAACTTATAGCCTCATTATACTCAACTTATATGATCATAAAAGCTTGTCGCTAGGCTTACATAAGTACCTATAGGTATTTAATTAAACTGAAATTCTAACACAATGAAACTTAGCAGACCAAGTTAGTCAACTAAGTAAGGTACTGGTTCATTTAGACAAGTATATCGCGCGCCCGTTCTGATTTTTTTTAATCAAAAATAAAAAAGCTCAGCGAAGCTGGCTTCTAATTAACAGTGCTGTTCCTAGAGTGGCGCCCGGAAACAGTAACAAAGCATACACAAAATACGAGGCTAATGACCAGCAGTCCATGCCGGTGACACAGAAGTAAAAAGAAATTAAGATGCAGTAACATATAGTTTAAATTTTTGCTCTGTTTCATGTGATTTTTTTAAAAAGTTGTAGTCTTGATTTTTGATACTATTTTTAAGTTACGTTCTTTGTGTTGCTTCTAACGAGGGCAACGTACTATAGAAGCATCAGTTTACTTTTAAACATGGCCATACGTTAAAAAATGAGGTCAAGTTGATTGACTCAGTACTTCCCACACATTACTGTGATATCAGTTTATTACTTTCCCATAGCATGAAGCTTTAGTCTGACATCCCCTTGCAGCCAAATCATCGGCAGCCCTCCCCCTAAAATTGTCTTATGCCTTATGTCTTTCCTTCGCAGGTCAATGGACAGCCTATTATCAAAACTACAGACTTTTCAGTTTTACAAACCCCCAACCAATTTCATCCCCACTCAAAAAAAGGTAGAAAATGATCAGGAACCCCTAAAACATCTAAAAACGAAGTTTGAGCTGTTTTCATATTTTTAGTTTTTTTATTATTGCTACGCTGCCACTGACACGATTTCTAACAACCATGCACGTTTTGCATCCTCACCACGGTAGTAATACTGTGTCAAAATTTCATTAGAATCAATTTAATTGTTTCCACGCTACAAAATACAAAACGATCTATAGCAATAAATACTCGTATGTATACAGTCCCTTAGTTTCCGTAATAGGCTAGGCAATGTTCTGATGCACCTAAAGACGTGATTTATGTCGCTAGGTCTTCCTTCACAGGTTACTGGACAGCCTATTATGAATACAAATTTTTCAGTTTTTCAACCCCCCCCCCCCCCACCCCCTTACCACCCCAATTTCAACTCCATCCCAAAAAAACGCAGAAAATGATCCCCTATATATTATTGCATATTTGGATTCCTTGGTCAATTCTAGTGTGACTCTATGTATCACACATGGAACTTTAAATGAACCGTTTAGACGCAAATCACCATTTTTGGTATAAGTAGGTATCAGAAAAAAATTGAATATCGCAGCGATTATAAAACTTAGAAGGCCGTGACTTTGCGGTACGACTAAGCATGAAATGCGTCACCTTAGGTCAGAGGGGTAAATTTGAATTCTTTTTGCACTTAGATAAATCAGTAGATTAATTAAGGAAACTTCAATCACAGATAACTTGATTTTTTCAAATGGGAAGGCCTATTTTGGTTTAAAGAGTCAAATGGAAAATTTGATTACCTTTCTAATGATATAGCATCCCCGATATCAATCTCTTTTAGTTTTCATTTTATTTCAAATTTTCAGTCAAATCGGTGTTTTTCAATTTTGCTGCATGCAAGCAACCTAGCAGGCCATGAAAAATAAACAAAAGTCGTTAATATGGAAGAAACCAACTAACTTAGTAGAAAGATGCAAACTAACTAGAGCAACGAGGCAAGATTGTGAAAATTCCTTACAACATATTAGCTCTAACCAGAAACAATAGCGGTAAAAAGAACACTCATTTTTCACAGCCTACTAGCTATTAGCCAATTTCCAAAGTCAGTAAAAAAATGTTTAATCAAAGGAAAACTACTACTGATTGTTGCTGGCAGTAGAATCTCTATGTCTTTTGAATAAATTTTCACATTTAATGCTATAAAAAAGTAGCCATTTCTGTAAGTCAAAAGTAATGATACCTCTGACTGGAACCCTTCAAATTCTTCAGTAGGTACTTCTGCTTATTAGCAAAATCGCGGAAAGTGAAACTTGATTTGCAGTCTGTTTGAATTGTAAAATATAATTTAGTTTGCAGAAAACTACATGAAATAAACACAGTTACAACATAGCGTAATTAAAAAATTCTAACATTATTTCAATAGATGTTCAGAATGCTCCAGTTGGAGATATCTTCACTTTTGACTTAACTAAACGGAAATTTCATTCTAAAGATGTTAGACTGTAAGCAAAAATCGCTGGTAGTTTTCCTTTTGTTTCAAAATTTTTAATCATTCTGGAAGGTTGTCAAGCTCTAGTAGACATCAGCTAGTATGCTGTGAAATACAAACACTTCTCCCATACCCCAGCTACTCATTGGCATTAGATATCTTGCGGCTGTTGTATCCGGTTAGAGCTAATATGTTATAAGGAATTTGCATAATTTTGACTCGTTGCTCTAGTTAGTTTGCATCTTTCTACTAAGTTAGTTGGTTTCTTCCATATTAACGAGCTTTTGTTTATTTTTCATGGCCTCCTAGGTTGCTTGCAAGCAGGAAAGTTGAAAAACGCCGATGTGACAGAAAATTTGAAATAAAATGAAAACCAAAAAAGATTGATATCGAGAATGCTATATCGTTAGAAAGGTAATCAAATTTTACATTTGGTTCTTTAAACCAAAATAGGCATTCCCATTTGAAAAAATCAAGTTATCTATGACTGAAGTTTCCTTAATTAATCTACTGATTTCTCCAAGTGCAAAAAGAATTCAAATTTAGCCCTCTGACCTAAGGTGACGCATTCCATGCTTAGTCGTATCGCAAAGTCACGGCCTTCTAAGTTTTATAATCGCTGCGATATTCAATTTTTTTCTGATACCTACTTATACCAAAAATGGTGATTTGCGCCTAAACGGTTCGTCTAAAGTTCCATGTGTGATACATAAACTCACACTAGAATTAACCAAGGAATCCAAATATGCAATAATATATAGGGAGTTCCATTAAAAAAAATTTATGTTTGATATGAATCACCCTGTATAAACGTCAAAATTTGAGTGAAAATATTTTTACGTTATAGCCATTAAGGGTCCCTACCATGGTCAAGTGACAGCTTTTTGAAATATTTTTTAGTAAGCCCACAATCCTCCGTCCACGCACTATTGGCCCACCCTGTATACACATCATAAAACGCCCAAAAATTGTATTATCTCAAAATCTAAAATTTCCGCGATCACAATACTCCCGTCACCTATCGGTGTGGGAAGCAAAAATCGAAATATAGTATCAGGTTCTTCTGCAAAATTTACGCTTTTATATTTTTTCAAATGTCGAATTTTACCCAAATTGGTTTTGTCGCCAGTGGATCATCAATCTCTTAGATCTTTGGCCGTACATACAACATTGTTTAAAATATTACTTTTCCGCCAGGTCTGGCGAAATTTGAGATATCTGACATCGAGCCAGCCCTCCAATATTGCACCCACTTGATATACGGCTATGCTGCGATCAACGATGACACGCTTAAGGTCATGCCTTTGAACGAACAATTCGACGTCATCAAGGACAACTACCGTAAAGTTACTGATCTCAAGAAGAAGTACCCTAAGTTGAAGGTCTTACTGTCAGTTGGTGGTAACGAGGACGTTTCAGGGGATGGAGAGGAGAGAAACAAGAAGTATAGGGAGGTGGTAAGTAATTTTTTAATCCGATAAGATTAATGCTTTTAATTCCAGGCAGTGCCAGCCCAGCTAACAAAACAGATAATAGAGCAATTTTTTTTGTAATAAATTAGCTCACGAGCAATTTTTTTCGCATAGATGAACGTTATTAACTGTACGCAGCAAAGTGATGCTTTAAATTAGGGTTTTAGCGGAGGTGAAGATTTTAGCCTCCATTACTGTAAGTCTAAAGGTAACTTCGGGCGCCTGGAAATGCGAAATCATTTTTATGGTGACCTTTGTACCTTACCTTTGGAGTTTTGGCCTTATCTTCCCTCATCTCAGACACACATACACTGAAGAAAGGGAACAGGCAGCCACGCCTCCTCGCTAACACGGGAATACGTCTTTTCTTGGATTCTCAATTTCGCATGCTATACCCTAGACCATTAAGAGTATAAACTCTAACTATTCAAATTAAAAAATACGTTATTTCAAATAGAAATATAGTAATTTTCTTATACGTCATAGTAAAATTTAATGATAATCAACATTTAGAAGAGGGAGATACATTTGATAAAAAACAGTTTTGCTGCTTTGTCATCTTCTAGACGATTTCTTAAAGGTTCATAAATTAAACCAGCTCCACTTAGTAATTGCTCACTTGGCACTGAGCTTGCCGACACCTATAAGTAAGTGCAAGCAATGGAAGCAAAAGCTTTATATTTAATGTTATATTTCCACCATAATAAAAGGTTGTTCGGCGACGAATATTGTGTTGATCGTCATGTCTCCTGGTCAAGTAAAATTAAAAGTTGGCAAACCTAATCTGGACCCCTCAAAACTAAATCCTGAATACCGTGCCTGTTTACAGCTAATTTAAAATACTGAAGTAAGTAATGTTTTATAATATTGAAATTATGGTTATAAAACAGTAGTGGTATTACTCTTTTGTTCATCTCCAAACACAGACAACCCACAGTTCTTTAAAAATAAAAGGCTCGAGTATCAACCATCCATAGTTTATTTATATGCCAAAAAATCATAAAGGACAAATATATAGATATATTATAACAAAATAGTAAATTCTAAGATTAAATCAGCTAAAAATAATGCGCACAGAAATGTATATTAAATACTTAAGTAACGCATCTCAACGGTGCCTGTTGAAAACCACCACATTGAGTTTCTGATAACAAAATATACAAGACAACAATAATATTATCACCCTTGATTCGGAGTGAAAAGTTTCCATTTGGTATGAGGGAAGTGCTAAAGTGTCCTATTTTTGCAACAAACAATAAATCATCTCAGCCATCTTAAAAAGAGTTGACTACTTGAGGATTTGAATGTAAATGTCTTCAACAGTTATTAAAAACTGAATGCATTATGGATTTCGGCTAATGTTACTACTATCTGAAATGGTACAAATAAATATATGAATAAAAAGAGGACTGAGGTTAGGACACCAACTGCGAGTTCAAAACTCTTTGTTTTTGCAGCATATTTGTTTAAATTCGTGGTTCAAACGTCAAAAAATAACAACTTCACATTAAATATATTTAACCAATTATAAGTGTTAAATAACACTATAGGTTTCTTTTTATATTGACAGCAGGCCTAAAATCAAATTGAATAGATGGGGAAAACCTTGACCATATATAAAGGTTGCAAAACATAGTTTATGAAATGGATGCACAAAAGCCAAGTTACAATTCAGCTTGCTTCAGTATTTTTATCTTCAACTTTGGAATGCTTCTTAAAAACTTTGGAATCTCCTAATGCTAACCCTGGATATCTTTAGATCACCTTTATATTTATTTTTAACAGCCTTAGATTTCTTCTTTAGGAAAAACTTTTGATTCTTTCTTGATGGTTTTAAACTTTTTCTCAGATTTGGATTTATTTTTAACTTTTTTGGACTCCTTAGCATCTTCTTCTTCATGTGTCGATCTGTAAAAAACATTACTAAGATGTCAAAAATGTACTATCGTAATTCCAAATTTTTTCGTATATTGGCGGGTACAGTGAAATACACTACAAGCACCGAAAATATACACCAATGGTAGAGTTTGATCAAGAGGAGGCTATATATACAGGGTGGCCCAATAAACGCGCGGTGCTCTCAAGGGGCCTTTCCGTTTAAATTAGAAGAAAATGGCTTGCCTAAAAACGTTTCTTTTCAAATGGTCTACTTGTAGAAAATAATTTCAAAGATGGCGGACATCCGGACATACCGGAAGTATTTAGGTATCAACTTTCTTATTTTAAATAGAACAGCCTGTATATTATTACTTTTTTGAATTCGGCATTGATTTTTAGGTCTAGTTTGTTAACCATAGTTTATGTCTACGAAGTCTACTTTCGAAGTGATTCAACAATCTTAATGTTAATATCTCGGAAATTAAGTACAAGATGATGCGGTTTCTGGTTTTAAAACGAGCAACAGACATACTTGTGTACCAATAAGATCATTCTTTCAAAAGCACATTAAATCAATAGTCTAGCGATTTTCAAATTTGAAAAGTTTAAAACGTTAAAAACTTCTTTTTCAAATGGCATGGTATGTTTCACGTCAGTGAATGCGAATTAAATTCTCTTTCACTCTATTTATCTAGGCAATCTTTGACGGTTTTCAAGGTATTTACGATTTTGTGATTTCCTAATGGCGCGTAGGAATTGGAAAAATCGTTAGTAGTTAAAATTGCAGTTTGTATATTTATACATTTTATAAAAACTGAAAACGCCACGCTACGCCGCTGGATATAGTGACCATCCTTTGTCTATGTCCGGTGGCGCGGTGGCACTGTTCAATTTTTAGAGTAATTCGAGACTTAAACCAATTGTCTTCACTTGAGTACTTGTAAACCTTTATAAAGAATATTTTCACTGACCTATGTCTGACCATATCAGATTTTCTCTTGAATCCATAACGGCACACTGGGCATCTGAACAATGTCAAACTCATCCTATCAGCATGTACCAACTGGTGGTTCTTCAGCACATGTTTCCACTTGGTGACGTAGCTGCAATACTGACAGAAGTGCATGGTGACCTCTGATGCCTCCTTGTGCATCAGCATGATGTGTCTCTTCAGGCTGTACTTGTCCTTAGTGGAACATTCGCACTGTGGACACTTGTGTTCACGCGTTTTGTTGTGGACTAATTCGTGGCGTCGTAGGTAAGACCGGAAGTTGGTTCTGAAATCGCAGTGCGCGCATTTTAGCCTTTTGATTGGTTTGATGTCTTCGTTTTTGGATTCTTCTGAAATAAAGATAAACATTTGACGTTATTCTAACTTCAGAAGGAAGATTGTAAAGTTGTTAAAGTAATTTATTTGAAAATAGTCCACCGCTACTGAAATTGATAAAGTGTATCCGAAGTCACTTGGAACAGCAAAAAATGCTTGGGCGGCATCTTCTTTGTTAAACGCCGAAGATATAAAGGGTCCCTGGGGCGTTTCACAAAGGAGAAGCCGCCCAAGCATTTTTTGCTGTTCCAAGTGACTTCGGATACACCATACCACTTTTTATCCACTATATTTGTATTACTAGTTTGAAACTTATACAGGGTGGTCCAAGAAGCACGCGGTGCTCTCTAGCGGCGTTACCGTTTAAATTAGAAGAAAAAGCTTCTTTGCAAATGGTCTAGATGTAGAAAATAATTTCAAAGATGGCGGACTTTCGGATATACCGGAAGTAGGTATCAAGTTCCTTATTTTGAATAGAACACCCTGTATATTATTACGTTTTTGAATTCAGCATTGATTTTTAGGTCCAGTTTGTTAACCATTGTTTATGTCTAGGAAGCCTATTCTCGATGTCATTCAGTAATATTTAGAAAAATTTGATGTGTGTAGTACTTTACAAAAAATGTTAATATCTCGGAAACCAAGTACGACAGAAAGATGCGGTTTTCGGTTTCAAAACGAGCAGAAAACAGACTTGTGTTTCAGTGAGATCAATGTTTTAACAGCACATTAAATCAATAGACTAGCAATTTTCATTTTGAAAAGTTTAAACGTTGAAAACTTTTTTTCAAATGGGATGGTATGTTAAGTTTCACATCAGTGGATGCGAAATTAAATTCTCTTTCACTTTTATTTAGGTATCTGTGGTTGTATGTTTGATGATTTTGAAGATATTTACGATTTTGTAATTATTACGTAATGGTCCGTAGGAATTGGAGAAATAAATAGGTGGCGTGACTCGTAGACGAAACAATTGGTGGAAGCTGCTTATACAAAGTGTTTCGGACTCTAATACTAAAATGTTTAGGCGCTCCATCTAACTGTAACCACATTATTTACCAGTGGTAAATTTTCCAACAGGTTTTCCAAATTTTCATTTAGAAAATTTTGGGAAATAATATCAAAATTTGGATTTACGTCGGCGTAAAAATGTAAATTGTACCAGTTTACATGGCCATTATTTTGAAATGCAGCTTCATCCGTAAACAACACACTTTTAAAAAGGGATGCATCTTCCTGGACTCGAGCACGACCCCAATTACAGAAATTCATTCTGTCCGCAAAGTCTTGTCTTTCAAGTGCTTGACTTAGCTGCAAGTGATAAGGATGCTATTTGTTCTTCGTTAAGATCATTTTCACAGGTTCTTGACCAATGCCCAAATCGCGACTAATGTCTGCTGTACTGCTATGCGGATCTTCAACTACAAGTGCGAGAATGTCAAATTATCTTCGTAACTACATGTTTCCTTCCCTCATATTTTATGCCGACGTAAATAGAAATTTTGAGAGGTTTGTTGACAATCAGCATGGAGTCTAAACATTTGGTATTATTTGGTATTAGTGGAAACCGCATAATAAACTAATGGTTTCCAAAATTTTCAAATGAAAATTGGGAAAACTTGGTGGAAAATTTACCACTGGAGGCGCAGTAATAAGAAATAGGTAAATTATGTGCGTTAACGAAGGTCGACCAATATGACTAGCTTGCTCTCTCTCTCCTTGAAGAGTCACTATGGTATCAATTGTAAAACAGCCGGCAATATTGCATTTGCCCCTCCCTACAACTCCAGTTTTCATTTTGATTTCTTAAAGAAATAATATCAACTTATACAATATGTCTTATATCAAGCCAAGTGTGGCTTTGTTTTGTTTTATAAATCAAAATTAAAGGGGTTATTATACCACTGAAAATAATTTTAATAATAACAAATCATATATTTAATCGGTACGGCACTCGTATTCATATTCTGCCAACTTAAATACGACTTCGGCTGGTTTCGTCCCTTACCTACCGTGAGCCGTGACGCGTAAGCAAATTATGAGCATGGCAGCCCGACGTTGGCACTTTAGGTAAAATTTGAATAATTTGATAATTATATGCACAGACGGTTGTACTCAATTAGCGAATTCGGTAAACGACCAAAATTCAGTCACAATTGACCAGAATAAATTTCAATTCTCTCCTGAAGAAGGAGCATCATTTTTCTTTTTTGTTCAAGAATGCAAAATATGCAAACTTATCCAAAGTATCGCATATGTCGGGCATAATGTAGGGCGGCATATAAACTGCCAACATTAGACCAATTTAATCATATTTTGCAAACGGTTGGGTTGGACGCCTGCGACTTCAGCCGAATTTTAGAAAATGTTGTTGACGAGTATGAGTGAGACTCCCAAAATTTACATTTTTTTTTCTCGTGAATAGGTATTTTAAAATACATTGTACGTTATTTGTGTTTAATATTTTTTATTTCCATTTAATTATTTTAATTAAAAAGTTTGTAGCATTATAGCACATGTCTATATACCTACATAACAACTAGATAGTTAATTTAGTTTTTGTAATGTCTTTATGAAAATACGTAAATTCACTTATTTTTCTATTTTATACTGTTTAGATTATAATGTCATTTTTTTTGTCTCAAACATTTTAGTTAGCTTGTAGATTTTTTTAAAGTTTAGAGCTTCTACATTTTTTGTTTCCAATTCGTAAATTTTCACACTTAATAATTTGTATGTGTAAAGTAAAATTGTACGCATTTTTGGGACATTTTTATTTACCTTATCAATTGTTTTCTTTGCCCCCTTCCCCTAAAAGATCTTCTATGGGCGCCCTTGAATATTGCCGCTTCATGCAACAAGCCCTTATTTTGGAGGGAAAAGCAGAATAAATGGAAGGTAGAAATAGCCAAAATTCGTCAACTCGTGTGTTTTGCACCACCAAAAGTCGCCAATCGCCCAGATACTATTTTTGGTCGCCAACTCAGCTCTGAAATCGCCACTTTGTCGGAAAATCGCCATCATCATCATAGTCATAATGTCTTAACAGACATGTTGTGAACTCGTAAAATGCATTTACTCATTTTACGAGTTTGTCTTGGGATATCATTAAGATGTTTAATGCAGTAGTTTCCCATATGCTTTCTGCATCCTCATGCCGTTGACCAGATGGTATCTACTGGTTCATCCGCCTTTAGGGGCAATTTCTTACCCCAAGGACAAGAAGGTGCCCTGACTCTTCTCAACTCGTCCATCCAAAGCTGTTGGTTGAGAAGAGGTTACTGTTTATATTGACAGCAGTTCGGTAGCTTGTAGTCGCCTCTTACGACATGCAGGATATACGATGGGAGATATTCTAACCCGCCCCCACACGGGGAGGAAAATCGCCACTTTGTCAGAAAATCGCCACACCTGGCAACCCTGCGAGCACGCAGAGCACGTGGTCTACAGATGGGAGGTAGGGGATATTATGTTCTCTGTTCAACCTGTTAAAGGCTAAGTTATTAACACAGCATATTGAAAAATGAAATGAAAATATCGATACCGGTACCAACTCGTTATTTTTTAATTGATTACACCCCTCAATAATTATATAATTATTTTCGATACAAAAGTAGCGATACCAGCCTGAGATCGCCCAAAAAGTATCTAAGATAAAAATAGTCGATATTAGTGCAGAAGTACAAGTATCAAAGAACTGTTACCATCCCTACAAAAAATCATCCAAAAGCGGGGATGCGCGTGTAATTTCCGCCAACTTGAGTTATTGTGCTGGTTGTTTATTATGCTGTGTTATTAAGTTATGATTTATTATGATCTATATACTCGTACATGGGCTAAAATTTTGTTTTATTTTCAACATCAGTGATGTTATTTCAAAGACGAATAATGACAAGATCCTTGTCATATATGCAATAACTGTTTCCAATGTGATGGAAATTGGAAATAATTTTGACCATACTGGTATTTTAACCTAGCACTCAGAATGACATATCTTAATTTGTAATTTCAATGTGTTTACCTTTATCTTCTTCCTCTTCCTCGATTGGAGCATCAATATGTTCATCCAGGTAATCTTCTTCACTTTTAACAGTTATGCAAAGCTCTCTATGCCTAGCCATGATATGCCTGTTGACACAATGTTTTCTAATGCTTCTGTAGTAACAAAAGTAACACTGGTATATCTCTGTTGTATTGTTCTCTTGGTGAACCAACAAATGTTTTTTGAGGTCAGATATTCGTTTGAAGCAGATCTTACACAATGGACAAATAATAACTTCATAGTCTGATAGTTCTACATGGAGTAGCATGTGATCCTTCATTATGTGTTTCCATTTGGTTTCAAATTTACACTCTGGACACCTAAAAACAGCAAAGAGTGCTCAATATGTTTGAAAACTGCTCAGGCATACAAAAATATGTACCTGTGCAATTCTACTTCCGAAGGTGCCTTATGTGTCACTAAATGTCGCCTTAAACTGAATTTGTCTTTACTTGAATGATCACAATATGCGCATCTGTAATTACGAGTATCACTGTGTGTCAACGAATGCCTTTTCAGGTGAGACTCCCATTTTGTCTGGAAATTGCACATCTCACATTTAAACCTGAAATAAAAGAAAAAAAAATAAAAGACCAGAAACAAATGTAGAGTGATTCTTTAAAAATCTATTCAATCAACCAATAATGCATATTAATTCATTGAAAATGTTTCTCTGAGCTTATCTAAACAGGTAAATTATTATTCTATTCTTATTAGCTTATTACATTAGGAGCTCCTGGGAGGAACTTTTAGTATACTCAGACTATTATTTTATGACAAAAAAAATGGAAAATACATTGCATCAATACATAATTAATTTCTTTTGAATTAATTTTGAGTGACCCTGGTTTTTAATCAATAAAAAGAATAAAATACAAATCTTTGGTTTTGTTTGGAGGAACTATAACACTTACTCCATTAATTCCTTTCACACACATGGAGTAGCATAGTAGCAGTAGTAGTCTTTAGGAAGGCCCAATTTATAAACCTCACACTAACACTTTGGCATGTCTTCAGTATAAATTCTTATGTTTTGCAGCATTTAAGTTGGACTAAATATCATATCAATACTCTTGAATAGACATATAGTTTTCGATGGATGTTTTGTTTATAGAATTTTAGTGGAATTAACTGATTGTGATATATTACTATCAATAACTAATTTTAATGTACCACATAGGTGACTGCAAATAATATGTTTGCCAATCTGTTTCACTTTACAAATTATGGCCTGTTCACTTGATACAGCACTTTGACTGGACAGATCCTGTCAGTCAAGAATTGATGTTTTTTTAATGTTTTGTGTCACATAATGCTCAACACATTGGCAGACAGTCATTAAGAGCCGACGAGAATACTTCTGACATCATCTTTTTCCTGTTTTTGTTTGAAACTTTGAAAGTTAAACTTTGACGTCATAGGACATCCTGTCCTATCTTAACGATACGCGTTTTTTCTTTCAGCGGACACTTTGGAGGAAGGCGTAAACGTCAAGAATCTCACAGACATTTAAAATCACATAAACAACAGTATTACTATCAAAATCTTTACTTTGTACTTTAGTTCAGTAAATAATGATTGTTACTAGTAAAAGATACAGCATAAAATGCAAATATAAAAGAAGACACAAAAAAACAACAATTTGAAACAATATGACGGAACAAAAAAGTTTCAGGATGAATGTCTAAACCTAACAGTTCAAATACAAAAAAAGACACAAATAAATGCAGGATATCCTTTGCGGCAAAAACTGGTTTACTTTCTCTGCTTTTTTCTTGTTCAGATTAAGCTCTTTTTATAACAAAACATTTTGGAAGGCTCTGACATGGCAGACATTTTTTCAGGCCAATGTATCTTTTATAGTGACAGACTATGCTGTTGCCCCTCCTGACATATCTATACTCAAAAGAAATCTTTTGATAGTAAGTTGTTAAGTAGTCAGTATAATTTTTATTATCTATATGATGCCAAACTGGACACTAAATTACCAAATATGAACTTATGACAAAGACGATATGACAAGGAATCCTGTTTTATTTTGTTGTAAATGATAAAAAATACTGAAGGTACTGATTTAAACAGATTGAAAATGATACAGCATAAAAACATATATGTTTTTCTGTAACAGTAACCCATCTATGACATTCCCTTTTACGAAACAACAGATATGTTTAGGGGTTGTGTCCCATCTAACCATTTTTTTTAAAGACTCCTGTAGATGTCTATGCAGAAAACGAAATAATTAAAAGCGTCTAAAGAATTTGTTGTCCATCAACATGTTAATAGTTAATATTTTGTATTGCCAATATTTCAAGAATTGTTATAAAAAAAAGTGTAAATGGGAAAACCAGTAAATTTTGTAGGTACATTTAAATATAATGAAACTCACTTGTAGCCATTGTCAGGAAGATAATGATCTGTAACAATATCATCATCATAGATATCTGGACCCCAGTTTAATTCCAATTTAACTGACACATCTGCATTAGCATTATTATCATCTCCTAAGTTCGTCTGTATGCTAAAACACAGTTGTGTCATCAGTATCATTTATAGCCATCACATCACAATAATATTTAACTTAATTGAAATCAAAGCAAGAGTAATTTGGATATATTTTTATGATGTGTGATCATAATCCTAGCTCAACAAATAGACCTGTTTGGGGGAAGAATGTAGAATAGAGTGGAGTGGTAGAAGGAACTTTAAAGTACAGATGTGTGAAGTGTGGAATATGTCCCTTTCATACAACTGAAATAACTGGTAAAACATTCCAGATATATTTTTTTTTCACAAATCACATTAACTGCAAACCTACTTCTGCTTAGCATTTGAAGCTAGTTCTAGTGATCCGGCATTAGTGAAATCCTTATTTTCTTCGATGTCAAATTCTGAATGAACTATCTGTTCATCTTTTATTGGGGTTGCACTATTCATGTTTTGGGCAAAGGAGATACCTCCCCCAAACTCAATACTCATTCCGTTTCATGGATAATATCCTGAATTTTCAGAAACTGCTATTGGTTTCTCCATTAAATTACGTATACCTATTTTTACTTATTTAGAAGTAATAATTCATTTAATATTTATAATTCATCGTAAACTGTTGTAAACATAACCTAAAAACCAATAAACATCTGACAGACATCAAAACAATGTCAATATGTCAAAACAAAACAGTATTGCTCGTTGGAACAGGTACGCACCCGTACCTATTTTCATTTGTGATGTACGTTGTGAACTATGAACGGGCAGAAAACCAAGTCTCTTCAAATGTTTTTATCAAACATTCTAATAGATAATAGATGGTTTGTGACAACATTTATGAGAATAGATCCATGTACAGATATTTAAGAACAATATACTAAACAAATGTATGGATATTAGGTATAAGTAAAAATAGAGCCAATCTGGCTCTTTTGTGCTTGAGTACTGAAGCAGGGCGGGACCCACTCGCCCACTGTAATAATATTCCATTTCAAAATTGCTTGAAGAAATTCTGCAGGTCTTTTGGCGTTTCGCCACAATATCGAAATACGAGATGAAATATAACTATCGTTATCGTCTAAAATTCCAAACTAAAGGCCACACACCGGGTGGTACATGATGCTTTGTTGCTACGCCGTTCTTTCGTGCGTACTAACCGCCACATCGCAACATGCCACAATTTTGTAACCGAAAGAACGTGTGTGATATGTGTGTGCCTGTTTGTGTGTTTAATGTTAATGAACGTCTGTGGTCTGTAGCGGTGTAACACGTCTGTAGGCTGTATGTAGGACGTGTCGGTGATCATGATCATAGTCACAATGTCTTAACAGACATGTTGTGAACTCGTAAAATGTACTTAGTTTACGGGTTTCCCTTGGGATATCTTTGAGATCTTTAATGCAGTAGTTTCCCATTTGCTTTCTGCATCCTCATGCCGTTGATCAGATGTATCTACTGGTTTATTCGCCTTTAAGGACAATTTCTCACCCCCAAGGACAAGAAGGTGTCCTGGCTCTTCTCAACTCGTCCATCCAAAGCTGTTGGTTGAGAAGAGTTTACTGCTTATACCGACAGTAGTTCGGTTCCTTTTAGTCGCCTTTTACGACACGCAGGATATACGACGGAAGATATTCTAACCCGCCCCCACACAGGGAGGACGTGTCGGTCGCCATCGTTCAAACAACGAAGGTTTGTACTTCAGGGGCAGGTAAAACGCCTCGGTTTCCCCGCTAGCAACCGCTTGCTGCGCACCTGCGACCTCATTTGAATCGCATAGTTTTGTTGGAGCAAGCGGTTGCTACTGTTGCTAGCAAGCAGCGTTGCCAGGTCGAATTTGAAAAAAGCAGTAGGTTATAGATAAAAAAGCAGTAGATTTTGCAAAAAAACAGTCGATTTTTTTTTGTAAATAAACAGTGTACCATGGAACCGCAAACAAAAAAAAACTTAGCACATTTTTTATTACAAAACCACAAAAAAAAACGTAATTGCTCGAGTAAAAGATAATCCTAATAAAACTGGAACAAAACTTTTTACAGCACGGAAACTCTTAATGTAGCTTACATAATAAATCTAAAAAACAATAAACAAAATCGTTGTAAACAACAATACACGCCTTCATTGTTCTAGATCTGAATCTGACAAGTCTGTATTTCTTTGTTACATGGTACGTATTATATTTTTATGTATTATAGTTTAATACGATTATTTAAATCCACATCAAACCAACTTTGGGCTTCTCGTTTTCATTTTGTATGCAAAACGCCACATCACATACACTTATTGATGTGGATAGGCGATAGCTTATATGTATTTTTTTGTTTTTTGAAGATTATCATCTGAGAAAATTCTTTCCACGTTTGCGGATGAATGTGGCAAAACTTGCGTATTCAACATAAATTCGAATAATATAAAAAACATGGCACTATCATCTCCAAAAGAGACGTGTTTTTTACAGGGCTGTATATAAGGGGGGTTAGGGGGTTCAACCCCCCCCCCCCATGAGTATTTCCAAGAATGAAATATCTACTAAAATAATACAAAATAAAAATAATCAAGATGCTTTCTCCAAGCTTAGTGATTGATTCTACTACTACCCAATCCCTCAGCGCTCATGACACATTAACAGCGATACAATCTATACAGTTTTTAACCCCCCCCCCTAAAGGTCAACATGAACCCCCTCCATGGTCAACGCGTAGCTACGGCCCTGGTTTTTTACTTTTATCCAAAACTCAGTCACACTTTCGCTTTGATTCCACGTGAGGTCACTATTTCGTAGAAGTCGCCACTCATTATCGAGCTATTGAAGTTGATTAGGATTGACTGAATTTGGAGAATGTTTGGCAAGTGGCATCACTGAAGGATACTGACCGTCCAAAGCTGCTGAGGGCTTAAAACCAATGATACATTTTTCAGAAATCAAACCTGTTATATCTTATACATTCAGTAGACCTGGCAACGCTGCTAGCAGGAAACCGCGGCGTTTTACCTGCCCCTGAAGTACAAGCCGAAAATGTCTAGTAGTTCAAATGCATACGATGTTGCCGACTGTTTGGTATCAGATTTGCGTAAAAGTCGATTTGACGTTACGCATAACCTAAATAAAATTGAAACAAAAACAAATATAAAATTCTGTACAACAGAGTTAAATATAAGAAATGCACACAGTCCATCCATACACTCTTTATGAGTGGAAGATGAAAATTTAATTTCTTCATGTGAGACGCCTGATTTTCAGCAGCAAATCTATTTATCTTTATCAGGATCTATTTCCATATTCCGATAAAACAGATAAGCCCACTAATCTTTCTTGAACGCTTTCGAGATGCGACAAACTTCGGATGTTGCAATACGAGTAGTTACTGTCAGTAACATTTGCCTGAGGAGGGGGGGGGGGGTAATTATCCCATTTACCTCCCTTCCTTGGAGGCGCCCTTGTATCGACGATGGTTTAAAATTTGTTAAGGTGAACACATGACACCATTAATGTTGCAAAAAGACATCGAAGCTGTCGCCATGGTCTGTATACATTCAAAATCTTTAATCAAACCAATAGCTCAATTTCTAATACAAATAGTATAGAACGTCTACAAGTTGCTAATGAATTATTTTTGTGTGTGTGTGTGTCTCACCTCTAAGTATTAAAAAGGTCAAATTTCTATGAATTTTTGATACCCTTATACACGAGTTGTAAGATGATTTCGGACAATTGCTCACCCTCACATAGTATAATTGAATCGATGAGTCCAAGAACAATACAAGTCCAAAAAATGGCGTTTTGAGTTAAGATGGCCAAAACGTTTAAAATACGAAGATCTATCGGTTGCGCGTAAAAACATTAAGAAATTATAAGTATAACTCCATTATACACACAATTTGTCTATGAAAAACATTACAACTCCAAGACATGTACTGATTTTAACGTCATTGGTCAACTCTTTGTTGGCTGTCAGCGCCACGGTTCGCAATATCGTTAATAATAATAATAATAAAACATTTTTCACATAGTTAGCACCCTCTATTGACGTTGTCATGACCTTATCATACGCTGATACTATAAAAAATACAAAAAAGCCTGTAAAAAGAAGACTGAGTTCAAGAATAGTACAAGGGCATAAACTAAATTTTTAATAGCTTGGAGGAGGATGGGGCTTTCGGATCTATTATGTTGTATTATCATTGGCCTAAACAATTATTATAACAACTTTTATATGATGGCAAACACAGTTACTTTACTCGTGTTGGAGTTAATATGTTTTTTAATTTATCTCAAAACTATGTTTCTGCACTTATACTGTTCTTGGACCGATTCAATTACTGAAAATTTAGTTAACAGTATTTTCTACTTTTCGCAGCTGGAAACATCTGCGCGTCGTCTGGCATTAGTCAATTCTGCACATACTCTGGTGAAAGGCTTCGGATTCGATGGTATCGACTTGGCATGGGAATTCCCCGAAACAAAACCTAAGAAAATCAAGAGCGGAATAGGTAAATTAAATTCTTTTATAGCAATCCCCATATCAATGAGACAAAAAATTGTTTCGTGGACTTTCCTCGTCACCACATTACTTCAGCTGGGCACACAAGAACCCAAAGCCTTCGGCACACTGCTTGCGAAGTTCCTCGTCTACTGTCGAGTAC
Source organism: Callosobruchus maculatus (assembly GCA_951848785.1). Lineage (NCBI taxonomy): Eukaryota > Metazoa > Arthropoda > Insecta > Coleoptera > Chrysomelidae > Callosobruchus > Callosobruchus maculatus. The sequence goes on from CATOUR010000036.1 coordinate 113,609, forward strand.
AAGGAAGGTCACCAGTATCACCACACTACTCTAGGGCTCCACTCACCTCGTTCTTCGCCACCGTTTTTAACCGACGGTTAAAAACGTTGGAGGGAAGAACGTTGACTGATACGTCCACACACAACAGTTTTTTCCGCGCCAGTTTATCACGATGGACTGTACGCGTACGTGCTTGTTAGCAATGGCAGCCGTTTTGACAGTCGAAAAAAATCGCGAAAAAAGAAAAACTCGAAGAAAGTGGAGTGGCTGCTTAAACGCAGTGCACCGTAACATACAAATTTACTGGAGGAGTTAAGATTGGAGCCTGGCGATTGGCACAAGGATACGTATCGGAAACTGCTAAAACTAGTGACACCGTTAATTGAGAGACATGATACCCATTTACGTGAATGCATCAGTCCTCACGAATGCCTAACAGCTACTCTGCGATTTCTGGCCACTGGCCGTGGCTACGAGGATGTGAAGTTTTCGGTTATTATCTCACCGCAGGCACTAGGACGCATAATCCATCAGCATCCACTTCTTTGTATGTCACCAGTAATGCTTCATACGCCTTGTTTTTTTGATTCGGTGATGGTATTCCACCGATTTAACTTTCCACACGCAAGGAAATGATCTATAAAGTTCGATAAACTCTCATAAAAAGTCTCTGTTCCACTGCCTAATATCAGACATTTTTATTATCACCAGTTGCAACAATAAACAACAAAAATGCTAAACGCCACTGCCGCTGATAAATGCCCGTCCAGTCACACTGTTGAGAGCACACACCTCGTTTTTACTCGAAAGATTGACACGATAACCGACAGAAATCAAACCTCGCCTGAAATTTTGGAACGACGGGCATAAACGACGTTCTTACCCATACACCTCGTTTTTGTGACTTTTTTACCCTGACGTTTTCAACGGCGAAGAAGAACGAGGTGAGTGGTGCCCTTTAACTTCAGATGGAATTCTGCTCGGCGCACAATAACCTAATCTTATTGTTTTGTTAATATCGAAGTCAGCTGACAAAGGTAAAATGGATGATGTGCAAGAGGCAGCTGCACTTGCATTGTGCTTTCTCACATTTCAATCATGTGTCTCATTTTCACCACGAAATAGATTTACATAAAAGGGGTGATACACGTACGAGCAAGTACGCGTACTTATGGCTCGACGACCTTTTTTGCCTGTGTGTCACCGTAAGTACGCGTACTTTGAAACCGTCGCGCAAACCGCCGGTGATCCAACTGGTTTGAAATCTTGCTCATAGCTTGTCTCGGCTCGTAGTGCGAGCAGCGAGCCACCACTTTGTTTCGGCAGGCCATCGATGCGCAACGCTTGTTGTGTTTGGCGCTTGTTAAAACTTTTGTTTATTTAGGAAAATTATAAAAATGAGTGATTTCAGCTTCACGTGTGTCACCGCGTCGAGCCGAGTAAGTTCGCGAACTTAAAAACCGCGTACTTAAAGTTCGTACGTGTGTCACCCCTTTTACATTTTCTTTCGACGAGTAAGCCTGGGTAGTGTGGACGGTCACTTCGCACCTGCGACTTCGAACATTTGCCTCGGCGCAGAGACCGACACAACGACTGGAATTGGCTCGAAGCGGAGCGAGGTACTCCATAGCAACCAGTCACACTGTCATACTTGGCTAACTTTGAGTAACCTTGTGAGTAGTGTGGTTGTGGCTTAACCATTTTGTTAATATCGAAGTCCAGCTGTAACGGCGAAATGAATTATGATGATGATGTGCAAGAGGCTAGAGGCAACAGCGCTTGCATTGTGCACATATAGGGTGAGTCAGGCTCAACGCTTAGGACTCTTGTGACGAAACCATACAACATTTCAGAAAATTAACTTTGCGAATGTATGTAGGTCGAATGGGGCTACACTCTAAAAATAATGACATTCATACAAGGTGTCTAACAGAAGCGTGTCATATCAAGGTTATATATTTTTTTTAATGTAACAACCTATATATATTATTGCATATTTAGATTCCCCGACCACAATTCTAGTGTGACTTTATGTATGACATATGGGACTTAAAGTGAACCGTTTAGGTACAAATCACAACTTTTGGTATAAGTAGATATCAGAAAAAATTGAATATCGCAGCGATTATAAACTTAGGGGGCTGTCACTTCGCCGTGTCGTTAAGCATGAAATCAGTTTAGATTAGACCATCAAGTTTGAATTACATTTGTACTAGGAAATCGGTAGACTAATTAAAGAAACGATACCTCTGGCGGGTTTTGCAAATTCTTCAGTACCCATAAGCAAAATCGCCAAAAATGAAGAATGAATTAAAAATCTATTCAAGTTATAAAACATAATTCACCTGGAAGAAAATTAAAATCTGATTTGTCAGCATTCCTTTTTTATGACCTTGCTAATAGACACTGAAAAATTAGAAGAGCTACAATCGGACAGTCAAAGGTATCGTTACTTTTGGCTTTGACGGAAATAACTACTCTGTTATTTATATCATTTAAATGTGAATTAATGGTGTGCTCAAAATATTGGACTGAACAATCGCTGAAAGTTTCCATTTCATTTCAAATATTTTAGTGGTTTTGGAAATTTTTAATCTCTAATACATTGTAGTAGCCAGTAATTTGTAAAAATTATCCATTTCTGCCGTATTCCAGCTTCTCTTTGACCTTAGATATGTTGTCGTCGTTGTTTCCGATTAGAGTTGATTGGTAGTAGGGAATTTCTATAATCTTGTCCCTTTATTCTAGTTCGTCTTTATCCTTCAGCTAAAGCTTAATTCAAATGCACACGACATCCGACGATAGGGAGGGAATTTCTATAATCTAGTCCCTTTATTCTAGTTCGTCTTTATCCTTCAGCTAAAGCTTAATTCATATGCACACGACATCCGACGACGGCACGAAACTGTTCCTGTTGGTTGAAATATTCAAAATGATGCCAAATCAAAATATTTGAACCAATAGGAACAGTATCGTACCGTTGTATGGTCGGATGTCGTGTGCATCTGAATTCAGCTTAAGTTGTATTCTTCCATCTGAACACGTTTTTGTTTATTTGGCCTGCTAGTTTGCCTATAGGTAGGGAAGTTGAAAAACACCGATTTGATTGATATCTCGAAATTAAATGATAAAAAGTACCAGAGATTGATCAATTTGCACATTCGATCGTATAAAAAACATAAGCATTCCCATTTGAAAAAATCAAGTTACCACTGATTGAAGTTTCCTTATTTAATCTACCAATTTCTCCAAGTACAAATTTAATTCAAACTTGACCGTCTAACCTAAGCTGACGCATTTCATGCCTAGTGACACGGCAAACTCAAAGTCCCTCTAAATTTTATAAACGCTACGATATTCAACTTATTTCTGATATCTACTTATACCAAAAATTGTGATTTGCATCTAAACGGTTCGCTTAAAGTCCCATGTGTGATACATAAAGTCGCACTAGAATTGACCCAAGAATCTAAATACACAATAATCTACAGGGTCCTCTATTTAAAAAATGTAACTTTCATATGTCACGCTTTTATTAGACATCCTGTATAAAATTCATTATTTTTTAAATGTAGTCCAACTCGAGCTACACACACTGGTAAAGTTAGTTATCTGAAAAAAAGGTATCGTTTGGTCACCAGAGTCCGAGGCGTTGAGCTTGATTCACCCGGTATATTCCAATTATGTGCCTCATTTTCACCACAAAACAGATTCACATAAAATTTTCTTTCGACGAGTAAGTCTGAGCAGTGTGGACGGTAACTTTGCCTCGTGACTTCGATCCTTATTTGAGGCCCATGGAGGCCCACAACCACTGGAAGTGGCTCGAAGTGGCCATATACTCTCTCGTACTGACTGGCTTTGGATAACTCGCGTATCAGTACGTCAGATTAAAATGCATCTGCTCATTATTTACTTTCTCTACCATAAAACAAAAAGGTGCGTTTATGCTAGGCAGTGTAAGAAACCAAAATAGTGCATATGAAGAACACCAAAATTTATTATAAGGAAAATCGTTGCAGAACTATTTGAAGCATTAGGAATTTATGAAATAATCAAAAATGTATATCTGAATATTCAAAACTGGAAATTCAAAATAGGTATTTTATAAAATATACCCATCTGCTAATACAATCGTCTAAAGAATTTTGTGTCCACCTCAGCCAAAAGATCCTATCTGGCCTCACCATAATTTGCATGGCATCGGCCTCAAACCTCTGATTCGGCCCAGAAAGATCAACCTCTTGTTGATACACAAATTTCTATTTCAGGTGCTTTCTGGAGTTCAGTTAAGAAAACTTTCGCAGGCGAAGGTGTCATTGACGAGAACGCCGAAGAGCACAGGCAGCAATTTTCTTCATTGGTTAAAGAACTGAAGTCTGCCTTCAGGCCGGATAATCTGTTGGTCACTCTTACCGTTTTACCAAATGTGAATAGTACAGGTAAATGACACAACCAGCCTTTATTGCCCTCTTAGCCTATAGTCGTTACTCGTAATTTAAGTCTTATATACAAATCAGGGTACTAGGAATATTTTGCTATACAGCCTTATTTATTTATTTTGTTTCTTCTTCTTTCCTCTTCAATTAAAATACATCTCTCCATCCTCCGAAAGCGCTTTTTAAACAGTGTCAAAATAGTATTATGGAGCGTTGTTCCCTATATAAAACTTATTTAGCATGTCACGGCACCAAGTCACATATTCTGAGAGGAAAAAGTTTCTTAACGTGCAAATAATAATACAGAATTGAACGAATTGCTGGTACATTAAGGTCTGTATCTATTGATAAGTTGCTCGCCAGTATGCATGCCCTGTTTGGTACAGATCAGCGCATGCTAAACAAGTTGATGTCGCCCTCAATGAGACAAGCAGAACTATCACCGGATGTACTGTGTAAGGCTTTCGCAGCCATCGTCTAATGAATTTGTGGTTCTTGGGTATCTAGGCCGGCGTCGTTTAGAGTTAAGGCTTGACGTTTCGCCACCATGAGTGGATGGCATCTTCAGAAGCCATTTCGCTTCGGCGACTACTAAAATAATGACGGGCTGATGAATCTGCACCTGTATTTATACCTCTTAACGGTGACGTGGCCCAACCAGATAGCGTTGGTAGCCCCGCCTCCTTTCTATATGGCAGTATCTTCAGGTCCTTTAAGATGGGTACCCCTGTTGACTTTCTGTATTTCTTACAAAAACACCAAAATTATTTCAATAGAGAATTAAATTAAGAAATTTAATTTAATTATAAAATAAAATTAATTTAAATTTAACTTAAATTAATTTTTTACAAGTGCCAACCATAGTTGTAGGAATGTAGATGGTTCTCAAATCAAACCATGTAAACGTAAATTGACACCATAGACTTTACTAGCAAGAATTCACAAAAACAGTTTAGCATAATATTATTACAAATGCAGTTTGATTAATAAGGAGAACACTTACTGGACTTACCTATAACTTTTTTTTTCAGTGTATTATGATCCAAAAACTCTAGCACCAAATTTGGATTACGTCATTCTTCACGCTTTCGATTTCTATACACCACACCGCAACAAAAAACTAGCAGACTTCCCAGCACCTTTGTACGAGTTAACCGATAGAAGAAATGATGAAAATGTGGATGCCTGGGTGAAATACTGGTACGTAAAAAGGGACTATAGGAACTGAACATCGTTCACAGTTTTATCGCTGAGATCATCAACTCCACAAAAATCTGGGCTAACTCCAAGGTGGTGGCTCTACACCACAATCGCAAGGTTATCCTTATTATACGAATCACTAGTGTAGTGACGGTGTGTTTCATGTAGGCTTAATTGGCTACATGGGTTCATCCGATTTCTGGTCATATTGGCCATCTTTTATTCAAGCTTCAACACTATAAATAACTTCATCATATTGCATTTTATTTTAATTTTAGGATGAGTAATGGAGCTCCAGCCAACAAACTAGTCCTTGGAATCCCCGCATACGGTAGAACCTGGCACTTAGACCCTGAATCAAATGTCGAAGAACTACCTATTACTGGCTTAGAGGGACCTGGTGCCCCAGGACCTCAAACCAAGGAAGCAGGATTGCTGAGCTATCCAGAAATTTGCACCAAAGTTGAAAATGTGAAAGGTGTAAAAGGCGGCAACACACAGGGTCAATTCAAGAAAATATCCGATCCTAGAAGACAAGGTAAAGCGTTATTTCGTTTGATCTTCAATTCACTTTTGATAAGGAAATATATACAAGTAACTTTTTATTAGACTAAAGTTAATACTTAAGGACATTCATGCGCTAGAGTCAATGAGTACCATTTTTGTATGAAATTTATTAGGGACTTTGGAAAAGTTGCAAAGTATAAATAATGATTTTGCAATTTTTTATAAATTATTTTTATATAAATTAGATATTTATAAGTTCTCAGTTTTAAAATATCAGTTAATTTAAATTGTTTGTTATCATTTTGACATCATTGTAATTATTACTCAACAGCGCGTTTCTCAGCATAGGCGTCTTAGACGTTTATGCTCAATTTTAAAGACATAATTTGGTAAAAATGGCAATTAAAAGGTATAAAAGCATTAAGGGTCTATAGCTTGATATCTATAATTCAAATGCATCTATCTACGAGTTCTTCAACTCTGTATTATTTACAATCTGCAAACTTTGCAGATTAGAGTAAAAAAATAATTCTAGAGTAGATAAGATACTGATATTTCGTATACAGGGTGTTCTATGATGAGTGAAATATACTTTAAGAGAAGACTACAGATCGTTTCCAACAAAAAAGTCATATAAAGTTGGGTCCGATTTTCAAGTTTCAGAGATATTTAATTGTTGTTTATTTATTTTCGAGAAGCGCTTCTTATTGATGACTGGTTACAGTGTCCTTTTACTTCAATAAATTACATCACTTAAAATTATTTAGCTTAACCACAGCAAACAACATACAGGTTGTCCCACGACGATTAGCAATATATCGGAACTGGGCAGCAGCAGAGAATTCTAACTTTGGGGGTGTAAATTAGAGCAAATGTTGTATCTTTTCTTATTATTGTGTTACCCAATGAGGTATTTGTTTTTGGTCATGTGACGTCTGATTCAAAATTATTAATGGGACACCCTATATATTTGAGCCTTTCTGTGTTCCTCCCGAGAAAACAATTCTAACAAGCTAGCACACTTGTGGTCGAAAGTGTTTAATCCAAAAGCTACAGGTACTTAAAGGATTGAACCCTAAGGACCCTAAGTGTGCTAGTTTGTTGGAATTGTTTTATCGGGAGGAACACAGAAAGACAGAAATATACAGGGTGACACATTAATAATTATTTTGAATCGGACGTCACGTGATCAAAAACAGATACCTCAATGACTAATTCAATGACAAGAAGAGTCACAAAATTTGCTCTAATTTACACCCTCAAAATTATAATTCTCTACTACTGCCCAGTTCCGATATACTGCTCATCTTAATCGTCCTGGGACACCCTGTATATGCCATACATGACACATGCCAACAAGCAAACGAGAATACATTTTCTGCTATTTCAAGCATCCATATAATTAAAAATTAGCTTCTTTACCTACAGACAATATTTTACAGTGGCGTTTTTAGGACTGAATACGCTTGGAGATATTTTTTTCTGAATTTTGCTGAAACTTTGGCTTTAAACTTAAGCAGCCTACAGACGTTGATGCATGCGGCGATGCAGGCATCGACTCAAGGTTTCATGAAACTTGCATCAGTTGCATAAGTTCCTACTCACATCGAAACCTGTTGCGATGCCTGAATCGACTTGATATTTTTATGCACGTTTCATGCAACACAGGAATAGTAGGGTATAGTTATTTCTTTGCATCGACGCAATACTATACACGTTGCAACACTTGAAACCTGCATCAGCATCACCGACTCGGCATCATTTACAGGTATACATTAACAAAAAATATCAGGCACAAACTACCAGAAGCAGGTATTCGTCACTTCAAACTCTTGCAATACGATTCTCAGTCAACGCTACAGTGCTATGAAAGTACCGTTTGATGACAAATTTTATGCGATTCCACACTGTGTACCTAGTATTTTGCTACATAACATCGGGCGGTCGTAAATTCACCAACCATGCGCCGAAGTAGCTGGAAATCAAATAATGAAAGAAAATTAAACATCTCTAAAACATTTGATAATCGGACCCTACATTATATCACTTTTTATTGGAAATGTGCTGTACAGTCTTCTCCTAAAGTATCTTCCACCCTGTGTAGCAGAAATAGCTTACGAAAAGTAAAATTTGCTTAAAAGTTCAAGCGATATAGTTATCAATTTCCTACTATGTAGTGACTGTAATTTTAGGGGTGTACGCTTATCATAAACCAACTGAAAATGAAGAGGAAAAGGAAGGAGTATGGATTGGGTACGAGGACCCAGAAAGTGCAGCAAACAAAGCTCTGTACGCGAAAAGCAAAGGACTAGGAGGAATTGCAGTTGATGACATAACACTAGATGATTTCAGAGGAGTGTGTGGTCATAGCAGATTCGCTATACTCAAATCCGCTGTTAACGCTTTATTGTAATTTAGAACACCTCATTCCAAATATAGTTGATGTATGCGTAACGAATTTTTTCAATAATACCTTTCATATATTCAGGTTGACAATCAAACTATAATAATAAACGCCTTTGCCAACACCACAATGTGACAAGTACTGTAACGGACCTTTGGTCTCTTACTAGTAATATATCTTATTTCGGCGCCCCTCAACAATTATGGATGGTACGCCCATGGCTAGTACTGTAACCATCTCTGATATGGCGACATGATACTGGTTGCCTAAGGCTGTTACCAGTTTTCGGCAGTCGCAAGTGACCGGAAATTCACCGCGCAGGTAGACTTTCGACCAATTAGTGTCGGGAAAAAGACAACTGACACCGTCCCTTTCCGAAACGAGATTGTGGTACGTGAAGGCGGCATGTTGTGGTTGGGTCCGCCGATCATGGCGACCGCTAAAGCGGTTATCGCTACATTTTTTTGTGATAATTTATCACGTGGTGCCATGGCGTAGTGAATTAGGATGGGATATTTTCCACATGGTGAGTAAACGATCTTAGAATGTTTTCTATCGTTGCACATTTCCTAATTGTTCATTATTGGCCCAATAGTTCAGATTTGATTACATCATTTTTTGTTCACTCTAATCTTTTTGTATTACATTATTAGCTATTGATTTACCGTCAATATGTTAATTTCTGAATTCAGTTTTACCGCAAAACACATTTAAGTAACTTCTTTTCAGTCCATTTAGACTTTTCATGCAGTAAAATACAATTTCTTGCTTATAGTTTTTTCTTCCGGGCTATACGCCGTTTATTTAAGGATAATAATAATACAGCGTGATTGGCAGTAGCCCTGTCTGTCTTTTCAGGCAGTGTCTTCCTGTTTCATCAGAGTTAGATGTTGTAATAATGTAAATAATAATAATTCCCGCGAATATATCTTCCACAGCACTTGGGAGGGCGTGGACTATTGAGTTTGGAGCTTCTGCACAAAAAAGTAGTACTGGCCACTTCCTGCTGTGTCGAGGATCACCTATCCTCGGGTCCGCTTTATGACAGAGCATGAGAATACGGCTTAAGGAGCCCTAAAAATAGGGCAGCCGAGAAATTCGGCCTTACGCTCGACTTCACGAGGAGATGTAAGAATGCCGTTACGGAACTGGTTGCCGCGAACCTAAAACTCACATTAAAGTTGCTGGAGTCGGATTTCTGTTAAGACTTCACAAATTCCAATGCATGGCATCTTCTACAAACAGTACAAACATCTAGAAGAGTGGATTCCCGGAGCAGCTAACCTTCTCTTCCATAAGGTCTAAGGCACTCAAGCGTCTAAATGACACATCGGAGCTGCCATATACTGCAGGCGATATAGATTCCGTTATGAAAAACGAGAGATGCTGAACTACTCGTTCCACACACTCAAGCTGGTGCACGCAAATAGGCCCGACATAGTTCTCCTCGACTATCAACAGAAGACGATGTTCGTTATAGTTTTCGGTACCTGCCGACGTGAATGTTGTTTCTAAGGAGGAAAAGCGGACCAAATATCAGGAGCCCCTCGAATGGCGTCACAGGCTCTGACCAGTCCTCACTGTTGGTTTGCTAGGTGGTACTCTACTACTGGTACGCTACTCGCGGCACTGCGCGCAATGCTGGTATGCCGTGCATATTTTAGCCGCCAGAATGCAGACGGCAGTCATCCTTGGCACCCTACGTCTGCTTAGGACCCAGTGACTGCACACTTCACGGTGTGAAGAGTACTCGCTGGGTAGTAGAACTGCAGTCCTATGTGTCGGAGCCCGAGTTGTGCATTTTTTTATTTTTAGATAGTATTGATGAAGTCAGAAATATATGAGTTGTTTACATTTTTTTGTGCTCCTACAGAGTGCCGACATTACAAAGTATGCATTCACAATACGCCCGACGAGTCCGAAGACCGTAATCCCTTTAGGAATTTTTTGCTGGGCTGGCCAGGAGGCTGGTGCGGTCACTAGTGTAGTCAAAATTGTATATGTCTGTGTATAAAGAGATGTTATTATACAATAAATATATCAATTTATTTTGGTTTTATCTATTGCAAATTGGGATTTGCGATTATTTTGATCTCCTACCACTTTATGAATTATTATAATATATATTTTGTTTAGATAATTACGTTTATCATTACTCAGGTCTACATGATATCGTAACTGCACTATAGAAGTGTCGACACTGATTGAGACCTGAAAAAAATGTAAATAACTCATATATTTCTAACTTCATCTATAATAATAAACACATAAGTACACTATGACAAAGAAGTCGGGCAATGTAATGATTAAGGATAAAGACAGCTTTAATTTCTTAACTATTACGTGGTTTTCTGACGTGCTCCTGCGATGGTTAGGAGACGCTGTTAGAGCATGCTAGGCTTGGCAGCCAAGTTGGGCATAAAAAGGTATGAGTAGGAGCTAGGTTAGGTTGAAAGTGAGTGGGGCAACAATGCCTCCTTCCACTGAGACTCAATTGTGTCTATTGTGGCTCACACCTGTTTAGAGTTCACCGTACAGTCCGCACCTCTTAGCGAAGGCGATTATCGTAAAGGGTGAAACTTCCTTGGAGTCATAAGGTTCCAGTTGGGCAAATCCAATTGTCTGGAACCTAGCTCTCTCCAGTACTGGACACGAGCAAATAATATGCTCCGCTGTTTCGCCCTCCACGTAGCAGAAGCGACAGTCTGATGGCTGACTAGAGGAGTATCTTATGAACGCCTTCGGGTGCAGTAACCCTGGTGTATCTCGCCAGTGCAGGAGCGTTTTCCTCTCTGCCCAGCCTAAGATGGTCTTTTTAGCGGTGCTTTTTGCAATGCCCGCATATGGTTCTGGTCCTATGATCACAGATTCAGTATGAGTATACTATGGCAAAGAAGTCGGGCAATGTAATGATTAGGGATAAAGGCAGCTTTAATTTCTTAAATATTACGTGGTCTTCTGACGTGCTCCTGCGATGGTTAGTAGACGCTGTTAGAGCGTGCTAAGCTTAGCAGCCAAGTGTCTTGGCTGCATACGTTGGGCATAAAAAGGAATGATAAGGAGCTCGATTTAGTTTAAATATTCCTCTAAAGATGCTAAAATAGAGAAGCACTCGACGGGTTTGAAAAAATCGATTTTCCGAGTGTTTAGATTGTGTAGTGTTACTGGACATAAAATTCTAACGCCTTTTGAGTCATACAAATATTTATTCTCATATATCTAAACATAACAATGACATAGCAATACCTTTCTGACATGCAATTCAACGTCCTCTTCCGCCGCCTCTACCTCCTGTGCCTCTACCCCCTCTTCCCTTACCCCTGTTTGATCCTCCAAAAGTAAATGACTTGTTACTGTTTTTGTTGCCACCCATTTTCTTGCCCTGAGAAGGAACAATATGACTGACTAATTACTAAGACATTAAACAAGATAACGAAATGGTAAAACAGTTCTAAGTATTCCAAACAGTACGGTCAAGAGGAAGTTCAGTGGATAGGCGTCTATGCCTATCAGGGATACGTGAATCGCCCTTGTATATATATTTTTTTAATTTCTGATTCAGAAAAAAATCCATGTACATATCTCAATAATTGTAATCTTTGAGACCCGTAATTTTTAATAGGTCAACAATGAATACGAAGAAAGGAAAAACAAAAAAATTCGAACAGGGAAACTGACATAGGAAGCTTCAGACACACTATCTCTACCGATTGACACTAATTTTTGGAAAACCTGTAGGTACTGTAAGGGCATAAAATAAATCCTCAAAAAAGTCTTCAAAGTTCAAATTTCGTCTTACCTTGATAAATTTGTTTTTAGCCTTCTGAGTATTAACAGCTTTCGCGGCCCCTCCTTGGAACTGCCTAAAGTCGACGGAAGAATAGTCAAAAGGTTCGAAATCGCTCTGTTCATCTCTCAATTGACCAGTCTGATTCTGATTCCTATTTCTGAATTTCTTTTTCTGATTTTTGTTGGGCGTATTTTGCAAATTCTGAGTTGAAGTTTGGTAGTGGATATTAACATTGCCGCCAAGTCTTTCATTTTCAACTGATACCTGAAAAACAAATTGTGCCATACTGTATGCCAATTTTAAGAATAGTAAATCTCCATCTAGTTTAAAATATATCTATCAAGAGGGAATGATTTTTGGTTCTCTGACATATGAAGACAACATTGAAATTAAAGAACTCGTCCACAAATAAGCAATATTGAAGTTTAGCTCTTCTGTTCTAAACATTTACATGTTGCTTTACGATTGTTTTTGTTTTTCTGCCTATAGATATATTGCGTGTTGCTGATGTTAGCGATTTTAATGTATACTAGTCGCAAGTGAAATCCAAACACCTAGAAAAAAGGGATATTTGTATAAAAAATGTGTACACAACTTGGCAATAACATCTTTAGTACACATGTAAACACTTTTTGTTCATTCAGACGCTACTTACCTACATGGCACCTCCAAAAAAACTCTAGACGTGTAAAAACAAAGCATGGCTTTTTGTCGATTCAAAAACGATGATATCTGTTGCAAATGTGGCGAGAGACCAGCTGGTTGTGTAAAAGAGATGAATTGGTTGTGTAAAGACGACAGTCCCAGTTTACGCAGTAAAGTCCCTTTGACGGGGTCGGATTGTAAACCAACGAGACCGTGGTGCTTCTTTCAGAGCAATTGCTGTAACCATGAGGCATGGCTTGGCTACAGTTTTAGCAGCATGGCGCGCATGGATCGCAGAAGGGCGAATGGAGCAAGTTAGAGGTTCTGGAGCACGTGGAAGAACTACTTCTACCACTACGTCAAGATCGTCATCTACGACTACTGGCGCTGCGAGTCAGAATGCGACCCACTCGAGCTGTTGCTGACGCTTGGTATGCAGCTATAGGGAGGCCCATTCGAATCCGCATGGTGTACCATAGATTAAGTAAAACGGGCTTAGGATCATATCGTCCGCATCTAGTACCTCCATTCTCTGCAAGTCATCGTCGCTAGCGATTAGATTGGTGCCAAGAACACCGACAATGGCATGCTGAGTGGTATCAGACGGCCTTCTCCGACGAGTCCAGGTTTTGTCTGGGGGCACATGACGGACGCCAACGCGTAAGACGATGACGTGGTGAACAACGTGACCTCCAGTTTGCTGTTAAGCGCCATGTACACCGTCTTACTGGTTTGATGGTTTGGGGTGCCATTGCATTCAACAGCAAGTCCCCTTTACTTGTGATTCGTGGCACAGTAACTGTGCAACGTTAAGTGAATGAGGTGTTAGAACCAATTGCCGTTCCATATGTCCGGGGCCTCGAAGAGGGTTTCTTTCAGAAAGATAATAATATATAATAAATATAATAATAATAAAATATTGCAAGGGTATCAATGAGGTTCTTTCAGGAAGCTGAGATCAGGGTACTCTCTTGGCCTCCACGATTACCCGATTTATCGCCAATTGAAATAGTATGGGATTGGATGGGTCGATACAAAGGCGATTTACCCAATCCTCCGACCACGTTGGACGAACTAGAACATGCTGTGATGGCAGCTTGGGAGGCTGTACCGCATTTAATCAACCGCAAACCTTTTTTCTCTGTGTTCGGATTTTACTTGCGAGTAGTATACATTATCAAAAGGACTCCATATTTATACCATATTTGGTATGATTATTACAAAACATCGCACGCACTGCCACTGACCTCAAAGTTTGTGACTTGTTCATGGTCCCGTCCATTAACGTCCTTTTGCCAGTTTTTGCCTTTCTTCTTATTCTGGAATTTATTCTGGTTCTGATGTGTGTGATGGTCAATATGTTTGTTTCTATTGTTCTTCTGTCCTTGTTTGTCATTTAACTTCTGATGTTTTCTTGTTGCCCCTATATCGTCACTACTTTTTCTTTTTCTATTGCTCTGCATAGATAAAAATATAATCAGAAACTGGTGCCTAAGGTAGAAATGTGGAAGCTAACAGAAAATTATAAAAAAAATAGCAAGGATTTTATGAAAATGGTTTTAAAATGTTTATGACCGAATATTTTTGTTCACTTCACATGAACAATTTTTTAAACAAAAAACTGTAACTTACAAATTCCATAGCTATTAACGAAATCTCGACCTAATTGGTAATTTAATTTTATCCTATCAAAAACAGCAAGTGAACACACATAGGCTTTTCCAAAATGAACTACACTGGTGCCAGCTGGCTTTCAGAGTGCACTTGCCTGGAAGCTGTTATTTGGTACAGGTGTAGTGAAATCAGGAGCTGGACTGTCAACCGCCTCGTCAGAAGGTGGTGACTCATCACGTTTCCTTTTCTTCGTTCCACCCATTTGAACTAACGACTGGTTCTGAACTGCAAGTTCTTCCCATGCAGGAAGCCGGGACAAAGACAGGAAATGCTGGCGTATCTAAAACAGAAAAAATACCATGGATAGAGTGATTTTACTTTTACCACAAGCAGTATTCCAACGAGTTTTAGTAATCACCGAACGTAGACTCATCAAGAACGGTCACATTCCTTTCCCGCCCGTTCTCAAGGGTATTCGTTCTCAAAAAATCTTGGGCAAATTTAGGCTCCCATACATTATACAACGTATACAAGCTTAATGTATCGCGCAAGCCTATCGACATGCATCGGGGTTCATTAAATAAAATAGTTATATTATGCCCTGTGTGCGAAATTCGTTCACTAAATATATTTATTAAGTAGGAAGGGGTTAGGATTCTGTTACCCTAATGGTTTCCGCTCAGCATTAAGGCTTATTCTGCATCCCCGGTCAAAGGGATCAGACACAGTCCCATCCTAAGTTCCCTGCGAACCTTGAGATGCATTGGACTATGTTCTCCTGTCTACCCTCCTGGACTACATTCAGATAGGAGTTTCTGCTTTCACTCAAGGCAGGACAGTCGAAGATAACGTGCTTAGCTGTTTCCTCTGCCTCACCGCACTTCCTGCATAAAAGATTTGCTACATCGATTCCCAAGCTTTGCAGCTGTGCACTGAACGTACAATGGCCAATTATAAATCCAATCAGCTTTCGGAGTTTCTTCCTGCTCAATCCGAGAACGTCTGCAGTGTTAGAACGCAAGTGTCCCCTCAGCAGACTGAACATTCCCCATCATACCTCCTAAGGCTTATGGTTCTCATTTGACACCCAACTGGTTGTAGCTGTCCGTACCATATTATACAGGGTGTTAATTAAGTATGTTAAAAAACTTTAACCACGAATAGTACTCCGAAAAATAGAAATGAAATGTCAAATGAACATGGGTTTTGACGCTGAATCTGATTCTGAATTCAGAATTTCATAATTTTAATCAGAGGCGTATCATACGGGAGGAGTTAAGGGTAAAAATAAACACATTTTCTAAATGATAATTTTTTTGACATTTTGATTTTAGAATATGGTATTTCAGAGATTTCTACGTAAAAATGGTCTCTCGATACATCTCGATAGGGCTAACCGTTTTCGAGAAAAATGCAAATTATTGAATCGATGCAGGCTATTGTAAATGAATAAATGTTCATCCATTTAGTAAGTGTGGTGTGAAAAACGATTGCAATAATTGATAAACAACTTGAGAAGTGTCAGTTTATTCAGTTTAGAGTTATTACAAAATATTTAGGTATTATTTTTAAAGTAACATTATTTAATAAGAGTTTGAACAAATAAGAAATAAAATACTAAGACAAATAGAGAATGTTTTCTTAAAGTAAGTGTTGGAAGTGACCACCACCAGCGTCAATTCAACGGTTCAGTCGCCTTATCATTGAATGATGGACTCTTTCAAAAATATGTGGTGTGTTTTTGATTATCAAGCATGAATCAGCTATTATATTTCTGAGGTCTTCTTCATTTTGAACAGGAGTTTTGTACACTAATGACTTAAGGTATCCCCATAAGAAGTAATCCAAAGGATTGATATCTGGCGATCGGGGAGGCCAAAACTGTGGACCACCCCTACCTATCCAACGGTTAGGATCATTTTCATTCAAAACTTGACGCGCAACTAGACTAAAATGTGCTGGAGCACCGTCGTGCATGTACCACATACGACACCGTTATCTAAGTGGAACTTCTAATAATTCAGGTAGAACATGTACTAAAAACCGCTGGTATTGTTCCCCAGTAAGCCTATGAGGCAGAAAATATGGACCAATAAAGTGGTTCCCTATAATTCCAGCCCAAATATTGAAAGAAAACTGTTCTTGGAAATGATGTTCTATGAAGGCGTGAGAATTATCCTCAGACTATACGTGATTGTTATGAAAATTGATAATGGCATTCCGGGAAAAACAAGCTTCGTCAGTAAACAATACCTGACTTAAGAAATTCGGATTCCTTAAAATTTGATTTCTTAACCAATTGCAGTAGTGGTAAATCCCTCGGTATTAGAGCTTGCACCCGTTGCATGTGATATAGATATAGCCGCTGATCTCTTAAAATTTGCCATACCGTTACATGGGTAATATTTAATTCATGCGCTATTTTCCGCGTTCTAGTTTCAGGATTTCTCTCAATTTCGTTTAGAACTGCTTCCTCCATCTGAACGGTTCGTACTATTGCAGGTCTTCCTATGACAACTGTAGACCTCTTCAAACTACCTGTTCCGGAAAGTCGGGCGTGGATTCGTATAAATGTTCTTACAGCAGGCACTGCACGTTGGGGATATCGTTCATGATAGATTCGTCTCGCGGCATGAGCGTTACCCTGAGCCATTCCATAACAGAAATGCATATCTGTCATTTCTCCGTTAGTAAATTGGACCATTTTAAGTGGAATATCAGTACACTTCTACTTGACAACAGACTATAAACTTAATAAACTGACAGTTCTCAAGCTGTTTATCAATTATTGTAATTGTTTTTCACAGCACACTTACTAAATAGATGAACATTTATTTATTTACAATAGCCTGCATCGATTCAATAATTTGCATTTTTCTCGAAAACGGTTAGCCCTATTGAGATGTACCAAGCGACCATTTTTACGTATAAATCTCTGAAATACCATATTCTAAAATCAAAATGTCAAAAAATTACCATTTAGAAAATGGGGTTATTTTTACCCTTAACTCCCCCCGTATGATACGCCTCTAATTAAAATTATGAAATTCTGAATTCAGAATCAGATTAAGCGTCAAAAGTTTACCCATCGTACCTAATTTCGTAATTTTGTTATGAATGGTTTCGAGAATGTCGAGGGAAAACCGTCTTCAGGGTACCCCATGCAAAGGAGCGTAGCACCCTTAGGAAGCATTTCCGGACCCATGTTCATATGACATTTTCTTTCTATTTTTCGGAGTACTATTCGTGGTTAAAGTTTGTTAACATACTTAATTAACACCCTGTATACCACAGGTTCTAGCTCGATAAGAGGGAGTTCAGCACGTTCCTCAGCACACCTGTCGGCCCTCTCATTCCCACCTGCTCCTATGTAACTAGGCGTCGAAGAAAATATTACCTTATTGGTCTTCGCCAGTGTCTTTATGGTATGATGGCAGTCCCACACTACCTTTAAGTAGTAGTAAGATGATTACTCACCAAGGCCATCAGAGCCGCCCGGCTGTCTGTGTTTACATAGTTTTTACCATATCCTTTATCTATGCATATTCTGCCGCATTGCATAATGGCGGCTATTTTTGCTGGGAAAACGGTAATCAGTTTACCTAGGCGGACAGCGACTCAAAAGCAGTGGCATTCCTGTTCTAATGATTAGTTTTACAGAATGAATAAATGTATTGATCTTACAGGAGAAGAGTTTGAAAAGAATAAAGTTTTTTCTCCCCATTATTCTTTTTTTTTTATTTATCATATATGCGAAATTTTTCATATGACCTACGAATAACCGAATTTATATGACAGTGCCGTAAGAGATCCCAAATATTTTTGAAGCATTTTACTCTCAGTGACTGACACAAAATTTAGTCAAAGACACAATATTTATATTTCCAAGGTGCTTAATTGCAAGTCATAAATTTTGGAGTGCATATTTAAGAGTACAAACAACGATCAGGATCAAACGAGGTTTATCAACAGACTAAGGTTTCTACTTCCTTACCGACTCAATCCTTTCCTCATCCGTACGCGTATCAGCCTTCACAGTCGATTCTTCAGCGGCATTTTGTTCTGCGATTTCATTCTCTGCTCTAACCTTAGCCTTTTCTTGCTCTTCCTTTTCTTTTTCCTCGGCTAATCTCTGCTCTTCAGCTTGAATGTAAGGCTTAACCAGCTTATACCTCTCGAATGGCCCTAGGAAGCTTATACAAGAAAGCTTTTCCTTTGCTTCGGAACTGAGCTAAAATTGTTAAAAAATATGACTAATATCAACAGGTTAGTTGAACAACCATGATCCAATCCAGAAATTTCAGTCAAGCAAACATTTCAGAGTTATTGTGAACTAATCACCACCACTATCTTTTATCGAAATCAAAGGCTGATCATCATTGCTGCAGTGGCAACCTATAATAAACATTTCATTAGTGACAGATCAATCCTGTCCAAGTTATAGAGGCATTTCTATATTAACTACTTCTCCATGGCTGAATAGATTTTATGAAACTACAAAGCTTCTTCGTCCTTGCTATAATATTAAACTACTGGTAAAATTTCATAAGCATTGCTTTGCACGAAAAGCGATTTACGGATTAAACTTGTAAACATACCTCGTTATCCAATTTATCAGGAATATTAAATACAGCATACATTGAGTTATGCTTCTGAACTGGAATCTCTTTGTCTAAAAGCTCTTTCACCAAGCTGGTCTTATTACCTAAAAGTGTAGGCATATCATCGCGAAATTCTTGAGTTTTTGTCAGATCATGGGGGCAATGAATGGGGCTATCTACGTTTATCTTTGAGATTTTCTTAGTAGTGCCTCTGGCCCTTGTATCTTCTTTCATTATAGTCTGAAATATAACAGGTGAAATACTCAAAAAGAAAAAGAAAATATGTAAACAGAACATCATCATTCATAGAAAGAAACAAAGCCGCGAATTGAAATTAAACGTGTCTTATTACATATATGTTTGATCTCCAGTAGCTAAGCTACTCTCAAGAGATGTTGATGGCATGAGTCAATATTGATTCAGTGATATTGATCCTTAAATCTACATACTTTTTGTAGGGGTTGATCTCTAGCCCTGAGTACAACCTTATGCAGCTCTAACAGATGTGATCGAACTAAAGGTGGTATAGGATTACAGCATGCTAGAATACCCTGCATTTCTCTTGGTAGAGTTTCTGATATTTGCAGCAACATGTGGTTAGGTAACACGTATCTAGAAAGAAGAGTTAGGAATCAAATTTTAAAACATGTACAGTGTTTTTTTATATCTGAGCAGACCGCGTATCCTAAAAAACACAGTACTGCGGATGCTATAAAGAAGTTAGGTTAGGGGTTAAGTTTGTTGACGCAGTGCAGTAGCCCCGTGGGTGGATCTAATAGGCGTAATTATAGAAGATAGCTCAGAGCAGCAGGCTCCTTTTGAATACCTATAAAAGTGAGAGGCCACCAATCGCACGCCAGTGAGAAAGCGGTTGGAGGGGGCGCCTTAGGGCAGGTCACCGATTAGTCAAACTGCTCTTCTCCGGACTGCATCAAGTATAGACAGGTTAGTTAGGGGTAGTACCTCCCCAGATATGTGAGCAATGCTCAAAACCAGGTCTTATTTGGACTTTGTACAGTGAAAGAAGGTTGAATGGTGAGAAGTACTGTCTTGCTCTGAATAGGTATCCGAGCTTTTTCGCAGAAGCTGTTGCAACTGACGAAACGTGTTTCGTCAGATGATCTTTTCTGTAATGTTGGCTTCCTAAAGCTTGAATGAGTGACTTCTTGGCAGAGCCTGATTGTTCACCAGCTGCCGCCAACCTTCTGCATTCCAGCTCCACCACAGTGATCAGTCTATTGCTCACGATGTTTGCATAGAAAGTACTGTCCTGTCTACTGACAGCTACTGCAAAGTTTAACAGGAAAACCGTAGGAAGCAAGCTTGTTTAGGAGAGGTGCATGCCACAACTGATGGAGTGCCTCTGAAATATCAAGAGCAATGACGTGAGCCTCGCCAAACGAATGGATGCGATTGCTCCAGATATATATGACGTAATCCAGGAGATCTGCAGTTCAAATTGATGTCAGAATCCATATCTTCTTCTTGATTGATACAGTTGGTTGGATCAGTTTTGGATCCTGGATCCCTTTTTGGGCATCGGGTGGATACAAGCTACCAGAGCGGACACTCAGACAATGAAACACAAATTAGATTTGAATTCAAAGGTCCAGGCAATGGTATTGCCCCTATTGTGTCGTTACCGAAATCTAATACATTTCAGTATAATTAAGGGACGATCAAATAAGACTTTGGCATCGAGCCAATCATAGCTCTGGAAATATAACGAAATAACTTTCTTGTAATTATATTTCAGTTATTAATTGACTTAACTGTTATGGTTTCCCTTCACCTCAAAAGTCTGTCATTTTTTTAAGAAAATGATAGTGCGATATATTGCAACAAGCATTGGGTAGTATTGACATTAACAATCCGCGAGTTAGCGTCGCAGCGCTATTTTATTTTGTCTAAGAACAAGTCAGGTTATGCTAGTCAGTGCTTGGGCGAATGCAACATCGCATTTACGAAAGATCTCGTAGATTATTGTCGGGTTGGCAACAAAATGTCCAATTTAAAGGTCCCAAGGTCAAAGGACAAAACGAAACATCAAAGAGAATTTTCAAAGTGCCGACTTCCAGTGTTTTGGGTTGAAAGACATCCGGAAGAGGCGTATAAGTATGAAGAAGAATTAAGAACAATTTATTTGTGTCATATTCTATAGTGCTCACAGATGTTAAACAAAATCGATGAGTTAAGCTGCAATATAAAGCTGAGAGAAAATAAACCAATATATTTGGTAGGCATAAGATTCTTGCGTTGTCATACTAAAATAATAAAAAAAGGAATCTGCCTATATAAAGTTGAATCATGATTGCATTTCTAATTGAAATCAAAGAGTCGACCATAAGTTTTTTCCGGGCTTATGGTTTGTTGTACCCCGAATGATATGCAGTACTGTCTTGCAATGGCGGGTCTTGGCCATCTTAGCAGAGAGGTCAAATCAATTTAAAAAAAAATATTGAATACCGAAGATGCACCTATATATTTCTAGTCTATCAAACCACGAATAGATTTACGGTATACGCTATCAGTTGTACCCATAGTACAACAGCTCACCGAGCACCTCATGTGATCGATGGTACCGTTTAAATAGTTTCTTGTAAATATCTCATATATTTAATACCTGTTCGGCAGCACAGCTAATGTTCAGAAAATAATAGAAACACATCAAGACAATAGAAACCATCTATTGTTTCACATCCACATATCTAATCCGCCAAATCATATATACACGCAGATCTTATTCTGGCCTAGGTCTACCGCTGCGTTTAAGATTCATGCGGCGTTAATTTTTTCACAACCGACATTTAAAAATGATGATGATAGCGTACAGATACCCATGTCGCACGGTATCGGATGTCGTCATACTCGTGACCATGGCCGACTCTACTCACTAGGCCGGAGCATTGAAATATGGCAACACTGAATCGGGGACCGAGCTTTTATTTGTTGTTAAGTCATTAGTGTAATCTTACAGAGCAAAAAAGGAGATTGGAAGGTGATTTTTAATGTGTTTCTAATTATTTACCTGCACAAACGAAACTATAAAGATAAACAGATGCCTGCAAAGTGTGTAGTACCAGGTTGCACTTGCAATTGCGCTTCCAATAAAGGACATACCAACCATAACATTCCAGAGTAAACAAGAAGAGTGGAAGGAGATTTTTAATGTGTTTCTATTAACCTGAACAAACGAAACTATAAAGATAAAAAGATGTCTGCAAAGTGTGTAGTACCAGGTTGCACTAGGAATTGTGCTTCCAATAAAGGACATATCAACCATAACATTCCAGAGTAAACAAGAAGAGTGGAAGGTGATTTTCAATGTGCTTCTAATTATTTACCTGCACAAACGAAACTATGAAGATAAACAGATGCCTGCAAAGTGTGTAGTACCAGTTTGCACTAGCAATTGTGCTTCCAATAAAGGACATAAACAGAAGTGGGTGAACGGTATTCCTCGTATGGGCTGGTTATATTTATAAGAATAAAGACAATACTTTACAAACATTTTAAAGGATAAGACCTATTTTAAAGCACAATGTGGTACCTACAATGTTTTCTGGACCTCCCAAGTATCACAGAAAAATACAGTTAATAGAACTCATCTGGGCATGCATCTGGGCATACCTACGAAAAGATTTGATAGTGAAAGGGAATCAAGACCATCAAGAATGGCTTCACAGTGACCTAATAGTGAATTTTTCTAGCTCAAGTGACAATTTACAAAGTAAATTGAGTGTTCATTTAAGTGGAAGTGGCAGCAGGAAACAGGTTGCGTTTATTTTTATTTTGTAGTGTTTGACTACGATGAACCAGACATCAGATGTAAGTGGTATTAGTAGAAGTAGTTCTAAAAAGTATTTTTCTTAATTTATTAACCGAGATGAACTCTAATACATATAAAATGTAATAATTATTCTGAAACTATAGGCCCACTATTTGACAGCTAAGCCACGTTGCCACATCTAAGGCCCCGGCCTAGTGTAGAGTCGGCCATGTCGTGACACATCTTATTGAAAAGGATTGGAAAACGCTAACACGTACCTCTGTTCTAATTTAGTTGATGCAATAGGCGCTGACCCAATCAGTAGTGATTTGACGTAACTTTTGCTTATTTTGCGTAATATGAACGAGTAATGCGAAGCTGCAGGCCTGTTTAGGAGACTGACCCAAAGCGGTGGAGCCGTGGTGCGAGGGGCCTAACGACGCGAAAGCAACGTGTTTGTTGGTACGAGGGAATGAGATGATTATATATAATTAAATATACATAATTTAAGGATTTAAATTGCCACAGGACAAATTGAAACCGTTTGATGGATTGATAGAATCTTGATTTCGTAATAGAATAATTGGGAGGTCATTGACCGAATGACCTTAATGAGTAGCCGCCAATGCTGCCTCGTCTTGGAGTTACAATCTACAAGCGGGCCTTTCTATACCTCTCCTTATTCTAGTTCCCAAGTCCAGTCTTCATCGCAACATTGTAACACGATGATATGATACTGGCTCTCATTTTGGATTTATCAATAGTACGAATTCGACACTTTGTGTTCTTTACGATTTCGTAATCACCATCTTAGGAAATTAATTTGCAAAAACAGCTGCCACTTATTCCAAATCAATTTTTTGTCAAATTCTGTACCTTCTTAGAGGCCACAGAGGAGGCTAACTTTCATCAGATGAGGTTTTTTATTGAAAAAGTTGATAAATAAATAAATAGGTCACTAAACTGGGATGGAATAGAAAAATAACTACCTCTTTGTTTGCAGACAACCCTAACATATTCCTTATGACTCTATGCAAATTAATCAAGTTCATATTTGGATTGAAGGTTTATCAATACAGCTATCAATTTAAAAAAACATTATTTATTGAAGGAGGATGATGTTTTCATCACCCTTAAGGCGTTAAGTTGAGACTAGTTCTAGCATATTTACCCTTTATACCCATCATCAAATAGCTTACCCAGTACTTTCATCTTCTTGTCGTGCGATTTCATCTCTCCATTTGTACAACTCTCTCAGAGCATACAACTGTCGGTTGTCAAACAGTCTTTTACATTTTCTATAGAAATCCATGTAACTGTCCTCCTTAAAGACTGGTTTAAAGTATCGCTGAAAAGAGATGTTACATCAACCACAGGCAACAGACTTCTTTGCATATGTGAAAGTAAAAGAACTTTTCTATCTAGATAGGCAGAGCCTTTGGAAAGGGGGAGACACAAAAGTGACTTACCTTCTTACATATCTCAGTACTATCATTGATAACTGACAACAGCAAGTTATCTTGGCCATTTGCTTTCTTTAACAAATCATTCTTCATCATTTGATATATGTAGATAAGGTAGTGGGTATCACCTCTGGCATACTGCTTCAACTCATTAGGAAGAGGTCTAATCCTCCAATCAGCTAATTGGAACTCCTTATTTGGAGCAAAGTTGCAGAATCTCTCGATCAAGTAGGCTAGTGAACGCCCTGAGTAACCCAAAGCCTTAGCAGCTTGGTAGGTATCAAACATGTTCACCACATAAATCGATAAGTCTCTCTGCAGCCACTGAATGTCGCACTCAGCACCGTGGAATATCTGGCAGAAAAGTTTGGATAGTGAGTGAAGCGATAGCTTTCGTTAAAAAAGAGCTAGCAGACAACGCGTCATGTTTTATATGATTTATGTATAATAGGAACAGTTAAATCCCCGACTCCTGGGGGGCTTAAGCCCCGCCCTAGATATATCTAGAACGGTTTATTGTAATCTCTCGAGTAACAAGTGAACATAGAGGTAGTAAACAACTAATTCTAATAGGCAGACATCTTTTCTTACGTTGTCATATTGACCACCAGATATGGCAATCATAATAATTGTTTACTATCGTCTTAATTGTATAGTATTCAGAAATATTCCATTCTACGTTAAAAAAAAGATGGTATTTTGGTGGTTGATTACAGCAAAATCAATAGATATGTTGACGTCTACTGCGTTACTGCATATTTCTTCAACATAAACGCAAATTCTGGATTCTTACATAAAGTTTGAGGAGCTGGCAACGCCGAAATAATTTTCGTGCGACTTATTTACGGTAGAACCTCGACTGTCAAACGTTTGTTTTGTTTGTGCGTCTTTTATGCTTGGTCAGTAAAATCGAATTTGCTATTTGTTGGTAACTGTAGTGAAGCTCTATGGACTTGCTGCGCAATATTCGAGTGTAGTTTAACAGTTTTTCGAGATGGAGCTCAAAAAGTGCAGTGTTTGTAACATGGGTTGCATTGGAAGAATTTTCAGGTTAGTTGGCGTTACACAGCATTGTTTACAATTTGAACTGTCACTGCAGGTCACAGCTGATCAATGTTTGGAGGCTGAAGTGTCAAAGATGATGGCTTTGAGCACGCCATGCTGAAGTGGTTTGTTTACTACCTCTATGTTCAGTTGTTACTCTGAGATTGTAATAAACTCAACAGAACAAATCAATTTTGTGGGGGCTAATTTCATTCTTGGGGGGAACTAAGCCCACCCAAGCCCCCGCCTAAGTACGCCTATGGTTTTATGCCGTTCAAAGCGGTACTAGAATAAAAATGACAAACAAGAAAAAAATGCCTTACTTTACGGTATCAGAGAAAACCTCAGAGTAACAACTGAACATAGAGGTACTAAACAAACCACTTCAGCATGGCGTGCTCAAAGCCATCATCTTTTGACACTTCAGCCCCCAAACATTGCCAACTAACCTGAAAATTCTTCCAATGT
This sequence comes from Callosobruchus maculatus, assembly GCA_951848785.1. Lineage (NCBI taxonomy): Eukaryota > Metazoa > Arthropoda > Insecta > Coleoptera > Chrysomelidae > Callosobruchus > Callosobruchus maculatus. The sequence goes on from CATOUR010000036.1 coordinate 139,532, forward strand.
AACCCATGTTACAAACACTGCTCTGCACTGTCCCATCTCGAAAAACTGTTAAACCACACTCGAATATAGCACAGCAAGTCTGTAAAGCTTCACTACAGTTACCAACAAATAGCGACGGCTAATAACCAAAGCAGTTGATGCCGCTATATAAAATTAAAAAAAATAGCGAATTCGGTTTTACTAACCAAGCATAAGAAACGCAAACCACAACAAACGTTTGACAGTCGGAGGTAACCGTATATAGGCGTTGCCAGCTCCTCAAAATGTATTAAGACTTCAGAATTAGCGTTTATGATGCAGAAATATGCAGTAACGCAGTAGAGGTCAACATATCTACTGATTTTGCTGTAATAATTCCTGAACCATCAAAATACCGTCTTTTTTAACGTAGAATAGAATATTTCTGGATACTATACAAATAAGACGATAGTAAATAATAATGATTGCCGTATCTGGTGATCAATACGACAACGTAAGAAAAGATGTTGGCCTATTAGAATTAGTTGTTTACTACCTCTATGTTCAGTTGTTACTCTGAGGAGAAAACCCAATCTCGAGTTTAGTAAATAAAGCTTGAACTGAAAAAAAATCAGGCTGCAATTTGAGAACTGTTTAGAACCAAAGGCCAAATTAGGCAGAAGAGAGTAGATAAAAACGCGGGCACATATTTAGGGGGGAGTCCAGGGGGTTCGGACCCCTCCCCCCCCAAAACGTTATAAAATGATGTCTAGAAAATGGAATCCACAAATTTGCACCCTCCTCCCCCCCCCCCCCGCAAATTTAAGGATTTAAGGTGGCAACTCCAATCTGGACCCCCCCCCCCCCCGAAAGGTCAACCAAGCAACACCCATAATCTGGACCCCCAAAACCAAATCCTGGATACGTGCCTGTAAAGACGATATGTGAAATGACTGCTTGTGGCAACGAATTCTAATAGGTTAGAAAAAGCAACACCCATGCTTAACAGGCATGTGTGTGTTGGCAAGACCCCATTGTTATTATGTGTATACTGTGTTCACAAACACAAAATTCATTCAAAACTATAACAAAAAACCCCAAACGATCAACCAAAACAAGGTTGCCATTTATATTGATCCACTATTCCTGCTGTTATTTTTAGGGTTCTTTACCAGCTAGCTTGTGAGGGTATACAGGTTTACCATCAGCCAGTATGCCACTATCAAGCTGCTGCTGAATCACTACTTTTAGGATGGCACCAACAAACAAAATCTTTGTTTACTCCTTATAACCTATCTGAATTCATAAGCTTATGGAAATTGTAGCTTTACAAGGAATACCAATAATTCTTTAAATTGCTTATGTTAAATAGCTTGGTATAAACACATTCATTTTGCAATTTTTCTGTTTTAGTTATAGTGCCTATTGTTAAAAACTGTTCAGGTTCTTAAATATGTCCATTTTGTGGACTGAATTTATGTGGTTTTAATAATGGGCCAGTGAAGCATAATGAATAACTGTGAATATGAATACCTTCAGAATCGAAGATTTAGTAAAAACCTCATTTAACAAATGTAACTTATCCCTCAGAGCTAATGTATCAATAATGTAATCTGCATCCCTTGTAGAAATCTGCATAAGACAGGTGATACCCATAAAAGATCTATATGAATGGTGTTCCAGATCTACAGCAAATTCTTTACATGTCCTCAGTTTTTCCACCAGGGATTCAATCTGTTCTGGTTGATCAATTTCATAGAATGGTGTATGCTCTATTGGCTGAGGGATTATGGGTTCTTCTTTAAGTAGCTGCTCTGGTGGTGGAGCAAATCTATCTAGTTCAAATTCATATGGATGTGAGTACCTGGAAACATAGAAAGTGAAATTATTCAACAATAACTAATAGAAGCATGTTACCTAAGCTGAATAGCAATTTTCATATAATACTCAAATTAATTTTGCTACAATAGGCTGCAAAATATAACAAGTTTATTGCTTAATGTGGTGGCGTATATAGAAATCGATTTCGGGGGAGGGGGGGGCATCGAAAAAATTTTCATATGTTATAATATTGGCGTATTATAATCCTAACTTCAGCCTGTTCCAGACATCAAAACCAAATGCGTGGCTGGTTTCGGGGGGGGCCCCCGGGCCCCCCCTCATATACGTCACTGGCTTAATGTGATGATATTTAGCCTTAAAATACCTAATGATCAACATGGATTTAAATTTGAATTTCTCTACAGAGAAAAATAATCATTAATTGTTGTTTGAGCAACTTCTCTAATACTGGAGCAAAAATATGTTGCTATACTACCTCTAGAGTACCAATACAAATGCATTACATTACAAAAATTAATAAACAAACAAAAATATAGAAAATTTGACAAAATTAACATCTCCAGAGTCAGACCTTCCTCTATCTATGTATGTACCTAATTACAACATTACCAGTATTTAACAAAGTGAATAAAATCAATACCAAAAGTCATAAGTCTCTAAACTATTTACTTACTCTTCTCTATCTTCATATTGTTCCAAAAATATTGCTAATGGCTTTAAAGAATTTGGTTTGTCTTTTATTCTTGGTTCCCATGGTAAACTACTACTATTGATGATCTTATCTTTGAAAAATTTCTGTGGTCTCTCAATATTTTTTCCAGTCACTAATCTGATGGCCTTACCACCAGCCTTATTTGAGTGCTGAAACAGACATTAGTCATCATTTTTCAACTTATAAAGGTTAAAACAAATATTATAAAATGAAGGTAAAGTATAACTCTGAACTAACTCTACAAAATATTCAATACTTAAATTTATGTCATTCAATAGGGTGTCACACTTAGAAGTATTGTGTCATGATACTATGGAAAATATTTTTGTTCAGTAGTTATTAAGCCTTCATTAAATAGAATTACTAAAACTGATGTAGCTATAATACTTTCTCTGTATGTGATGAAAGAAATTTTGCTTCATGATGTTACTAATTCTCCATATGAAGGAGTATCATATACTTCAAACAAGACTCAAACTGGAATAATGCTTGTCTGTATCATACTACATCACTCTACTGTGAAGTTTTGCCTACCTTAAGGCGCGATTCCACCAGTGTGCGGCACTGTGCTGCACAGCCTATGCAACAAAAGTTTCTTTTAGTGGACTCACTGAAGAGAACATTAACAAAATGTGTGCGTACCTGGCCCCAATGTTCGCACACAACTGTGCACTGCTGTGAGCGCACACGGACAAGCGGTGGAGTTGCTGCAGTGCACACCACCACACACAAACCACTTGTTCACAAACTCAGTTTGCTTACTACGCATAGCTTGCGGGTGGACATAGGCGCCCAAAGCAAGTGCAGCTCAGTACGCGCACAGTTGGAGCTCTTTACAAAATGTTAGTGAACAAATGTGCTGCCACCATTTTGGTGGAATCGTGCCTTTAGAGGCAAAAGTTGACAACTACCTTCTTTTTTTCATTACTAATATTCTAATAACTACGATACTCTTCAGAATAGTATTTTGAATTCTTTATTGCTGCTTTAACTACAAGATTTGAATGAAGTACATAAATCAAAAATATCAAGATACCATAGTTAAAAAATAGAACTACAAAACATAATAAAAATAATAAATAACATCCAGTATAAACTTGACAAAGTGACATCTATAAAATCATAGTTCATATCAAAATTCAAAGCATAAGTATCACAAAACTTTCACCAACCTGAGATGCCAATGAGGCACTGACTGAAAATGTTGGATTATTGGCACGATTCCAAGAACCATTTATTGGTAACTGAGCACTGACAGTTTGGATAACAACAGGTTCGTTAGCTTTCTTCTTGATCCCATTCATTTCATCTATATTATCAGCTACTCTTTCTAGAAGTAGTATTGAAGAATATTATGTAGTTATATATTAGTATCAGCATATCGTAAATTTGCTTTTTAGACATTTAATAAATTATATATGATCTTGGTATTGTATATTAAGATCATTTTTTCACCTGTTTATTGGTTTCTATTCTGCTTTTAGTATCTAAGTATTAATTAAAAGTAGTGAAATAATAGTTGCAGATATATCATTTCTCTTTTATACAAAGGTTTTCAACAAAATATACATTCTGTCCATTATTATCATGAAAAATATGATTTTTCCACTTACTTACCTAGCATAGTGTCATTTGCATCAATCATAAGTTCTGTTTTTTCTTCCAAACCTCTGTTTTTAATGTTCCCACCAACATTGTTCTTAGACAAGATTGTGTTGATATTTGTGAGCAATTTGCTGCCTTCATTAGAAAGAATTGTTTTGAAAGAATCATGTGCATTATAAAAATTCCAATTGCTCCCACTTGGTAAAGCTCCAGACTGTTTTATAGCCCCTATTAAGACCTTATATCCTTCCTGAAACGTGTTATTTATAGTGAATGTTTACCTCATTTTTGGTTTGATTAACCTTTGTAAATTGCTCCATATTTTCGTAACCAGGGAGTATCTGTTTGATTTCCTGTTTTATTTCAGCAGTTTCCTCAATTTCTTTGGACATTTTCGTTCAATTTTTAGGACGTCCAAAATTGAAATTTCTACATAACCTTTTAGCCACTCGTTTTAGCGAACTTCACCCGAACTTCATAGGCGAATTTCACAAAGTGGGGTGCACAAAACACAAAATAATGTGATATCCTGAGAAGCACAAAATAGGTACGGTGTGAGAAGCATAGCACAAGCCATGGCCGACTGTACTCACTCAAGCGTCAAACGTGAAAACAGAAACGCGAATGAAGAAGATCGTGACCGTACTTGTTTTGTGTCGTGACATTTTCCCATTCTCATGTCACCCGTGTGTCACCCAGAAACGTTGCGGTGTTGCCGATGCTTGGAAATATTTGTTTTGGGAAGAAAAACACCTGTTGCATCCTATATTTTATATAGTTATAATTTTCTTAACATATTTTTTGATCGTTTAATTTACTAACAGTGCTCCATAATGTGACATACTCATCCAAAAATAGTGAGTTTACTAATTTTACTACTATTGCTGGTAATAGATACCTATTAGATAAATTATAAAGTAATTACTGTGTAATCTTTATGCTTTAAACTAGGTATACCTATAATGGTTGTAGCTGGTAGTCCAACAAGTAATATATTTCATAGTTTTCCTACAAAGCTACAAACTTGCTGCACATAAAATTATCCTGTTTCACTGCTCCTGACTGCTGATACAATTTACAAGTACACATATTTATCAATGCTGCTGATAGAATGTGTCCAATAATGGTGATTAATATGCTAGATTTTAAACCAAAAGTAACAGGACTTTCCTACCTTCTTTATACATATAACATCATCCTTGGGTTATTCAAAGATTCTTTAAAAAGCACATCATTACTTCTATTGCACATTTTCAATTTATTGATGTACTGTTTTAAAGTCTAACCATTAACATAAATATACTTATATTAATCACATCCTATACAAAAAGATCAATTTACAGTGTGCGGTTTAATTTAGTTATTTGCAGTTTTTAGATTATATACATATCATGTTACACATTAAGCATATCAATTACTATTTATCAGGATGGAAATGATCACCATGTCACCAGAATATGCTGAAATGGTTGCAGCAGTAGCATTTGGAGTGCTCTCAGCTATATTCATCAGTGCCTTTGTCATACTAATTGTCATTTGCAAAAGACAAAAGTACTATGTGAAGAAATCAATCTTTGACACACATCATGAATCTACAAGGTATGCTATGCCAACAGATCTTGTTTATTGAATATTGTATTGTTAGAAAATTTGTTAAGTAGCCTTAATATACCTATCATTAAACAGAGCTAAGGAGGGACTTGAGAGTCCTTGAGTGTGACTTGTGCTTGTAAAAATCCTTTATATATACTTTGAGGATATTTCAAGATAATCCTCCCCCTATTGGTGTGGGAAATAATAGTATATTGTTCAATGAGCAGTAATGACAGTAGTAATAACTCACACAGTTGAAGTTTGCAGCACAAGCTGAAGGTAAGTGCTGGAATTCAAAAAGTGAGTTATTACCATTATAGCAAGCTGAATACTATATCTACAGCTGATGCAAATAATTTGTATGATTTAAATACATACAAATTATTGACAACTTGACCTCACTTCTGTCACTAAAATAAATACTGTACTATTGTACACTGTCGAAGTACCATCTCATCGCAGTTATTTGGATTAAAACATATGTATTTCCAAGAGGTCAGTACTGGTGTCTAATAGGCGCTGTTCATAACCCATCTCTGGAGGATGAGTTATGAAAAATAATTCACTCTTTTTGTTTATAGGCAGTATTACCTGTTCTACCAGTACATAAGTCATTCTAATGTTGCTCCTGTGTTGTTTGTATTTAGGCCAGAAAAACAACTGATTGAGTCGGATGGACTAGAAACTCCAGATATGGAACTGGGTGCCGTCAGAGTAAATTTTGAAGAAATCCTTACTGATGAGCAGTGGATTGATGATGCTACTGGATTAATCCCACATTGTTTAGCTATTCTAAAAACATGCAGATATCTAACTGAAAGGCTAACTGCATTGGCAATGAACTCTACTCCACTTTCTGGAAATTTCAGCCAAATTGTTGAGGTAAATTAAGGTCATAAATTCATAGGTACACTGAAGCTAAAGACAAAACATTTTTTTAAATGCATACTTGACTTTATTAACTCGTCAATTCAGGTTTTTGACTTCATAAAATACTATTATGGCCTTATAACTTAGTTGTTCATTAAATAAAAATCAAATTCTACAGTACTTTCTCAAAATAAATAAATTTCAGTACACAAATAGAAGGTATATTTTGAATTTACATAAAAATCGAAACATCTCGGAAACTGATGGATAATAATAATTTATTCACCAACAATACAGGGCAAATAAATCGTTTGACCCACAGAAGGTGCTGACCTTGTGCGTGGGTTATAATACATACATATATTTTACAATACATATATTAAAACTAATACTAACTATATTAAAAACTTGTAAGTGTGTCAGTTCAAAATCGTGTTAAAAACATTTGAAAAAATATCTCTGTGTCCATAATCCATTTTTTGACTTTTTTTTTGTATACAGTATGAGATTTTATGGATTTTAGTGAAGCAGGAAGTAAATCGTATGTGCAGCAACATAAATATATTAAACTTTTTTGGATGTAGATTATATAATGTTATATAAAGATGAAAGAGCATATTAAAAGCAATTCTGTGGTATAATAAAATATTGGGGGTTACATTCACATCACCACATGGTTATGGATCACCCTGTATAATTAAAAATATTTTCTGAGCAAGATGCAAGAAGCATATCATATCCCTAGCTACAACTTTTATATACTGGGTGAGTTTTTAGTACCGGCTCGGTCGATAAATCCGCTACTGTAGAAGATAGCGGAAAAAGTTGTATATAAAAGTTGTAGCCACGGACATGCTCCTTGCTGAGAAAATATTTTTACTTATACCCCCCAATATTTTATTATACCAAAGAATTTCTTTTAATATGCTCTTTCATCTTTGTATAGCACTTGTTGTACCTACGTCCATCAGTTTCCGAGATATTTCAATTTTTCGGTAAATTTAAAATATAATTTCTACTTGTGTACTGAAATATATTTATTTTGAGAAAGTACTATCGAATTTGTTTTTTATTTAACGAGCAACTAAATTATAAGGTCATGATGGTATTTGATGAAGTCAAAACCCTGAATCAGCGAGATAAGATAAGTCAAGTATGCTAAGGAAACAATTTTGTAGGCGTGATGCATAATTATCAAGCAGATTTATCAGGTATGCCTTGAAAAATTGACGGTTTTCATAACCTGCTTTATAATTGCGTACTGTGTGAAAAACGAGCTTTAAAAATTAATTTTTCCATTGAGGGTATTTAGGAGAATCTTTGAGAAATTGCCTACTTGCCTCTAGAATGTATCAACTATAAACAGCAATATCCAGAACGGAGTCACTCTAAAACTAATACGTCTGAAAGATTGAAGAATCATTTTATTTGGTCTGCGTCGTTTAATATTTCATAGCCTACCTGATACATCTGCTTGATAATTATGCATGACGTCTATAAAATTGTTTCCTCAGCACACTTGACCCATATTATGTCGTTAATCCAGTGTTTTGACTTGATCGAGTATTATTATGGCCTTATATTTTAGTTGTTTGTTAAACAAAAATAAAATTGGATAGGATTTTCTCAAAATAAATAAATTTTAGTAAACAACAGGTATATTTAAAATTTGTAGAAAAATCGAAATATCTCAGAAACTAATGAACGCAGCTATAACAAGTGCTATACAAGGATGAAAGAGCATATTAAAAGCAATTCTTTGGTATAATAAAATATTTGGGGTTACATTTAAAAAAAGAGAGAAAATCTAGATTTTGCGTTCTACATCACCCTGTATACTAATATGCGCCGCGGGCTTTTTTTATAGTCGATTCTAAAACTAGATGATATTTTTTATCCATCCGTGTAAAAAAAAATTAGTTTTGATTCATCACTTTTTGATATACAGTGCGTTCATTTGACAGCGATTTGGATATAAAAATGGTCATAACTTTTGAAATACCCTGTATAATGTAACAATACCCTGTATTGGAAGAACGGAAATTAGTAGTGTAATTTGAATATAGAATAATATATAGGGTGTCTCATTTAAAGAAATGCATGTTTGCATCACCACATAGTTATGGATCACTCTGTATAAATCAAAATATATTCTCAGCAAGGAGCATATCCGTGGCTACAACTTTTATATACAACTTTTTTCGCTATCTTCTATAGTAGTGGTGTAATCGACCGAGCCGGTACTAAAAACTCACCCTGTATATACAACTTTTTTGCTATCTTTTTACACTAGTAGAGTTATCGACAGATCCGGTACTAAAACTCACCCTGTATAATGATGATATAAATTATTAATCACAATTGTGGAATTTGATGAATGTGATTAGGACTGAAAAGCTGTTGTTTTCCAGAGTGCAAAAAGAATCTCAAGCAAGGTAGATGATATGGTAAGAAGCATGTATCCGCCATTAGATCCACGCCTTCTCGAAGCCAGAGCAGCTGCTTTAAGCTTGGCAGTTACACATCTAGCACTCATAGCAAAATATGAGTGTGGCCAAAAAGACAAGAGTGGGTTGGTATGGATAGACAGCTCTCTAGAAGAAATGGATGGGCACTTATTGGTAGGTATAAAGGCTAAGAAAAGAAATATAATCATGGGGAATATCAATGTACAGTAGTGGAACATGAAAACCATGTTCACTTTAAAGGATAAGGGTGGAAATAAGTATATATAATTGTGTTACGGTTCAAGTGTTCACTTTGATAGTTTATACTAGCTGGATATTATACAAACCATCCAAATGTCTGGTTATTTTGATGGAAAATCATATTTCTACTAAAATAGCTATGAATATTGGTTGGTTTGTATACTATCCAGCTAGCTTACAAACTATACAAGATATGCTGCCAAAGTATATACCACAAAGATATCACACATATTAACCAATGTTTCTGGCCAGTTTACAAACTATCAACATCATTTGGATAAATTATGCACCTAATATCTCTAGTACTACCATTGATTAAGGTATTAAGGGGAAGATGGGTCACCACATGCTAAGATCTCGCGCCTAATTTTTGTTTCTCCTGGAGTGTCGCCACCTATATGAGCACAAATGTACCTCTACTGATACAACTTTGACAGTATAACAACCATCGACATTGATACGAATAAAGTACCCTACTTCCTACCATCTATCAACGCGACTTACTATTATCTCCGCCAGGTGTCGCTGAAATTGGCAATTTGACATCTGTCATATTGATGTCAGTGTCATATTTGAATTGTTTCAATATTCCGATGTTATTTGGAAAATTTCGATCAACCACGATTAAAAAATATTAATTGATTATATTGATTTCGGTTTATCATCGTTTGTATTGAATTTTTCGCGATTTCGGGAAGCAAAATGGTTTACAGATGTTATTACTATAACAGTCCAAACAACAAAACTCGTAATCCAGAGATGTCGTTCTTTGCTTTCCCAAAAGCAACAGCTATACGTGATATTTGGATCAAGAATAGTGGCAATGTGAATTTGTTCCAATATGTTGGAAAGTCTGACCCACTGCCAAAACAATTAGGTGTCTGCGAACAACACTTCAAACAGAACTATATCCAGAGATCAGATACAAAGAAATTCTTGGTCAGACACGCAGTACCGTATGAGTATACTTCAGGTAAGTACCTATACCATTGAAACCAAACTATTGCCTTCTATTACTCATCTACATCACTAAAAACTTGAAGCAATACGCAAATTTACCATACTCTGCCGTTTTCTTAAGCCTATGGGGCATTCCACCACAACAATTTCAAACATAACGCTTTTGTATCTTGACTGAACTTATATACTGCCCAGCACAAATGCATCAGCAGAAAGAGTCTTTTCTTCAATGGTCTAATTTTGAATGCCTCAAAAAACCCAGTGATTCATTCTGGTTATTAGGGCGATGTTGATACCTAAAATGGATATTGAAAACACCTTCTAAAAATGTTATTCCTACTCAAAATCAGCACCAGCTGACCAACTGCATCAAAATAACTAGGTATTTTTCAATAAATAAAACAAAAACTTTGTGAACACCTTTCAATAAACCAATGCCAGTAACATTTCTCAATGCAGTAACTCCAATTTCATGTCACAATTTAAGCTTGCTAAATATTATGGCAAACTGAGCAGCAAAATGAATTTCTTTTGAGAATTACTGATCCCAAGAATTTGGCAACAAACAGACAAGAGTGGTTCCAAGGCATGGCATAATCATTATAAAGATGTACGAGTGGCTGATTAATGGTCACTTTAGGTATACTATGCTCAAGCTAATGTGTGGGTTTATTAGTGTGGGTAACAGCATAAATCTGCCATACTTCTGGTATTTCTTTTTGTTTTGTTGACAGTCCAAGGTATCAATGGAGCATTCCAATGATCACTAAACTAGATGCTCGCAATTACAGCTATTTAGAACATGACAAACCGTATGGTCTCACTAAATTTCAGTTTAAAAAAAGTTGGCAAGAAAAATGCAGAAAAAAATGGTTGGTGAGAAAAATGCAGAAAAAAATGCTTGTTGTATTCTTAATTTCAAGTGGCTGAATCACTAGTGAATACACCTTCCTTTTTTTTCTTGTCAGAAAAAGTAAAAAACATGTCTACTTCTTTATTTCACTCAAAGTTTTACTGGGTGATACAAATAATTGGCCTGAACATTTTTTTATAATTTTATTTCATGTAAAATTAATACAAAAGAACAAGCATGTGTCATGTAGAATATCCTTGTTACATGATATTTATGTCAAGTCAATTTTTCCATGTTGTTATGTGAAGCGAGAAGTAGTTTTGTCATGGTTCTCATATGGATATGTTATTATACAATTCGTTAATCAATGATATTACCATTGATTAAAGTATTTAATACTTACTAATAATATACTTGATTAAATTATTTAATACTTTAATCAATGATATTACATAAAATTATAATGATATAATTATTTTTCGAATTTGATTGCCTCAAATGTGGAGTCGGAAAAGGGACGTATCAAACAATGAACTATTTTAATGTGAGGATTTTTGAAAATGAATGAATGAAACTTGGTAATCATACAGTATCATTGTCTTGGTATTAAATAATGAACATATACACTTTTTTTTAAAAGTGAACTTATGTTGTGAGTATATGAATTTTAACAATTACCTCATACAGCTTAGCTTGGTAAAGGTAGGAATTCAAAGTTGGCAAAAATGAATACAGAAACTTGGGAGGTTTGACCACCGATTAATTTTGTTTGACCACCCGCAGTTTTCAAAAAATATATACATTTGGCTTCTTTCAAATTTCGATTTTGGGAAAACAAATATACACATATAGATTTTTGTTGGATCATGTTTGACCACCAATTGATTTTGACCTCCCGTGGTTTTCAAAAAAAAATTATTTTGATGCTTGTAATTTTTAATTTAGGGAATACGAAAATATACACAGATATATATTTGACCAGGTTTGACCAGTGACTCTAATTAATAAATAATAAAGTATTGGAATAGCCTCCGCAATAGTAAATCCTTCAGCATATTACTGAAAACCATGCATAACCGTAAAAAAAATTGAAATCAGACATCTTTCAAAATCCTAAAAGGAAGCAAATCATCTGGCTCTCAAGTTGATTGATTTGTTAATCATAATGGTAACTTTTTCAATAATATATTAATTATATACATACATCCTTTCTCCTTAAAAAACCTATGTCTATGCTTCCATTATGTCCTAAGGCCCATTTTCCAAATAATGATATATTTATTTATGTTTCAGCAATTCGTTAGCAGAACATGATAATAGATCAGATGCAAGTACAGTGGCTGTGTCAGAATATTTGGAAGGCTATAACAAGGTGAGTTAATGAAACTTCCCCGTATTTGAAACATTCTGGTCATATTACGACTCCCACTGATACTGTAACCTCAAATCCATAGATAAATAACCTTTAGCAATACTAAATCTTTCAATGCACTTTCATTTTTGAAGATCACCTGAAACCCTGGGAACAATTTGAGTTAGACATTAATTGATTGATTTATTGATTATAATTGGTTGATTTTTTGTCAAGATTACAGTGCATGGTCAGGGTACATTTTAATAATATAAATACATTGGGGTGAAATGTGTTATTAGAAAATGTTCATTGGGAAATATTTGAAATGTGAAGTAGAAGCAAGGATTAAAAAATATTGTATCCTCTTGTGAACCCTACAAGGCAGTGACCAGAGCAGTGGATACCAATGACACAGGAGTAAAAAAACACCATGCATGCAAATTTTATCTATATGAATGTACTTTGTTGGTAGTTATCGTGTATTTTATATTGTTTCGTGTTTTCCTTAAATACTCCATGTGTAAGCTGTAAGACTTGATTTGTTTTAGGCTGGAGCTGCTAGATCAATTCTAGTCTTCCTCAAAGCAAAGGTGCTTAAGACATATTCAGATGCTAGTACATTGGACTTCTTTCAGTAGTGCAGAAGGATCTCCTAGTAAAATAAGGTGAGAGTGCTGCCATTGTCTTTGTAATTTTGAAAAAAATCCAAATGTTATGGTTGAGTCCCAAATACTTTAGTTATCTGCTTTATGAAACAAATAAAACATTGGTAACAAGGGGATTTCTGTGGGTGTAGGTAATCCTTAAGTTATACAATGTACTCAGATAGTCTTTATCCAGTGACTAATTTGCTTTACAATTAGATTAAGAACCTATTTAGGGCAATGCGTTACTATAGAAATTTGGAATACGATGGTAGCTCCAACATTAATTATTCAGAAGAATGGACAAGTAGAGAATGTCTGTAGATTCATTATCCAAGTCTTTTTGTTCACCCTAACACATTTCTCCCCTTCTGGATATACTTGAGTAAAGAGAAATGCAATTAAATAATACAATTTTTTTCAGAAGGAGAAATTTTACATTACTGATTTGTCAAGTGACGACTTCGCCTTACCAGCAAGAAGGAAGAAAGATAGGAAGCTAATGAAATAAAAAACAATAGTGGACCAACAAGATAAATATGTTATTATTTATTATGTATCAAACATGTGTGTCTACTCTGTAGACTAATACATCTCAGCTGTGAATGTTTCCCCTTTGACTTGTCCAATAGCTTGTGTAAGGTCTCATATGGATCAATAATAATCTAAGCCTGTCGTTCAATATATGTTAATATTAGTGTTGTTACTCATTTATATTTAATTTGTATCTTTATATTTTTAAATGTTGATCTTGGAATTATCTTGTTATTGTTGTAACGAAGTGTAAGAGAAAATTGTTAATAAATATGAAATCCCTGTCTATCTCTCTTGTCTTCTCTCTCACTCTCCCCTCTTCTCTCCCTCTCTTCTCTCTCTCTCTTCTCTCCCCCTCTCTCTCTCTCTCTCTCCTCTCCTCACTCTCTTTTCGCCTTTCTCTCTCCTCTCTCTCTATTTTCGCCTCTCTCCTCTCTCTCCCTCTCCTCTCTCTCCCTCTCTCCTCTCTCTCCTCTCTATCCCTCTTCTCTCCTCTCTCTTCTCTCCTCTCTCTCTCTTCTCTCCTCCCTCTCTCTTCTCTCCTCCCTCTCTCTTCTCTCCTCTCTCTCTCCTATCTCTCTCTCTCTCCCTCCTCCCTCCGTCTCTCCCTCTCAACTCTCTCACTCCTCTCTCTCTTCTATCCCCCCTCTCTTCATTATCTCTGTCTCTCTCTCTCTCTCTCTGTATCTCTTTTCTCTCTCTCTCTCTCTGTATCTCTTTTCTCTCTCTCTCTCTCTGTATCTCTTTTCTCTCTCTCTCTCTCTCTCTCTCATTGGCTCTGTCTCACTGTGGGACTTTCTCAATCTGTTTCTCTTTATATCTTTCTCTCACTCTGTGTATCTTTGTCCCCTCTCTCTAGAAATCTTTCGCTATCTCTGTCGTGTGTCTGTCGCACGGTATCTCTCGCTATCTCTCTTTTACTGCAAAGTAATTGATAATTCAACCTCAACTCGCACCCAGTGAATAAAAATGATTACCTATATTACTCTAACATTTTTTTGTCATAATTCACCTCCCTGTATTTATGACCGATAAACTTTCTCATACTGGTTTGTTTATTAACTCTGTCACACTTATTATACTGGCTTTCTAGTTTTTACAATTCAATACTCCAAAAATACATTTCTTGAACAATGTTACAATTTCGCTACCCACATTGCCGTTTCTATGGGACGCCTATGACATTTGTGGAATTTGGTCGCTCAAGGTCAATTTTGTTGACATTTCGCCGTATTTTGCCCCCGTTTGGCCCGATTCATGTGTGCAATGAGAAGAACTGAAATCCATGAATGAGTAAAGGTGTCTATTTGTGTTAATAGTCGGTGGAAAATGCCATTGCTTTGTGTCACTGAGCTCTTATTAATTCCCTGCCGGTGACGTCACGACCTGGGCGGGAAGTGTATGGATTCAAAAAATTCAATATTTAGAGCAATTTTTTTCGGTTATAAATATAGAAAAAATTTGTAAAATTATTTATGGCATCTACGTGGTGTCAGGGTTGGTTTAAGCCAATAAACAAAAAATATGGTATAGGCCCATTACAGCTATTACAAAAAGTGATCAATTACACTTGATCTGTTTACCTATATCACTGAATAACGTGTAATCAATATCTGCAGCTACCGTTTCAGAAACATGAAATTTGTCATTTAAGTTTTTTTAATATCTGCAACGGTTTAGCTGTAGAATGTAATATCGGCAAATATGGTTGCGGTGGGTCTCAAAGGGTTTTCGAGAGCTTGTGTAAAAAGTGCGGTCGACCACCGGTCCACGCTCCTTGAAAAATCGCCGCCGAGATGGTCCCGGCCGAGACCGCTGTTGCCATTTCGTACGACAAATTTTTACCTACGGCGGTATTTGGCGGGCCAGACGTCTGACTTGATCAGCTGATGATCTAGCCTCTTAAAAGAAAGATTCAACAATAAGCGATGCAAATCCTTGATTGAAATGACGTTAATCATTACTAATCATTTTAAACAATCTATCATCTCTTTTAAAGTCTGCTCAATATCCATGTATATAGTATAATGTTTATTGTACTCTATTTTCCTGTACGTATGCATACCATATCATTGATTAACGTAAATTGTCAATGACCATAGTCAATTATTGAGATAATGAAAAAATCCCTCTTATTGTTAAAATCTGTTGGTCCCCAAAAAACCTGGAAATACGGCAACATAGACAATCTTCCCCAAACTACCGAAATAACTACCAATGTAACTATACTGAAAATTCAAGGTCGTCGTAGAGAACCAGTGGCCTAGTCAGCCAACGAAATGTTTTTTATCGTCGGTGACCTCAAACGTCTAGATCCCAAATCAGCTGATGTTAGGCAAACATTGCTTCTGGCTTGTTTGCCGTATACCGTATAGGGCCATGGAAAATTGAGGACTTATTTGTTTTTTACAGTTTTTTTGGACACTTTTACTATAATTGTTGTTGTGTTATGTTTCAAGGAACCTTTTTTGGCAGGTAAGCAGCTATGTCAATTAAAATGATGTAATTTATGAGATAATGCATGATGAAAACTTGAATGCATATTGAAAACAGCTAAGAAAAAAATGTTTATTCGCAAATTACAGTTATCTCATTCATTAGGGTGACAGGTGTTATAGCATTTTATAGTCATACTGCATCCTTGTCACTCAATCTTTACCAGATCAAGAAAATAAATCGAGCTGTGTCAGTTTTATTTTGTATTTAACAAGGTGCATAATAGCATTGATTAACGTATAGAACACGTTAATCAATGATAATAGGTATATTATGAATAGCTGTCACAGTAGTAATCATTATTTAAAATATTAGAATGAAAGTTCTTACTTGCACTTCGTTTAATGCATTTTCATCATTTAGCTTTCTTCTATTTTTTATGTTTGTTAAAAATATGATTTATTTCAGGATGTCAGATGGAAGTGAATAACTAGTTTAAGGAACTGGGCAAAACCTGAAGCATCTTTAAGTTTATAGGCATAAACTCAATAGTATCAATAATATTGGCCCATATTGTGTGACTGAGAACTGCAGCAGGACATCACTGAATGGTGTTTCACTTATCGCCCTTCGATACACTGAATTATATACTGTTCGGAACAAGCCCTAATACATCGAAGAAATATATATATATAATAAATACATAGGAAAATATAACTAATAGTTTTTTATTCAAGTAATAATCCTTTAGCTTCTGGTGTGTGCAACTTAACAATCACCCAATGAGTGTTTTTTAGATAGTCACCCTGTTTGATAAATGATAAGATACAAATTAATCAAAGTGCCATTTGAAATACATATTTTCACATTGCTGTAGCTAGACACCATTTCATATTACATTTGGGAAAAAGTATGAATGTGGGTATAAGCCCCTAAACAGGGCTGTATATAAGGGGAGGGGGGTTTGGGGGGTTCAAACCCCCCCCTCCATGAGTATTCCCATGAACCGTATAACTACTAAAATAATACAAAATAACAATAATCAAGGATGCTTTCTCCAAGCTTAGTGATTTATTATACTACTAACCAATCCCTCAGTACTCATAACACATTAGCAGCGATACAATCTATACAGACTTTAAGCAAATTAAGACATTACATATTCTTTTATACATGAACCCCCTCCATGGTTATTGCCTAGCTACAGCCCTGCGCCTAAATATGTTAATCAGTGGTATAAGCATTGTATAAGCTAATGATATTGTGAAATATTTTCAATTTGATTATGTGAGAAGCATACCCTGTAATAATAAATACCTAATTCATTTTTCTTCACCATTTATTAAAAAATATATAGATAGATAACATGAGCATTTATTGGTGCTGTTAGTATACACAGTATGTGAAATATACCAGGATCTACTTTCTAGAAAGTCAGCACACTCTTCGCCTCCTGGTATCGGTCTGCCTCTTCTGTCTCGAATGCTTGGGAAGCTGAAGAATGATGACAAAAAGGAAGCATTTTGAAATAGTGTGCCTATTATGTGAATAGTACCTATTTTTTTTGGTGCATATTTACATAATTAATATTCTTGTTCCAGTAACTCAACTTTTAGGTTATATCAAAAGATTAATGTTTTAATTGATCCATTCCTTGAACTTGCCTATATGTACATAGACAACTAGCAACTATTACCTACGGATGGACGTTTTTGCTACTTTAACATAATCCACCAAAGGTTGGCCACTACAACTTCACTACTTCTATACACTTCTCTATAAAATTTCACGTAAAGAAATGCATTATTTTGGAGTATCAAGTGACAAAGATGCAGTATGACTATAACAACTGTCGCTCTAGTGAATGTGATAATTGTAATTTGCGAATAATCGTTTTATTTCTTTGCTATTTTCAATATGCATTCAAGTTTTCATCATGCATTATCTCATGAATTACATAATTTTAATTGACAGATGTGCTTACCCGACAAAAAAGATTCCTTAAAAAACACATCACAACAACAATTATGGTGAAAATGACCAACAGATGACCAAGAAATTGTAAAAAAACAAATTCAGGTGCTCAATTTTTTTCCTGGCGTTATACGGACAACAAAAGTTAAGCTAAATTCAGATGCACAAGACATCCGACGATACGACGGTACGAAACTGTTCCTATTGGTTGAAATATGTTGGTTTGACATCATTTTGAATATTTCAACCAATAGGAACAGTTTCGTGCCGTCGTATTGTCGGATGTCGTATGCATCTGAATTAAGCTTTAGATGTTATCTCTGGACAACAAGCGACGTTTGATGTTTGCCACAAACCCACAAAACACAGATGTTTGCGAATATCAGCTGGCAACTTATCCTTTTCCTTTCGGATCGGAATGTTATGTCAGTGGCAATTCAAGGTCGTATTTTTATAGCTGGATGCCCCAAGCTCCATCTATTGGTCATATTTATAAAGGATTCAGGATTTTGCGAAATTTATTTCAGAGGGCGCCAGGTGACGGTGGGCGCTAAAGGATGAAAGAGTGAGTGAGATAGAACTAGAGTGAGTGAGATAGACTGCGAGCGCGCGATCTTAGCATCTGGTGACCCATCTTCCCAATACCTTAATCAATGGTACTACATAATAACCAAACTCGTTGGTTAGTATGTAAACGAACCAATCCTCTTTGGTTACTTCAGTTCAGTTTAGAACAATAATTTTTTGTCAAAAGTTTATTCATAGATATAACGTACAATTATTGCTATTCGATTCTCCATCAATCATAAGTATTCATTACATGATAATCGTTCTTGTTATTAGTGTTATTCTCTTTGTATGTTGCGGAAGTACATTATAATCAGTGATTCATTAATTTTGAATTTTGGGACTTTTTCTCGTATCATTCTAATAGAAACTTTTCAAATTGCTGTTGCTGATCAATTTTTGGTAACTATATACCTGTTCTTAAACAAATTTTACAAGGCACGACAGTAAACAATACCAATACGTAACACTTGCACTTGCCATAAACATAGCCTCACTCATAGGCGTAGTTAAGTCCCTAAATCTGGGGGGGCTTAAGTCCCTGGATCTGGCGGGCTCAAGTTCCCGCCCTAGATACAAAGATTTAACAGAACGAATTATTTTAGTATTTTTGGGGGGGCTAATTTCATTCTTGGGGGGCTAAGCCCCCCCCAGGCCCCCACCTAACTACGCCTATGGCCTCACCTTTCTGTTAAATTGACCAAAAGGAAAATTAGTTAGTTTACATACTAACCAAGAAGTTGGTTAATTTACATACTAACCAACGAGTTGGTTATTATGTATTACTAGAGATATTAGGTACACACCTTATCCAAATGATGTGGATAGTTTGTAAACTGACCAGAAACACTGGTTAATATGTGTGATACCTTTGTGGTCTATACTTTAGCGGCATATCTTGTATAGTTGGCTGGATAGTATACAAACCAATCAATATTAATAGCTATTAACAATAACGGACATTTGGATAGTTTGTATAATATCCAGCTAGTGTATAAACTATCAAAGTTAACACTTTAACCATAACATATACAAGGATACAGGTAATATCAGTATATGTATAACCTTGACTGGCGTTGTAGTAACTTCTTTCAAAAAAAAGAGTTTTATAACACAAAATAAGACATAACATTATCTTTCATGTATTCCCTCTCCAGTAAGATGTTTACATAAGTTTATGACAAGTGAATGAAGAGGTGGAATAAATATATTGAACACAATGAAGAGTGCTTTGAAAGAAGAGTTTTGAAGAGGTTTAAATAGATATTTTGCTCTTAGACTATAACACCAATGCCGTTATTTTCGAATACATATTATGGTCACATGACCCACACCTAGTTTTACCAATTTGAGACGTCATGCAAAGTTATATAGCAACTACACCCACAGTACACTATACACTATAGCAGATGAACAGAATCAACACCATGATGTTATGAGGTTGGATTATCTTGAAAAAAAACCTGCCAAAAAACACATTGGATACCTCAGAGATTCATTTCTTTCCGTATTCACCACAATTGGTTCCCAAAATATCAATCACTATCTATTCGACAAATACAGGGTGTTCTAAAAGTTGGGACTTTCCTCTTTAGAAGCAACGGCCCTTGAAACGGCGAAGCTAATGCACTGTGAACTAGCAGCAAAACAGTAAAAAAAGCAAGTACTCACTATTTGGTTGCTACGGAAGTTGTAAGTACGGTCCTGTCGCAGGCGTCTTAACAGGTAAAAGTACGATTTACGTTGTCTTCTTCAATTTAGACCATACGAGGTTGTCCAGGTCTTCTAGCTTGTCCACCACGATGTGGATTGAGACATCCTGTGTCTCTAGCTCTTTGCACGAGCGAGACAAATCGACGATGTGCAGGGTGAGTACGGTTAGGGAAACGATCGGCATACATTCGCGAAGCCGCAGCGGTATTTTGACCACACTCGCCGTACATTAAAATCATCTCCACCAGTTCATTATTGTTATAAGCGTGCGCTATTGTTGTTGTTTTTAAAGTCCGATCGGCAGATATAACAACAGCAACGCGACGGTATGACGAACTGCCTGTTTTTGCGTTTTCTCACCTGCATCGGCACTACTAGCGCTCCCTTGTTTGTTGTGATATTATGCCATGATGAACCATTGCCCAGTGACGGACTTAGAATTGAGGATTTCTTTAATGGTCAGTATCTCGTTGTCTCTAAATATTTCGTTTATATGTTACTGGGAAAAAACACTCATTTTGGCAAGTACTATCCGCTGTATGAAAAACAGTCCCAACTTATGAAACACCCTGTATAACTAGTTGCTTACGTCACTAAAGCTCATATGTTGATGATACACAGTTGAAATTTTCCCTCAATCATACAGTGGTGCAAGCTGCAATTGATTCTGTGAATTGAGGGTCTGACTAACCAGAATAAATAAGAGATCATTTCACTTCAATTGTCAATAAATCCTTTAAAATTTAGTGTATTACTGTTTGGAAGATATCTTTATAAACTATTCCTTTTACAAATTGCCATGAATTTGAGATTGATCCTTCGAAGGATTGATCATGGATAGAGAATTAAGGTTTTCAAAATAAATTGAATTAGGTTTTTTTTGTTACTCGTTTCATATTTTTGTTTAGATGTTTTAATTGATGTTAATTGATGTAATGTACTTCGATCAGTTCTGTTTGCAGTTATTTATTGTACAATATGCTTTAACTTATTTCACTATTTCTTATGATTTATGCTGCAAATAAACGAATCATTATTATTGTTATAAAAAACACTAATTTTTACAAATTTCATGAGTAATTTGTTTGTTGCAGTTTCTAAGAGAAGCATCAGTGTCTCAAGAGGCCATAGGAAAACTCAACGCCTTAAATTTAAGCAACACAACTTTGCTTTAAGGAAATAAAACATCAATATAAGTTTCAGAAAATTATTATTGTGTATAATAACCTCAGCTCAGTTATACATTTGATGATGAGAATAAAATATTTTTCTATGCGATTTTTATACTTATGTTTTTATCACAAATATCAACAAGATTTAATCAATACCATTGTAAAAAGTCAATAGGATATATCATTGACATTACTACGTTACATTGTTCTGTTTTTTTTTTTGCAATAGACGTACTCCTGTTTCTAGATATCAATGTTCACCACCTACTGGACATAGGAACAAGAAGGTCATACTAAAATAAATAGGCCAGCAAAACGAAAAACAAAATACTGCCGAATCAATTCAAACACAATATATGAAAGTTATTTATTTTGAGTACCCTATTGCTTAAATTACTAAAAATTTCGTGCGGTTCACTACCGTCGCTGTCCTATAAAAATATACCAAATACCTAACGATTACACAATGAAACTTGAAAGATTGTAAAGTGGATTAAAGCAAAATAAGTTAATACAAAAAGTAGTTCTGTTGGACCGATTGCAATTGCTTTTTATTCTACACATGGTTTTATTAGGTGGAAGTTATTTCTTGTCTCTTTTGGCGGCATCCTTCAGGATTTTCGATTTTAAGTGCTCCTTGTAGGATAGAATACCTCCCTGCCACTTGGTGACAGTTCCTTTCTCGCACACCCAAATCTCTTCGGCAACCTGAAGAACAAAATAGGGATTACAAATAACTAAAAACAATAGAGAGATACGCCTATCCCAATGTCAGCCTCTCCAGATAAATTGTAATACAAAAAACACTCCTATGAATACACAACTGCAGAAAGGAGAAGGAAATCCTTTATTTTTTGAGCAAATACTTATTTTTATTAATACTTTTTCCTTTAAAGCAAAGCCATCTGAGTATTCATGTTTCCTTCACTATTCTTTATGTATATGTCACGCTCAATACCCGAATTCGGGCAATGGCCAAAACAAATAGGTACGCAGAACTAGTTTTGAGCAAGAAATATTTCCCAGACCCGAATGTTGATTTTACACGGCTATTGAGCATTAAAAAATAGGCAAAACTACTTTTGTGCATCTTGAAATGCACAGAACTAGTTTTGCTCAACTTGAAATGCTAGGACTAGTTCTGTATATTTTGGTATGGTGGCATTTAGAATTGCAGAGGAATGTTTTTCTACAGAAACATAATTTGTTGATACATTTTTATTGCAGACTCATGAAGGTTACGAGGTTCATTCAATATAGTGAGGTAATGATCTTTTGACATGAGATTATGTTTTTGTGTACTTGCTTCAAGTAGCCGAACTAATTCGGATTCGAATTTAGCATGCTTTTTTTCTACAAGCAGAAACAAAAAACATTCAAAGCAACAACATAAACATAACCTTGATTTTTTAATATAACTACTGCTGGCCTTTTAATACCACAGAACTAGTTCTGTGCATTTCAAGTTGCGCAAAACTAGTTCTGTGCATTTCAAGTTGCGCAAAACTAGTTCTGCCTATTTGGTAATGCTCAATAGCCGAATAAAATAATATCTGGGGTTTGGGAAATATTCCTTGTTCAAAACTAGTTCTGCGTATTTTTTTCGGGCATTGCCCAAATTCGGCTATTGTGCGTAACATATATACTCTGAAGGAATTCCTTAAATTTTTTGAAACAAAATGTAATGCAAAGCGTACATCCTCGCATATATCTATATCTATAGTTACCATCATAATTTTTTTAAAGCTAGTTCTAAAGTTCTTTAAAAAATCAACAATAGTTTTGCAAACTTTCTGTAGAAATCCTGAAAATATTTTTTTTGTTTTGGTGCTAATGCCGCGAATTTCACAAAGTAGTTCCAGCTATATTTTCTGCCTTTTATACTCGTTTGACATCGACGATTTCTTCGTGAATTTAATCCATGTTCTCCGTCAAGTGGACAAAACCATGGATTTTGTGAAATATCACAACAACATATAACCTACAATTTCGACGGTCCTGTTGCTGTCATGTCGCTATTGCTCAACATCTACTCAGCGACCGCTATCGCGAATTTTTACATAATAGGGCTGCCGTAGCCTTATCACGACGACGAGCGAAAATCGCGCAATATGTGCTGTCAAAGGTAAATTCCGTCGACGTCATCGTGAAGTACAGAAACATAATAACCTACAATTTTGACGGTCCCACTCAGCCGTCGGTAATCCTAAGGAGGAGATCATTTATTTCCTACGAGCAGTAGTTGTCGCGTTCGCAAGATGGAAGGTCATTGTCCTATACGCATCCCCATAGCTACCGAATAAGCTATTCAAATTTTGCTTCCCAGTACTGTTCTGAGCGTGCGGCGTTATGAATACGGCTGATGCGGGAGCGGGCGCATCGTCCAGCGACGGGCCCATAGAGCAGGGCCGTCCTTGTGGTGGAGATATCACATGTGCACGTGACTGTATTATATGTTCTTTGAAAAGAAATTTTTCCGTGCGATCATTTATGGAAAAATAGTCAATTTTAAACGGAGGGTCGACCTACTCCAACTATGGATATTACTAAAAACATGAAGATCTACAAGATCTTCAATCAAGAATATCGTTGTGTATAATACGCATGAGTGGTTAACAGGGTGTGGAAAACTTGGAAATAACCCACCGCACGCCCCAGTAAAATACAAAGACATGACATGCATGTTATGGTTTTATGGTTGGCACTACCGAATTTGACATCAAACTTTACCACAAATAGAGCACGTTCTAAATGCATGAAGAAATCCATGGGCTTATTTGACTTCAAATTTGTTTTATACAGATTTTTAAAATTTGACGACAAACTGAATCTATCATTAAAACCATGGATTTGGTTTTGACGTAAAACGGGTACATATTAGTCTCTCGAGTACTGTATCCGAAATTCGAAAACCGCTGATGCACCCAGATTAAAAAAGATCGTTTACCTGACTGATCAGCCTAAAGTCGTGGCTGACTAGCACCATGCCTCCTTCGAATTCATTGATAGCATCTGCTAAAGCATCGATAGTTTCCATATCCAAATGATTCGTAGGTTCGTCAAGCAGTAACAGATGAGGGCATTGCCATGCCAACCAAGCGAATACTACTCTGCATCTTTGTCCGTCGGAAAGTTGTCTAATAGGACATACCTAAAACGAAATTTCATATTTATGTTACGGTTAAGGTGCGAACTAACGTTAATCTTAATGTCAACTAGTTAATGTCGATAATAACATGTCTGGTCGGTTAATATCCGAATATAAAATGTGCTGGAGGATGTTGAACGTTAACCGGCTAATGTCGACATTAACAGATGCGCCTTGTTACGCTACGTTTCCACCAGAGATGTGCTAGGAAGATGAGCGGTACGAAGATGTGTGGCGGAGCTGTCAAACGGTGTGCAGATGAGCGTTGCGAGGATGTGTAGCGGGCTCATTTCACAGTTTTCTTTTTGCTCACCTACATCTACAGCACACGTTCCTCGCCCACATCCTTCTCAACGCATTTGTAGCGCACATCTCTCGAAACATATTAATAGCACACATTCCTCGCCAACATGCCTCGTTTTGTATGTACAGAAACTTCACTCCGCTAAGCCGTTTCCACCAGAACTGTGCTGGGCGAGGCGAGTTAATTCAAGCGATTCTATTGGTTCGTTAAAAACACATTCCTCTTAACACATCCTCGCACATCTTTGGTGGAAACGCAACCTTAAACTCGATACAGGCGTTTTTCGCATACGGCTGACGGGCTGACAAACAAGAAGTATTGCCAGAGGAAAGTGATGAATTAGAGTTATAGTTGATCAAAAATATCCAGTGAATTCAGAAACCGTTTGTACAAGAATTATAAGAAGCTTAGGTCTGTATTCATAGTCGGTTCTCCAGTATCCCTTGAGTGACCCTCAAGTGTGGCTTTCCTTGTGTATCTGTTTCCTAGACAGCATTTACCAGACGGCGAGATTCATTTGGCGACGTTGTCATATTTATAAGTCAGTTTGTTATGGTTATGCCTACGCATTTTGATGTTGTCTGTTATCTCTTTTTGTATTGTAC
The DNA here is from genome assembly GCA_951848785.1 of Callosobruchus maculatus. Classification (NCBI taxonomy): domain Eukaryota; kingdom Metazoa; phylum Arthropoda; class Insecta; order Coleoptera; family Chrysomelidae; genus Callosobruchus; species Callosobruchus maculatus. The sequence continues at coordinate 165,084 of CATOUR010000036.1, forward strand.
CAGTATTTCGTGACAGAAACTGACAATACTGTACTCCAAAATTAACCTACAAAATCCCCTTGACTTCAACGAACATGTTGACATATGTTGACATTTCGTTACTTGCGTATTACCACCGTACATTAACAAAGACAAATAGGGTCACTCGCCGTGCCGACTTCGATGTGAGTCTCACAAATGCGAGCCGCCTCGAATTCATAGGGATTCCCTTCGTGCGATCTCGTTGACTTACAGGGAATCCGACTGCGATATTGTCGACGTTCACTTTACTTATACGGGGGTCAATAGAAATGAATTCTATAGTATAGATAGAATATGATTTATTATTCAATAAACCATTCAACAAAATAACTGCAGATGCAGCTACTGGGGTGGCAAATAGCTCAAGGAGTATTATAGATCATGTTTTGTCAGATAGATGTAGCAATTTGAAATGTACGATTCAAGTAATAAGTAACAGTAACAGTCTGATCATTCATAATTGGTTGTTAATAACCTTAGGTGTAAACATAAAAGTACTTGCGACAAAATATAGAAAAGAAGTAAACAGAATAGATCATAAAAAATTCATCTCAAAATTTCAAAAGAATATTCAAACTACAGAAGTTCAATAATTTCAGGAACTAATTGACGAAGAAATTCTCGAAATGATTGAAAACCGAGTCAAAATTTATAAACAAAAAGTTAAAGAGCCGGGAAACACGAATTTGGAAAATGAATTTAAAAAACTTAAGAATCAAGTCAATAATAAAATTAAAGTATTAAAAACAGATATTTTAAAAATCAATGGGAATAATTAGGCACAAATATAAAAAAAACAATGGGGCCATATACAGAGCATGTCGCCGGCTTTTTTTTGTGAAATACGCGCAAAACGCTCAATAACACACAAACACTACTTATTTAGGCACCCCGGTAGATCCGACCGATTGTATCGTATCCCGTGCACCGTGTCGCGTGTTAGGTGGTGTTAGGTGGACTGACCACTGACCCTGTAAACCACAGCTGTTAGCGTTCGGCTACTGCTCGAAATCGTCGGGCGCCAGAATCCGCCAGCTTGCGTAGTATCCGAGAGCACAGCTGGAAAGACCACATTGGGGGCGGAGCTTAGAGTGACCCTACTTGTCTTTGTTAATGTATGGGGGTATTACTCAAGGGAGCCTTACGTAAGGGACCCTCAAGTAAGGTTTCGAGACATAAAACCTTACTTAAAGGACCCTCAAGTATTAAGGGATCCTTAAGTATCGACTATGAATACGAACATTATTTTCTCAAAGAGGGGACGATAACAGTGCATATTTATCCCAAGAAAAGTACGATTTAGTTTGTGCAGAGGTTAAAGAAGCGAAGCAGCAGGATAAGAAAACAGCGTTCTCATATCGACTCTGGCCAAATATGATTTGGTGGAGGTAGGAAACAAGTTGGAAATCACTGTACTCTTACTAGGGGGTGAGGAGAAATTTTGATATTACGTAAAGGACGAGGAAATATTCGATATCTTGTATGAGGCATGAGGTATGGCGCACATGTTAATATTAGCCACGGAGGAAGAACAAGAATGCTGAATTTTATAAACGACAAACATAAAAATACAGCACAAGAGGTAATATCTCTATTCTATTGAAACTAGATCTCGATAAATGATTACCCTCTGCCAAAATGGGTGATACTGTTAGAATGACAGTCCCCCATGTTGATATAGGACAAGGCCGTATATAAGGGGGGGTTTGGGGGGTTCAACCCCCCCCCCATGAGTATTCCCATGAATGAAATAACTACTAAAATAATACAAAATAATCAGGGATGCTTTCTCCAAGTTTAGTGATTTATTCTACTACTAACCAATCACATATTCTTTTATACATGAACCCCCCCCCCCCCTAAGGTCACCATGAACCCCCTCCATGGTCAACGCCTAGCTACGGCCCTGGCAGTTGAAGATGATATGTACTATAAAATTGGGCCGAAAAGGGCACATTACCACAGTTATTCACAAGAAACCAGCTTAGTGTCTGCTCGGTTCCCCTCATTGCTACTGAAAAAGTTTCAGGTGTTGAAAAGTCTCTACGTGAAATTGCAACGACCTCAGCTATATCTGGCGGTCAGCGATATAAAACTTGCAAAACAAAATGTAGTAAAAAATACCATTGTAACGCAGCTAATACACTACGCAACTCTAAATGTCATGGAGGTTTGTCGTGTTTGTATAAATGATTCCTTTTTGTAAAATTGGCAACGTTGCATCATTCTACATTAGCAGGGGAAGATGGCTAATATCGACATTAACCGGTTAAAGTCAATACAGGGTGGGCCCATAGTGAGTGGACGGAAAATTGTGGGCTTACTAAAAAATATTTTAGAAATCGGTCCCTTGATCATGATGGGGACCCTTGAGGGCTATAACGTAAAAATATTTTCACTTAAATTTTAACGTTTATACAGGGTGATTCATATCAAACTTTCATGTTTTTGAATGGACCCGGAATCGTTAATATTCAGCATACTATGTTATAATTTTAGTTGATACATTTGAAGAAGATAAAAGTCCTGTTCTAGCAAGGAATTGAAAATTTACTTGGTGAGCGATAGAACTGACAGTTTCCGGCGGTATAAAATTGATGGCTAGATCAAGCTCAATGATAAAGCACATTATAGGATTTTCTTCTATTGTTTCTTATTTCTTTGGGGATTTACGTTAAACGACATATTATAACGACTGACAACGGTCAGAACATTTTCCTGACCAAAAGCTTCCAAGAGTTTATATTCCTGTTCTGGTGTGCGAATTTTGACTCAAGAGTGCATTCGATGAGAAAAACATTTTACTAGTGTTTCTATTGGTAAATAACCTCTGTCAGACCTAAGCTTCTGACAAGTGACCTAGTTATCAGTATTTTTCTAAAAGATACATGCACGCGAGCGATTTTCTACATCTAAGCATACTCTTAACATCTATGTTGTAGCGGTAATAAATCGGATAATGATTGTATTATCGACAAAAACAATTATATGCATTCATATGCCCCAGTTTTAACGGTCATCGTAGCATGCCTATGCTTGCAGTTATAATCCTTCCGGGTCGGTAGACTTTTCCCTATCTGCCCTAATTGGTTTTAGTATAGCCACTTTCATTCAAATTTTCATCAATTCTAGATATTTTTATGTCGAACGCGCCTTTACTAGGCTACAATACATTTACAAACATTCCTCATGTCAATGGAAATTGAAACACTTACTTGCTGTCGCCCAGTTAGACCATATCTGCCAATGATCTTCCTCATCTCTTCTTTCTCCTTCACATCGGGAAACTCCTTCATCATGTATTCTAGCGGTGACAGGTCTAAGTCTAGAAGTTCGTGTAAATGCTGATGGTAACGGCCGATTCTCAAATGCGAGTTTTTCCTAATCATACCTTCCGTGGGTGTTAGCTAAAAATGTAAGACAGGAATGGAAAGATCAGAGCTAGAGAACTAGGCACCGTCAAAACTGGTTATAAACCTCTACATCTGCACATTACACAATAGTGAGTCAGACTCAAGGTTTGGGCAACCTTTACATTGTGAACAAATTGTTACTCTGTGAAAGAAAGTAATTTCACATTGTGTTTGCTTTTTGCTCAGAACACGACTTCTACAGGTTATCAGTAATGACATGTTTTTCTTAAGTAGCATTGTAGATGTAGTACAATTTTTTGGAAAGCATTTCTGGATGTTAAAACAGTGCTTTTCCTATGTGAATATGTATGTTGTCTGGAACTGATTTTCTGAACTCAATTCTCTTGTTTTCCTAAGAACGTTTTCTGAAAATCTATGATGATTACATGACGAATATCCATGTCTATTTTCTGTTTCGTCGGTATGTCTCCAACATACAAGAAAGAAGGAAACTTCGTATGGTATGTCTTGTACGTACTGCTCAAAAAATCAACGGAAAGCTTTTCAAAATATCTGTAAAATGTTAATTTGGTGATTTATTGAGGTGCAGGTGATGTTTTCATAACAGTTACACATTTTATTCTACTAACTTCACAGAAGTAATCCAAATTTGTGTAATTTAAGATACGTTCACGATTTCCCAGTAAAAGGAATAATGTAACAAAGATAATATCCACATTTTAGATTTTATAATGAAGTAGGCTCTGACAGCTCCTCTAGGTAACAGCATGTCAGTTTTATATTATTGAATTCATTGTGTCAAAATGAGGCATCTTAGAGAGATACAAGTAGCTCGTAGTGTAGCTTGAAAATGAGTGTTAAAATCAGACATGTTGCAAAAATTACAATCGCAACCTTTCAGTAGCCAAGCGTGTATATGAATCGCTAGGGTCGCAGAAGAATATAAAAGGCTAGCGGGACAAAGTCGGAAGCGGAAAACCACAAGAGGTCAAGACTGGTATTCAGTAGTTTCTTCTTTGCGTAAACGAACATCTACAGCCGAAGAGCTCCAAAATGCTTTTTGGGCGGCCTATCAAGTAATGATTGCTTACCAGACAGAAACAGATTCTGGGAGGCTGATTTAAGGCCATGACGACCAGTACAAAAACCTGTTTCAACTCGAGCTTATGAAACTTCTCATTTAAACTAGAGTCGTGATTATTTGAAATGGCAGCTTTGACATTAGAAACCTGTTCTCTTCACAGACGATTCAAGATTCCGTCTAAGCCTTTGTGACGGTTGGGTACGTGTGTACAGATGTCCTAATGAACGTTACTCCGCTAACACTGTACAAGAAGTGTTCAAATTTGTGGATGGTTCGGTAATGGTCTAGAGTGGAATAAGTTTGGAAGAAAAAATGGACCTTATAGCGATACCGGTACCCCTTACAGCTGTAAAATATGTTGATATGATTCTTTCAGATCATGTTATTTCTGCAACAGATGGTATTGATCCTAGATAATGCTAATCCGCATACCGCTGCCATAACGTGAGCATGAAATTCGTACAATTAATTTAACTTCGACCTCAATCCGGTTGAACATCTATGGGATATATTGTACAGGCGGATTCGTCTTCGCTCAGATCCACTTAAAAACTCTTGCTTGTACAAAGCATACCAATAAGTGATTCGAGCTTATAGAAGGCACACGTGATACTAAACCCCGTAACAATCAAATAACCACACTAGCTATAAAAAACTATCCGATTTTCGCTTTGCTTTTGGTCTGTTTTCAATTTGTAAGTTTTTTCTTAACAACAAATAAATAATTAAATGCTATATTCTTCAACTTATTCTGAGAAAATGTGTTTCTTTTCGAATACGAATGCTCTATCTGAATGTAACTAAGACTTTGAAAGTTACAAGTGTACAAAGAAGTTGTACGAGTAAGACAGAAGGAATTCTGCCGGTGCGCCATCTAGTACCCGAAGGTGACGGCAACCAAAGAGAGAAACGCCACTAGAAGCAGTTTACCTCTCCTTGGTGGAACGACAAGGCTCGCTCGCTTTTTGCCACTAGAAGCGCGGATTTTGACGCACGCAGCGTGAAGCCGATATACGAGGGTTGCTCTATACCTCCGTCAATCCACCAGTACGCAGACAGCTGTTTCACGCTTATTAGCGATCATCAGTGCGCCATAGGTCGATTGACGAAAGTAGAGAGCATCAGATTTTCCATGTTTAATAAACATGTGAAAGATGTACGAGTAAGACAGAAGGAATTCTGCCGGTGCGCCATCTAGTACCCGAAGGTGACGGCAACCAAAGAGAGAAACGCCACTAGAAGCAGTTTACCTCTCCTTGGTGGAACGACAAGGCTCGCTCGCTTTTTGCCACTAGAGGCGCGGATTTTGACGCACGCAGCGTGAAGCCGATATACGAGGGTTGCTCTATACCTCCGTCAATCCACCAGTACGCAGACAGCTGTTTCACGCTTATTAGCGATCATCAGTGCGCCATAGGTCGATTGACGAAAGTAGAGAGCATCAATTTTTCCATGTTTAATAAACATGTGAAAGATGTACGAGTAAGACAGAAGGAATTCTGCCGGTGCGCCATCTAGTACCCGAAGGTGACGGCAACCAAAGAGAGAAATGCCACTAGAAGCAGTTTACCTCTCCTTGGTGGAACGACAAGCCTCGCTCGCTTTTTGCCACTAGAGGCGCGGATTTTGACGCACGCAGCGTGAAGCCGATATACGAGGGTTGCTCTATACCTCCGTCAATCCACCAGTACGCAGACAGCTGTTTCACGCTTATTAGCGATCATCAGTGCGCCATAGGTCGATTGACGAAAGTAGAGAGCATCAATTTTTCCATGTTTAATAAACATGTGAAAGATGTACGAGTAAGACAGAAGGAATTCTGCCGGTGCGCCATCTAGTACCCGAAGGTGACGGCAACCAAAGAGAGAAACGCCACCAGAAGCAGTTTACCTCTCCTTGGTGGAACGACAAGGCTCGCTCGCTTTTTGCCACTAGAGGCGCGGATTTTGACGCACGCAGCGTGAAGCCGATATACGAGGGTTGCTCTATACCTCCGTCAATCCACCAGTACGCAGACAGCTGTTTCACGCTTATTAGCGATCATCAGTGCGCCATAGGTCGATTGACGAAAGTAGAGAGCATCAATTTTTCCATGTTTAATAAACATGTGAAAGATGTACGAGTAAGACAGAAGGAATTCTGCCGGTGCGCCATCTAGTACCCGAAGGTGACGGCAACCAAAGAGAGAAACGCCACTAGAAGCAGTTTACCTATGGCGCACTGATGATCGCTAATAAGCGTGAAACAGCTGTCTGCGTACTGGTGGATTGACGGAGGTATAGAGCAACCCTCGTATATCGGCTTCACGCTGCGTGCGTCAAAATCCGCGCCTCAGGTGGCAAAAAGCGAGCGAGCCTTGTCGTTCCACCAAGGAGAGGTAAACTGCTTCTAGTGGCGTTTCTCTCTTTGGTTGCCGTCACCTTCGGGTACTAGATGGCGCACCGGCAGAATTCCTTCTGTCTTACTCGTACATCTTTCACATGTTTATTAAACATGGAAAAATTGATGCTCTCTACTTTCGTCAATCGACCTATGGCGCACTGATGATCGCTAATAAGCGTGAAACAGCTGTCTGCGTACTGGTGGATTGACGGAGGTATAGAGCAACCCTCGTGTACAAAGAAGTGTTCCGTTAATTTTTTGAGCAGTGTATATAAGATATATTTTTCCCTCACCTCTCCATAGAGCAATTTCAACAGCGTACTCTTCCCGGCGCCGTTAGGCCCTACCAACGCTAACCTGGTGTCCAAGTCGATACCGAACTCTAGGTTCTTGTAGATCCAGGGGGTGTTATCGCTATACCTAAAGCTGACGTTTTGCACCATGATAACAGGAGGCGGTATGGTGCCGCAGCTCGGGAAGTAGAATGTTACGATTTTATCGCTAGTTACTTTTTCTGTTAATCCTTGGGCCACCATCTTTGCGAGAGTCTTCTCTTTGGATTGGGCTTGACGGGCTAGCTTTGCAGAACCGTGACCAAACCGTGCGATGTAATTCTGTAAAATGTCAGTATTCGCGGTTATTATAACAAATTGCAACAAGCCAAGAATTTTTGTGGATTTTTCAATTTCGGGACAACGCACACTAAATTTGGCCTTTGTCCCATGTCGCCGATTAAAATTTAGATGAAATTTGGGCACCTATATGAGGTGTGAGCATACAAGTACTAGTTGTAAAGAGAAGGCGAGGTTAATAGGCACGCAAGCCAACCTTTGACCTTTTTTACTGACCCCCACATAACTAACACAAAAGATCCTCATCACCTCCTGGAGAAGTACTTTTTGTCGAACCTACCAGACATCCTAATAAATACGTCAGTACGTCTGACCAGTCTACAGAGTATAACGAATATCCACTGTGTCAAATACCTGAACCCTAAGGTTGAGAGATACAGCACATCTGACAAGGAAGTTAACCTAAGTTTCGTCCTCTACCCAACATCTGGAGCAGATGGTGTCTTTTAACACTTTCATCTATGATAAATGTCAGCTCAGCCGAAAAAGATGGTCAACTGTATGCTTTTGTTCAAAAGCCATCGCCTGCTATATACACGCAAAAAGCCTGTTGCGTTGCCAGTTGCATCTATTCTGAAAATCAGCGGATCATTCCTGCGCCATTCCCGTCCGACATCGCCTAAAGCGAACTATTAGTAAAATAGACGAATTTCCTCCTTTACCACAGCACAAATCCACAAACGACCCATCTTCAACCAATATAATACGACCTGTGTCCGGTTCTCTCATTTCTACCAGTCAGTCAATCCCCAAAACAGGCTGACATGCCTATGTACGATTACCGGCTGCTCCATGGTTGGCAGCAACATGGTTTCTTCGCCACTTCAAGCTGTTGTTCATACAAAGGGTCAACAAACTCGCCGAGGACGAATTACTCCTGTTGTATTGAGGCGCACCGTTAACTACTCCTTTATTATTCTTGGCATAAAAGTTGTTCGTGCAATAGCTGTTGATGCTGGGATACGCATTGTATCCAAAAGCGAGGACGATTATCGGAAGATAATTCGTCTTTCTAAAGAGAAAAATATCACACTTATCACACATTTCATCTGCCTTTTGAACGAAACATCTACGCTGTCATCAGAGGCATTCCAGCATCAACTACCGAGCAAGAAGTCAAAGAGGAGCTCGAACAGAAGGGTTATGCTCCCCACCACATAATTCGCCAGAAGCCCATGCCTTTGGTAGTGGTGATTCTACCAAAGACTGAAAAATCCCAGCAAGTGTTTAATGAACATGAACTACTGGGACTGTTTATCAGAGTCGAGGTTCAAAAGAACTCTCGATTGACAGGACAGTGCCACAACTCTCGATTGACAGGACACGCTCAGTCTTATTGTATTGCTTCACCAAAGTGCCTGAAATGTGCCTAAGACCACATGACACTCAAACAGGACAAGAGGTGCTCAAATGTGAGAACTTTGGTGGGTATCATCCTGTAGACTTAGGGCTAGGAGGTATCTGCAGATCATCGCACAAAGACGCGCCTACTCATATGCGGAGGCAGCCAATGATGCAACCTTGCCTTCACCTGCTGCTTCGACCTCACCTTCGACTGCTCAAAGCGTGGACTTGACAACAGCGCGTAAGTCCTTGTAGCAGATAATTAGACCTCTGATAAGCGCTACATAGGCCTTGCAGACGATTTTACTCGTGAATGTCTAGTTTAGTCAAGCAAAATGGAATAGCAACCTTCTGTTGCGCGTGTCAGTGGACTGCACAGTCGAGCAAGTTCGCAAGCTCACAAGGCCGCGGCTCGAATTGTGATCAAAATTAAATGATAGAATTTTTAAAGTAAAGAAATGTTTGCCCTTTTAGATATCGAACCTCAAAATTAACTCTTTTGGTGAATCCCAAAAATTACCGAAACTAAATTGACTATTACAAGCTATATCCTCTGACCGACGAATTTTCTTCTCTTTGCTCTTCTTCCTTCCTTTTTCTTCCCATACTTCTACATGACATTGCCTGGTCTCTGGGTAACCAGACCTGACAGACCGATCGACCGACACGACCGTAGCTAAGAGCAAAGAGCCACCGGCCCGCTCTGACAAGAACTGACGAATTGTAGGATAAATTCTTTGTCATTTGCGCAAGCAAAAAAAATTTCTGTTATAAATCTGAGTCAGAATTAGAGTTAGTGATGAAACAAACCTTCATGTGGGAAATTTGATCCTGTTCCCAGTTGTACTGTTTCATCTGGTTCTCAAGAAGCTCCATCCTAGTCTTTACGAAAGCATCATAGTTACCAGTGTAGTATTTCAAGCGTTTCTTATTTATATGGATGATGTTTGTGCAGACACCATTGAGAAAATCTTGTGAATGAGAGATCAGAACGAGAATCCTCTTGTAACTGAAAAAAAAAACAATTTTAAGTTTTGATTCACATGTACCTACTTGAAACTAGTCCATCGCGTCAGTCCTTTTTGAGTTCTAGAGTGATTAAGGACTACAGGACATGCGATAGTCAGAGATCAGTGAATTTTTTGTTATCTCAAAATTCGAATCCAAATTCTAGGAAGAATAGATAATCCTTGGCCTCTCTATGACTCGGAAAGTATTATTGCGGTATATTTTTTTGCATAGCATAGATCTGGACACGAATTCAGCCAATGTGTCATAATCAAAATAATTTGTAATTGCTTGAATCTCTTTTAGATCTTTTTGAGTAAGTAGAGGTCATAGACCAAATAACCTTCATAAACAGCTGCCACTGACTTCGGAAGCCAATTTCCGATAAGCTTTTACGTGGTTTCCTTTACAAAAAATCAAAATAAAAAATCATAAACTAAGCAATATTGCAATATAATATTGCAATATTGCTTAGTTTATGATTTTTATAATATATTTTACAATATAAAATTGTACTTACTTTTTGAGTTCTTCCTCTAACCATACGCAAGCGTCCAAGTCGAGATGGTTGGTAGGTTCATCCAACAGCAACAGATGGGGCTTGACGTACAGAGCCCTGGCCAAAGCTATACGCATTCTCCAGCCTCCGCTGAAGTCCTTGGTCTTCTTGTTCTGCATCTCGCGCGTAAAACCGAGACCGTGCAGGATGTTGGCTGCCCTGGCTTCTGCGGTATCGGCAGACATATCGTCCAGGCGTTCGTAAATGTCCATCAGTTGTTCCTGTATAATTTTACAAACTCGGTAAACAATTTTTTTAAATGTATAAAAAATAATGATCCTTGTGTGAAAGCAGCACTGTTTTTCCTGTACTATAAGGATATGTTATTTACAGGATGTTCAACTTTTTAGTAGCAGGACTTTAAGGGCCTGTTGTACAAATGATGGTTCAACTCAAGCTTTGTTAAACCTAAGCTTAGCTAAACTTAAGCTTAACGTTTACATCCGTTGTACAATCGTTAGTTAAACCTGGTTGATAATAAAATTCACTACGGTTGGCACTAATGAAACAATGTGTACTGTCATAATTATCTAATAAAATAACCTCTTCTGGTTTGTGAATGTGACGGTTTGTGTCAAATTCGGGTAACGTGGTTTCTGTCTCAGATATTTTATTTGGGTTGTTTTCTGGCGCCCATGCATTCAAAACGTATTCGTCTGTGTTTCAAATACATTCATTCTGGCGTTGAAGCGATGACGTCTAAGGGCCGGTTGTACAAATGCGGGTTTAGCACGAGCTTTGTTAAGCTTAAGCTTAGCTAAGCTCAGGCTTAAAGTCGACACCCGTTGTACAATGGTCGGCTTAGTTAAACCTGGTTGATAATGAAATTCACTACAGTTGGCATCAATGAAGCAATACGTACTGACATAATCATCCGAAAAGTTACATTTTTTGGTTAGGCACTTATGACAGTTTGTGTCAAATTTCGGCAATGACCGTTTCGGTCTCTGTTCTTTAATTTGCTCTCTTTGTTAAATTAGACACAAATCTTTCAAAAAAATATGACCTAATAAAGTGACAAGCAATTCGAAGGTTTCTTCTTGACATCATGTCACTCATATCAGGTTAGGTTTAAACCTCAGCTAAGCTCGCGTTAAGCTTCGGCTTACGTAAGCTCGTGCTAAGCTTGGAGTGGGGGGCTACGCTAGCATTGCACAACGGACGATTTGCAACTGACGTGGTTTAACGTCGGCTTACCTTAAGCCGAAGCTTAAGCTTGCATTGTACAACCGGCCCATAGTAACATAATTTCAAAATGTATTCAAAACGATTCAAAACCAACCGAACGTTAGTTTCAAGCCAACATAACCTAAAATTATCGCTTGTAATTGTAATGCTGTCATGTCATCGTAATGTCTTGCAATTTCAAAAATTTCGAATGAAGCAACACAACAGCGGAATACTATAGAACAAGATATGATGGAAGTGCAGTTGGGGTAGTTCTTAATTACTGTCGATTTGGAAACATACAATTCTTTGCAGGGTAGGTAAATTTCCTACTTCTGTCACAAAAATACATCGAAAATAGATAGGTTGCTTGTTTGAAGTTTGGCGCCGTTTATGAGGTGTTTTCAAAACTGTTAATTCTAGCGCTGGTTGAAGTTTATCACATCAGCGATTAATACGTGACAAATATGTATTCAAATACCTAAGGTCGCCAGAAAACGCTTCTAGTCTCTTTGTTAAATTAGACGCAAATCTTTCCAAAACTATAACCTAATAGAGTGACAAGCAATTTGAAGGTTCCTCCTTGACACATCACGTCATTTGTATGACTATAGCAAGACTATAGCACCAGTCTCGTAATATTCTGATACATACTTGTATCATGATCTTAACAAAGTTAGAACAACTACTGTCAATGATGGAATGTAGGGTACCATAGCACCATGTATAAAAGGTACAAACCTGAGATTCATCATCTTCACAAGCCACAAGCTCCTCAGCCAACTTTTCGAGACGGACACGTTCCTCGTCCACTTCCATTACACACTGCAAGGCCGTTTTGTCAGATGCTGGCATCTCCCGAGTTAAATGGAATATATCTATGTGGTCCGGTACTGGAACTTCCCTTAAAATAATTTATTTCATAAACCAAATACAAGAAATAGGTATGGTACCAATTCTTAAAACACAAAAAAGAAGGAAAGTGAGAAGTTATTTTATAACAAAAAAAAATGTATTATTTTCACAGCCTTTCGCAAAGACTATAAAATAACCACTCTACTGCTTAATCAAGGGTGCAGAGAGATGACTGGCGGGAAAGTAAAAAGAATTATAGCAGACGCTGGCTTTGCCTCCCTATCACTACTACCATACATACCGCCTCCCTATACCAGATAAATTTTTGGAGCCATCAACATATACTCTTTTACCTGATAATTTAGACTGGCTTGACACCTATTTGATAGGTGTCAGGTGACGAAAAAGTGCATCTCAGATTTAATTTTTTAGTAGTGATCTGATGGCAATCCTGCAAGTCAGGACCGTCTTAGTAATATTTTTACTGAATATCTCATTGAAAAAAAAATAATGACCATTTTTGTGAACAAGAAATTGATTCACTATCTAAAAATTCACAGCAAAAATGCCTGACCGAAACAAATACATTTTTTCGTCATTTAGTCGTCAGTAGCGGTACGAGCACCGGGTGCTGCCTGTGTATGCGACCAAAGCATGCGTCAAGATTCATTCTGGGAGATTTTTAGTTATCACTAGCCAAACATCTGTTAGCTGTTAACACGGATGACAGTCTAAAAGTATCAGGTAACAGGGTACAGACCGTTTACTCTACCGAGATTCAGTGAAAAAAACCTTTGACAGGCACGATGGCCGTCTACCTACCAATAAGCAAATAGCTAATATTGACAATGCCCAACTCATTTCCAATGACACAAATAACAACATACACAGCGTAATAGTAAAAGTGGGAGAAGTCACAATTGTAAACGTATATAAGCCACCGGCAGCGGAGTGGCCTGAACAACCACTTCCAGTACAACAGCATCCGGCTATATATATTGGAGACTTTAACAGCCACCACCAACGGTGGAGATACCCCGACTGTGACGAAAATGGTATAAGGTTGGCTGACTGGGCTGATGATAATGATATCTTTCTTGTATTTAATGCCAAAGATAAAGGCACTTTCAAATCAGCAGCCTGGAACTCAGAAAGTAACCCTGATTTGTGCTTTGTGAGCTGCAACCGGAAAGGGATCCCTATACCAGCTAACAGAAAAGTCGCAGAGGCCTTCCCACACAGCCAACACGGGCCAGTTTTCTTAGAGGTGGGAATCCAAATACCCCTAATACGATCCATCCCTCGGCCTCGATGGAATCTTGCAAAGGCGGACTGGTGTAACTACTCACGGGAGCTGGACCGGCTGGTACAGTGGATACCGCCAACATCAAACAATTACAAACGTTTCGTTGGAGCAGTGATGAGCGCTGCAAAAAGGACCATTCCTAGGGGATACAGGAAGGAATATATCCCTGGGTGGGATGAGCGGTGCGAACTCCTATACGGCGACTTTCAGGAAACCAACAATCCAGATATTGCCGACGAACTCATCTCTGCCCTGGACAGCTCACGAAGACGTAAGTGGGAGGAGACTACGTCGGAAATGAACTTCCAACACTCAAGTCGAAAGGCCTGGAGCCTTCTTAGAAAACTAGGCTCAAGCACGCCATACACACGGGCACCGTCGGGAGTAACTCCAGACAAGATTGCTGCGCATATTGTAGAAACGTCAAGAGCACCTTCTGATAGAGAGCATACAAAACGCGTGAAGAAGGGATTGACTTTACTGAGGAGGAACGCTCCTACCCAAACAACGTTTTCCCGACCCTTCTCGATCGAAGACATTAATAATGCCATATCAGATGTTAGGCCTGGAAGGGCTCCTGGTTTCGATGGCGTCCTGCCGGAGTTTCTCATTCACGCAGGTCAGCAAACAAGAGTGTGGCTATCTCTCTTCTTCACGAACCTCCTTAATACGGGAAACCTCCCACGGGAATTCAAAAGAACGAAGGTCATATCAATATTAAAACCCAGTAAACCGAACGATCAACCCGCCAGCTACAGACCTATAGCCTTGCTCAGTTACTCCTATAAATTGCTAGAAAGAGCCGTCTACAACCGATTGAGCGCGACTATCTTAGAACGGGTCCCGATAACCCAGGCTGGTTTCAGACCGGGTCGCAGTTGTTGTGATCAAGTACTGTCCCTCACAACGCATATAGAGGCAGGCTACCAGCAAAACATGAAGACGGGAGTGGCGTTTGTTGACCTCACTGCCGCATACGATACGGTCTGGAGGGAGGGTCTCCTATATAAGTTGCTGCAGGTGATTCCCTGTCAGACCACTACAAGACTCATAAACAACATGTTATGCGACAGAAAGTTCCAAGTAATCCTAAACGAGAAAGCAAGCAGGCAGCGCAAATTGAACAACGGACTTCCACAAGGCTCAGTACTGGCCCCCTTACTTTTCAATCTATATATATCTGACATGCCAGAAACAGTCAGTTACAAGTTTTGCTATGCGGACGATATAGCCATAGCTTTTTCCGATAAGAGCTTCAAGAACGTTGAGCATACCCTTTCTAACGACTTGTTAGAGCTAAACAACTACTTCAAGAAATGGAGACTAGTACCGAGCCCCAACAAAACCGAAGTTTCCTGCTTCCACCTGAATAACAAACTAGCTAAATATGAACTGCAGGTACTTTTTGCAGGCGAACCCCTGAAGCATAACCATTTCCCAAAATATCTTGGAGTAACGTTAGATCGCACCCTCTGCTATAAGAAACATCTCGCAAACACTGCAGGAAAACTTAGAACACGCAACAACATTATCCAAAAGCTGTGTGGAACGACGTGGGGTGCCACTGCTCCAACTCTACGAACCAGTGCACTAGCTCTTGTCTATTCGTGTGCTGAGTACTGTGCGCCTGTCTGGATTAACAGCCATCATTCCAGACTAATTGACGTCCAACTAAATCACACTATGAGACTTATTACAGGCGCAGTTAAGACAACCCCAACTCAATGGCTGCCTGTACTCTCTGGAATAGCCCCACCGCAGCTGCGAAGGACTGACGCCCTTCTAAGGGAGTATAACAAGATCACGGCCAACAACAAACTGCCCATCCACCGAGCAATACCCCCGTTGCAAATAAACAGACTTAAATCCCGACAACCACCAATAAGGGATGCAGAAGGGCTTAAAACCAACAACTTCAACTCATTGAACCAATGGCGCTCCCAGTGGGAAGGTTTCGCGGAACACCACTCGCGATGCGCATTTATGGGGGCAGCCTTACTTCCAGGATCAGAACTACCCCGGAAAGAGTGGGTAAAACTTAATAGAGTCCGAACAGGCCACGGCAGATGTGCCGACACCCTTTACAAGTGGGGCTATGTGCAATCTCCCTTATGTGACTGTGGCGCACCCCGCCAAACTATAAACCATATTACGAGCGAATGTGAACTGCGTGCGTTTCAGGGATCGCGAGAAGAGTTCTTCACAGCCACACCGTTGGCGCTGAAGTGGTTGAAAGAACTTGACATCAACCTGTAAATACCAAAGACTATGTATCTTAGTTTATAGCTGTATATATTTTATTTTAGTATAGGTTATAATAGTTTTTCTTTTAATCTATATTTACTATTGTCATGTTTTTGAGCCATACGATAAATAAATAAAAGCAAATAGCTGAGCAATAAAAAGAGAAGTATGGCTGCTCTAGTAGACGCCCCGGTCAAAATCAGTGGCGTGTCTATACCAGTCTTATGCGGTGCTATAAACTAATAGGTATTGTACAATACAAGTCAGAAACATATGAGTTGTTTACATTTTTTGCGAGCAAGGAAAAAAAGCCACAAAAACTAAACACCTGCAACCGGCAAAGCAGGGGCGGCTCAGAATATTTATTTGTAAATATTTCCTCAATCTGGGTAAGGTGAAAATGGTATGTGATAAACTTAATAATTCCATCAATTTAAGTTCGTTGAATAACCGCTAAACCGTGTTAAGTCACCAATAAAAGGGCATCAAATGATAAACGATGAACGGCGACTTTTTTAACTGAAATTATCAGTATCGCTACATGTAGGGGTTGAATCCAGCCGTGACTCGCACCACGAAGTCGATAGATTAATTGACTTATCGATCTGTCATATGGTTGTCCGGACAGTCTCCATACTCTATACAGTTACCAGTGGCGTCGTACACTACACTACACAAATAAATTGTGGAAGTTCAGGTATTTATTTGCCCAGTAAAAAAATACTATATAAAACATTGACACCAGATAAACCAATTAGCACTGTTAGTAGAGTTGTGGACAGAGATATAAGATTTGTTTATATGTTTTTACGGGGGACAAAAAAGCTAGCAATTTGTAAGCTTGACTTGTAAATCCAATACTATGTAACAGAAAATATTCAATCATAATTGTGAGATGCATTCATAATAATAATAATTCATATGTTGAGACAGTAAAAGTAGACTCACCTTTAATTTTGTGTGCAAAAGTACTTTCACATAAACGTAAGGTCTCATCTAAACAATTCATCGTCCTCACTACTTTCACTAGAATTTAAGTCAGAGTCACTATCCGTGTCTGTTAAGGTGATGATAAATTCTTCTGAATGATTATCAATCACACGTTCCTGCCCTAAATATTTAGACTCTATGTCCATTACGTGATTACACCTCTTTTGCCTGTCCTCAGGTGTTATCTTGGCAAACTCTTCTTCTGCTAATTTTTTGACATCATCCAAATCGAAAGTGACGTTTCTTTGTGCAACGTTATGTTTAACAGTAGCCCAGATCAATTCAATTGGATTTAGATCCGGGTGATATGGAGGCAACCGCAGAACTGTATGCCCATAGCTACCCAGGAGCATGTCAAATTTGTATTGCACAAACAGCTGCTTATGTTCTTTAATCAGCTCGTATAATTCTGGTTTCAACATACATGGTGAGAATTGTATGTTTTTCCTGGTTAACCATTGCACCATGTCTATTTTTTTTTAATTGCTGTTTGGTGCTGGATCTACTTTTATGTTGTGATAGGGAGCATTATCACTAACTATGACAGAATTTGGCGGCAAATTAGGAATCAGATAGTCTTTCAGCCATTGCTCATAATTGGTGCTGTTCATGTCGTCATGGTAGTCACCAGTTTTGCATCTAGATTTGGATATTAGTAGAGCGTTCTTTACAAAACCTGCTGAACTTCCTGCATGCACCATGACTAGCCTTTTACCTTTCGACACCTTAGAAAATAGACCAGAACTGCTACTATCATGCCAAGCTCTTGATGAGGTGTGGCTACTATGAATGTAGGATTCATCTAAATACACGATAGGTCGACCTTGGTCACGAAAATATCTCACCTTCTTAAGGTAAGATATCCGTAGTTGCCGTATACTGGATTTTTCTATCAGCAAATGCCTTTCGTTCACTGATTTGCCCCACTTGAATCCCAGTTTTTTTAACAATTTCCCATAGTGAGGCTCTGCATCCTTTCCAATTGAAATCTTCTAATTTTATCCTGAGAGATTCAAGTGTTACACGGTAGCACTTTGTCAAATGGAAGTTATAAATTATGTTTTTCTTATATCGCTGATAGCAAAATTTTCATTTTGAACTGCGGTTACTGGGCATTTTCGTTTGCGACTATTGCGTACCTCTTCCCTGAACGCATTGGTTCCACCTTCTCCAACTTCATTAGCTTCTCGCACAATCCTAGTGATACTCGCAACTGAGATTCCTGTAGCTCGGGAAACCTCCGCTTTTACTTCTCCCATGTTTGTACGGGTGTCACGATCACGCCTTAAATTTACAATAAATAGATATACATTATACACCACTTTTTTCGTCTGGTTTGACTATATTTTGTTCTCGCCAAGATTGCCCATGACGAACAGTGAATATTCAACAGTCAAAATGAGGAGAGGAAGAGTTTTTTATTTTACACCAATAAAATACCGAGGAATCTATCGCCGCTACTGGTTTGCGAACCACGCCCGGTGACGTGACGTTCCACGACTGAGGCAGGCGGTGCCAGACGATATACCAGGAGATGATTTATAGGTTTTAAATCTCGGTAGAGTAACAGCTTTTTATATGTTGAGCTTAGGATTTTGTAAGTGCCAGCTCATACCTACCACACCACCTGAAATCTTCATGCAAACCACTGCCATATGGTTGACTTTGAATATAAATTTCAGTAATAATGTTGGTTCTTGGTACGTAAATATCTTTAATAAAGCACAAATAATAAATAGGATCTCTAAAGGTCGCTTTCCATTCCTTTGTTAATATTGACGACAAAAATACTGCAAATAGTAGTAGTAGTATTCAAGTCAAAAAAAAAAATACAAAATGAATAGAGCGAATAATTAAGGGTAATCACAAACAATATTAAAGCCACAGATTTTACATAAAAAGATAATACATAAACAAAATAAAACAAACAATAATACTTAATCACAAACAACTGCTATAAACAGAGAGACAGTTAAAATAAGATATCTATAAATTTATCTTAAAGATACTAATTTTTGGTACTATGTTTGAATTGTACATCATTTAGAACTCAGGTAGCCGCCATGAAAATTATTCCTGTGCTTTGTGTGGTATGTATGCTTATTAGAATGTTTGGTGAACTTATGAATGTTACCTCTAACATAGTCAAGGTACAATCTAAGTGAACTCCCAGATATTTGGCAGGTGTAAAATCCTCTTTGAAATGTTTCATATTGGAATTCAATTCAAATTCAATATCAAATAGTGATTCCTTGCCAACTTTCCAGCTTTGCTTATAGTATATTTACCTATTTCCAAGAACAGCCAATAGAGTAGACTTCCCACTTCCATTCAATCCTATGAGACCATAACGTCTTCCACAATTCAACTCAAGCATGGTATCTTGTAACATTTCGCTTCCGTGGAAAGTGATGGAAAAGTTGGCAATCTTAACATCTCTGGACTTTGGATGGACTGCTAGAGATCCAGTACAGGCACGCGCTTCCGCATTGAGCCTTGCATCAGCCTCAAGTTTAGCACACAACGCCTCTATAAGAAATCAATAAAAGTATGAATTTGTTATACACCATAAGTCACACAGACAGGTTGTGAGACATGAAAATGCAACTGAGATTATTGACAAAAAAGTGCCGAAGAAAGTATCAAACACCTATGATTCCTTATTCAGGACTACAATGGTAAGAAATGCCTTCAATAACAAGAACTTTTTTTTAAATATATCTGTGCCGCGTTCGCATAGTATGTTAAGATCAAATTGTCAAAATATTAGATTTTTATGTTGTTACTTGAAAAAAAAATTTGTGTTTCACATGCTATTCCTATTGTTCTCATATTATTCTCTTCCTGAGAACATAATAATGTTAATAATGTTTGCTTTTTTCTATAACTGAGCAGATGGCGAAGGCAAAGACTGAATACCAGAGTACCGCAGCTGCTATGAAGAGGTTAGGTTAGGGGAAGTTTGTTTGCGCGGGATTTGAACAGGCAAACACTTGCAGGCACACTAAATACATCTCCTGACTGTGCGCGGGTAGATCTAATAAGTATTCTGTAATGTATAGTGTTCTTCGGATCTAATAGGCTCGGTGAACGATTGAACTATAGAGGATAGCTCAGAGGAGTAGGCTCCATTGGGATACCGGTAGAAAAGTGAGGTCACTAACCGCACGCCTGTGAGAAAACGGCTGTCGGGGGCGCATTAAAGTCGGATTACCAATTAATTGCATTGCTCTTCTCTGTACAGCAACAAGTGCAGACAAGGTAGTAAGGGCAGCAACTCCCCACATATGTGAACAATACTGAAGGCCAGGTCATATCTGGGCTTTCTATGGAGTAAGAAGTTTGGGTGATGAGTACTTTCTGGCTCTGAATAGGTATCTAAGCTTTGACTCAGAGTACCGAGTGACATAATTGTTATTTTTTGTACTGAAGCACCCTCTGATGGCTCTTTACTTTTCGCCTAGACTTCTGACTATTTTTTCCCTACTTTCTTATAATATTTCCGTTTGTATTGCAAATTTTCAGAGCTGCACCTCCATCATTTATTATGGGGAAAAATGCATATATAATCCCCCACCCTTACTTTATACATCCATCACGCGTTCTGACGACCCACCTATCCTTATGTTGATACCTCAGAATAACAACTGAACATAGAGGTAGTAAACAACTAATTCTAATAGGCCAACATCTTTTCTTACGTTGTCATATCGACCACCAGATACGGCAATCATAATTGTTTACTATCGTCTTAATTGCATAGTATCCAGAAGTATTCCATTCTACGTTAAAAAAGACGGTATTTTGATGGTTCAGAAATGATTACAGCAAAATCAATAGATATGTTGACCTCTACTGCGTTACTGTATGTTTCTTCATCATTAACGCAAATTCTGTCTTACATAAATTTTGAGGAGTTGGCAACGCCTATGTAATTTTCCTGCGATTTGTTTACGGTAACCTCCGACTGTCAAACGTTTGTTTTGTTTATGCGTCTTTTATGCTTGGTCAGTAAAATCGAATTCGCTATTTGTTGGTAACTGTAGTGAAGCTTTACGGACTTGGTGTGCTATATTCGATTGTAGTTTAACAGTTTTTCGAGATGGGACAGTGCAGAGCAGTGTTTGTAACATGGGTTGCATTGGAAGAATTTTCAGGTTAGTTGGCAATGTTTGGGTCTGAAGTGTCAAAAGATGATGGCTTTGAGCACGCCATGCTGAAGTGGTTTGTTTACTACCTCTATGTTCAGTTGTTACTCTGAGGTTGATACCTACCGAACCTGTAAATGACAAAATTTTTACTTTGCCGAGAGCCTTTTTCTTATGTAGCGAGCCCTTAAACTATAAGCTCTTAAGTGATATACAGAACTATGAACATGTGATGGTAGCAGGGGCTTACAATCTCAGAGAGGGACTGTTCTACTTTGTGATAATTTTGAACCTCACTGAGACACTGAGCCTACTTGAGGTACTTCATTTCTAAATATTATCTTTATAAAGTTTTCTTCTGATATTTTGAATGCCACATTAGAATATGAGCCTTCTGACCATAAATCATAGCTCCTGATATGACTTTATATTCAATATTTCACCAGATTATGTGCAAAGACAGTAGTTCTTTTGAATTCATTGACAAAATAGTATCCCTCCTAAAATCTAAAATAGCCTATACCTACATGACAATAAACAAACTTATTTCATACTTTTTATTTCATATATCTATTTTTCTTATAATGAATATACAATATATCTATACAATGTGTTCCACCATCATGTCGACAAACTTTGAGGTATGAAAATATAATTAAAGTTGTCGAGAAAAAATGCGAAAAAAAAGGGGTCGACCTTTTAATCGATTTCTTATTACATTTTCAATTTCTGTATCACGACTCCATGGGTTCGCGCAATTGTAGCGCCATAGCTTGATCATTTATCGACCGATTCACGACATTTTGGACTCATTTTATAGGAGAATGACTGGGTATATCAACTAAAGCAAAAAAAGATAATACCTGATAATTTCTAAGGCTAAAAAAATTCACCAAACTGAAAAAAAAATGTTTGTAATGCACTTATTTGGGTTACTTACAAATAATTTGAAAAAAGCCGTATTAGTGCCTATTTATTTAGACATTTTAATGTTTTGCAGGATGTTTCCTGTCTTACCATATGCAACTCGTGTATGTATAACTAAAATTTTCGACAGAATAGGCCATTTTATATTATGACTTCTTTAACACAGCACCATGTGTTCACGCAGTTGTAACGCCATATCTTGATTATCTATCAAGCGATTCACGACTTTTTGGACTCATTTTATAGGGGAATGATTGAGTATATCAACTAAGACAAAAAAATACAATATCTGAAATTTGTAAGGCTAAAAAAAATCACCAAACTGAAAAAAAAATGTTTTGTAATGCACTTGTTTTGGTTACTTGCACATAATTTGAAAAAAAGCCGTATTAGTGCCTATTTATTGAAACAGTTTAATATTTAGCAGGATGTTTCCTGTCTAAAGACAGGCAATTTGTTTATGTAGCACTAAAATCATCGACGAAGGCTTTTCTATTATGTCACATTGTCACATTGTCTTTATTGGACTTCGGTACAGATTATTACATAAATATGAACAAATCTGATTATTTAGTATTTAAATTAATCAACGAAATTTTCAAAATATCCGCCATTTTTGTTTAAGCACGCTTGACTTCTGAAACTAACGCTCTGGGTTACTCGACGGACGCTAAGCTACGCTCCAGTCTGTTTTCTTTGATTTCCAAGTGATTCCAACATATGTCATTTCAATTAGTTGCCTTTCAGTCATTTGGCTGAATACTAAATAAATAATACTAAAAATAAAAATAATAAAATTTGTTTGTAAATTGCATTTAAGTAATAATCTGTACCGAAGTCCAATAAAGACAATGTGCATACCAAATTCTTGTTTATTTCAAAATTGGTCGTAATGGAAAAGCCTTCGTCGATGATTTTAGTGCTACATAAACAAATTGCCTGTCTTTAGACAGGAAACATTCTGCTAAATATTAAACTGTTTCAATAAATAGGCACTAATACGGCTTTTTTTCAAATTATGTGAAGTAACCAAAACAAGTGCATTACAAAACATTTTTTTTCAGTTTGTGATTTTTTTTAGCCTTAGAAATTTCAGATATTGTATTTTTTTGTCTTAGTTGATATACTCAATCATTCCCCTATAAAATGAGTCCAAAAAGTCGTGAATCGCTTGATAGATAATCAAGATATGGCGTTACAACTGCGTGAACACATGGCGCTGTGATACAGAAGTCATAATACAAAAAGGCCTATTCTGTCGAAAATTTTAGTGCTACCTACACGAATTACATGTGGTAAGACAGGAAACATCCTGCTAAACATTAAGATGTCTTAATAAATAGGCACTAATACGGCTTTTTTTCGAATTATTTGTAAGTAACCCAAATAAGTGCATTTCAAAAAAAAATTTTTTCAGTTTGGTGAATTTTTTAGCCTTAGAAATTATCAGGTATTATGTTTTTTTGCTTTAGTTGATATGCCCAGTCATTCTCCTATAAAATGAGTCCAAAATGTCGTGAATCGGTCGATAAATAATCAATCTATAGCGCTACAACTGCGCGAACCCATGCAGTCGTGATAAAGAAATTGAAAATGTAATAAAAAATTAATTAAAAGGTTGACCCCATTTTTCTCGTATTTTTTCTCGATAACTTTAATTGTATTTTCATACCTCAAAGTTTGTCGACATGATGGTGGAAGACATTGTATAAGGGGGCCTGGTATAAACTTCAATAAAAATCAAACTGTGATCATAGACAATGTGCAATTACTTCTACCGACTTGTCACATAATCAATGAGGGCCAGGCTGGGTTTTAGGAAAGACTGTAGGAAAGCATTCAAAAACTATAATATTCTTACACTACCAATTCACTACATATTTGCTGATGTATATAAAAGAACATGAAGAATTATACAAAGTATATGGTTGAAGTTCATTTTTATAATACTAGGCAAATAAATATGCTAACAACCACTTATTAAGTGGGTGACACATGTACAAACTTTAAGTATGCGGTTTTTAAGTTTGCGAACTTACTCGGCTCGACATCGGTGACACACGTGAAGCTGAAATCAGTGGCGGCTGGTGAGGTAGTGCCACAGTGCCTTGGCACTACCTTAATTTTCGACAAACATATTTATCTATCTCTTAAACTTTTCTTATTCTATGTTAGTTTCCAACGACTTTTTCTGTTTTATAGGAAAAAGCAATAGCGGCTCAGCGCATAAATGCTTGCACCAGGCAACACGTGGCATCGTTGCAACTCACATGATGACGGCGAGATGGCAACAGCCTACCGTGCCGTTTCTCATAAGGCACAGGGCACAGAGTGAGAGAAGTATTATCACAAACGCTTACGAGTGACACAGAGAACGCATCATGCCAGGCACATTACCCATATTTCCATTCATGGTTCACTATTTTTGTTTTGTTTCAGCAGTTTTGATTTGTTTATGTTTGATGCTGATGTCGGCTTTTCTCGTTAAAGGTTTGAAATTTAGATCTTATTATTTTGAGTGAGCTGTGCGCTGTTTTCGGATCGGTATCTCTTTTGTGTTTAATTAAAATATAAAAAAAATTGGCGCTTTAATAAACTCATTCAGTAATCTTCCGCTGGAAGAAAAATTGAAAAACTTATTGGTAGTGGACAGAAATCGAGTTGTCGTAAATTTAATAAAACTATTTATGATGAAAACAATTGGATAAATGACTGTGAAAAAGTCAATAAACTGTTTTGTTTTGTGTGTGTTCTATTTGAAGGCAATGACACTTGGGCGAAAAAGGGCACGGATGATCTTATTCATATATGGTAGAAAATGAAGACCCATGAAAAATCTAAAGTGCATATGAATAATGTTTTCAGTTTATCGATGCTTGGTAAGTCGAACATAAAGACTTGGTTAAATTCGGCTTATCAGCTAGTTATAAGTATTTTTTTTCAATTTTATATCGGTTTGAAATGTTGGCCGTCATTCTGGCATTACCTCTCTAAGTTGTCACGAGCCGCCACTGGCTGAAATCACTCATTTTGATAATTTTCCCAAATAAACAAAACTTTTAACAAATGCCAAACACAACAAGCGTTGCGCATCGATGGCCTGCCGAAACAAAGTGGTGGCTTGCAGTTCGCAGTACAAGCTGAGACAAGCTACGAGCAAGATTTCAAACCAGTTGGATCTTGCTTGTATGTGTATCACCCCTTTAACAGACTAAAAAGGTGTCAAGATGGACCAGGCTACTGTTAGCATTATTATTGAATGATCTGATCGAGATACAAACTCTGGATCAGAGTAAATCAGTCGAAACATTTCCACTATTAAGTGTTTTATTCCTTACATGAATGTTTTAATTATAATTTTACAGCTGAAATATTAATAGTTTTAGGGCCGGTTGTACAAATGCGGGTTTAACACGAGGTTTGTTAAGCCTATGCTTAGCTAAGCTCAGGCTTAAAGTCGACATCTGTTGTACAATCATCGGCTTAGTTAAACCTGGTTGATAATGAAATTCACTACAGTTGGCATCAATGAAGCAATACATACTGACATGATCATCTGAGAAATTACCTTTTTTGGTTAGGCACTTATGAGAGTTTGTGTCAAATTTCGGCAACGACCGTTTCTGTCTATGTTCTTTCATTTGCTCTCTTTGTTAAATCAGACACAAATCTTTTAAAAAATATGACCTAATAAAGTGACAAGCAATTTGAAGGTTCCTCCTTGACATATCATGTCACTTGTATCAGGTTAGGTTTAAACCTCAGCTAAGCTTGTGTTGAGCTTCGGCTTACATAAGCTCGTGTTAAGCTTGGAGTGGGGGGTTAAGCCAGCATTGTACAATGGACGATTTGCAACTGACATGGTTTACGTCGGCTTACCTTGAGCTGAAGCCTAAGACCGCATTGTACAACCGGGCCTTAGTATTTATCCTCAGGCAACTAGGTTTTTAATTTGTAATATAAATATATTTTAAATAGTGTAATTCTAACTGTCACAGAATTTTGGACCATTTGTACAAATGCTGGTTTAACTCAGGCTTTATTAACCTGGTTGACAATAAAATTCACTATGGTTGGCATTAATGAAGCAATGCATACTATAATAATTACCTTCTGGTTTGTCACTGTGGGGGCTCTGTACTTTTATTTGCTCTCTTTGTTAAATTAGACACAAATCTCCCCAAAAATATAACCTAATAAAGTGGCAAGCAATTTTAAGACTCCTGTTTGTTGCATCATGTCATTTGAATTTAAACCATCTTTGTTAAATTAGACACAAATCTCCCCAAAAATATAAAATAAAGTGGCAAGCAATTTTAAGGTTCCTGTTTGTTGCATCATGTCATTTGAATTTAAACCACAGCTAAGCTTATGTTAAGCTTTGGTTTACAATAAGCTTGTGTTCAAATTAGAGTGGGGAGCTAAGCCAGCATTGTACAATGAATGTTATGCAACTTCCATCGATTAACACTGGCTTTCCTTGAACTAAATGTTAAGCTTGCACTATACAACCGGCTCTAATAGCGTTTTCGACTTGAACTACGAGCATCGTAATCTTCGGTTGATGAGGAAATTGGAGCATATCTGGCTAAATTGCAAACAATGGCTGCGTGTGTCCCAAAAATACATATGTTTGTTGAGATGTTGTTCATAAACTGACAGAAGAAGAGATATAACAAGATATACATAAGTATTTACTAATATAGAAAGATATTCATTTTTAGTGGGGAAACCCTAGGGTGGTGCAAAAGCCATATTGCACAAAATGCTGTTAGGTTTTATATTGATAAATCAATAAATGATTAAACAAGGCAGATTCAAACTACTCAAATTCCAAAACCACCACAATGAAATTGAGCTGTCGGGATGCAAAATGACATCAAACTGTCATCAGTTGACTGACAGAACAGTTATTTCAATTGCACTGAAATTTGGTGTATGTTCGACTTACCAATTCAGATTTATTGCACTTCTGGGCACCAGACGAGTTTTCAATGTGCACTGTAGTGCAATTGTGGTTAAAATCAGTGCAGTAAGTCGAAAACCCTATAAGATGCTTAAATATTTTGGTGTGTGATAATACTTTGTATAGTTAGATGACAATACCTATGATGGTTGTGATAGGTGTCAATTGAAACTGGGAGAAGTTAATGCTGGAAAAATATGACTCTCTTTGCAAAATGATTGTAATACATATTTGTGCAATACAGGCGATGGGTATAAAATGAAGCTGTGTAAATGATGCAGCTAAAATCACCCTTATATTACCTTCTGCACTGAGCTCAGTACTTCCATTTTCTTGTCCATTTAGCTCTCCAATTGTGCCATTTTGCTTGTTGAGCTCATCACCTTTAGGTTTATCAGTTTTTTTGCCAGTCTGTCGAGCTTTTGCTGCCTCTTTCTTACGTTGCTGTTCTCGTTTCTTTGCGTCAGAAGGCATGTTGTCCTAGAATACAGTAATTACAGATGCTTTTGTTCATGTTATATTTGTTTCCATTAATACAAGATCTGATTTAGAAATGGATGCTGAGCTAGATTAAAACTACTATTTTTAGTAAAATACAATGATAAAAAGCAGCCTTCATTGAAAGAGCTTTGTTTCACAAAACAATATATAATTTGGTAGCTTTAGTGATTTTACTCAGGTATACTTAAAATAAATAGTAGAAGATAATTACCAATAATAATAATAATAGGTAATACAAAGCACACAAACTATTAGGACTTGAATTAGATCCAGTAAAGGTTGATCTCATCTAACACAATAATATCTGAATGAAAACGAACTTAAGTGTAGTGGAAAGTTTCTTCGTTTATCTGTGCTAATTAATTTGAAATCTGTGAGTATTAAAATATGAATAAAGCGTGTCGTGTCTGCAAGTCAAAAATAATGGCAAGGGTGCTTGAAATGTCGAAATTATCTGGACAACAGCATGAAATGTTGAAATTATAACGTTTTTAGATATTATGTAAAGAACTTTCACACTTTTTTGCACATACCTACGTAATACAATAGATTGGTCAGTTAGATGTACAACAGTTTACAATTTTATATACCATAAAAGCTATCAAATAGGAAATACTTCAAGAAGTAAAGAGATATAACTAAAAGATGAGAAGGTTTCAAGTAAAAAGATCTTACCCAGTAATATTATAAATAAAGTATTTGCTAAAATTTGGTTTAATTTCACGTGTGCCTTCTGTCCGCGAATGATGGACAGTTGCAAAGATTTTTTTAGGGATTTTCTATTAATTATGACAGCTTCAAATTCAAAAAGTTAACCTAGATAGTACAACTTGCAGTTCAAACATGAGGCGTAAACATAAAAGCATAGTAGCACTAGTTACGATAAGCATATTTTGTGATCCAAACTTTTCAATTTTTCTTTAAAAAAAAGCTGTTGAATAGGTTGAAAAGCATTGGAGATTAGATAATTTCACTTGGTTTTTAATATTTCTCTAGATTGGTTCCACTGAAATATGACAGTTCCCTTAGTACATTTTTATTTGTAATGTTGGTGGAAATGGTGGACCTGCTTTCAAAAAAGTAACTATTAAAGTGGGGTACATCCAGCTCAGTGGCGTAACCTTTTCATTTTCCATTAAAACGTCACCGTCAACGTATTTTGGCGGCCATTGACATTCTTACCCAACAGAGTACCAGAATAGTTTGCAGCGCCTGTAGCTTATTTTCAACTGGACTATTGTAACCTTTTGTAGCAATTTTACAGATAACATTCATAAACATATTAGATATTATACAGTGTTTCCTGAAAGTTGGGACTTTTCTTGAAAGGGCATATATTATATACTATAGGTACTCGCCAAAAGGAGTGATTTTTCCCAATAACATAAACGTCATAAACCGAAATGTTTAAGAATATCAAGATATTGACCTATAATGAAATCTTCATTTCCAGTTCCGTCTCTGTGCGATTACATAAAAAAGGCAAAAAACGAAAAAGCTCTGTTTACATCAACGGAGCGGGGCATAGATGTATGTAGCAGCGTGAGTGTGACTTCTCTAGAATGTTGACGTGCTACATCGGACTTTAACAACAACAAAAATAATGCAACTTGTATAAATATAATAACGAACTGATGGTGGGCATAGGATTTTGCTTATAGTCGTCCAGGGTTAGTAGAGACTAGTGTACCTATACTCTGTTACCTGATACTTTAAACTGGCTTGACGTCTATTTGATAGGTATCAGCTGACGAAGAAGTGTATCTCAAATTTAATTTTTTACTAGTGGTGTTGATTGGCAATCCTGCGATCAGGACCGTATTAGTAATATTCTCATTGAATATTTGCTAAAAAGTAACGACTGTTATTGTAAACAAGAAATTGCTTCAATATCAAGACATTCGCAGCAAAAATGGTTAGTTAAAGGAAATAGTTTATTTTATTGATTTGTATATTGTTAGAGACTATCACAATACTCCTATATTTAGCAATAAGGACGATTCAATGGATAGCTTCAAGGGCGCTTCCAAGGGGGGGGTAGAGGGGGTAATTACCCCCCCCCCCCAGAACACGGAACCAAACTGATTAATTAAAAATAAGATGCAATAAGATGCATTGAAAATTTAACTGTTTATGTTTATTGCTTTAAATATATTTTTCTGTTTATTATTTATAATAAGTCTGGTTTTGTTATTATGTGTTTTGTTAATTTTCGTTAGAATAAAAAATGGAAAATACCTGTGTAATGTTTAGTTTGATCTTTGTGGCTGAAAAATTTTAATTTCATAAATATCATCTCTTACCGTATTATATCTTCATTTGACAAGATGTTTATTGTACCCCCCCCCCCCCCGTCTCCTTGGCGGAGCCCACTACATTTTCCATAAAGTAACTACCCCTCCCAGACAAACTTCCTAGAAGCGCCACTGGATAGCTTGCATCACTAGTGGGATATTTATTGGTTGAAACGTACAAGATACAATTGGAGAAAAAATGAAGTAAGTACATGGAGTAAGATTAATACAATAAGGTAGTTCAACTGAAACTTAAGCTAAAAATGCTTTTATCTTCATTCTTACCTCATTTAAAGTGTACCTAATCATCATCATTCAGACCAGCCATACTGATATACTGAAAGACACGCCGGATTTTCCGAGAAAATAAGCATAGACCTCAGAGCATAGATGAAAACGTCACTAAGTGTCAATTACTTGTTATTAGTAATCCTTCCACTCAATACAGCCCTGCATTCCTTCAAAGCTTAAGATTGATACGTCATGACTCAATCTGGGGTATTTTTAGTTATCACTAGCCGAACAGCTGTTCGCTGTTGACACGGCTGACAGTTTAAAGTATCGGGTAACAGGGTATATATGTTAATGTTGGGTGACAGTATTTGTGTCATGTCAAGCTCCCGCAGCCTTACCTTACGTATCTTGCAGACGACAAGCGAGGGGAGACGAACAACAGCATATAACCTACAATTTTGACGGTCCTGTTGCTGTCGTGTCGCTCGCAATCTGCTCACCGACCGCTGTTGTGAATTTTTACATAATAAGGCTGCCGTACTACAAAATTGTCAGCAGCATTTCAACGTCAAACGAGAGCATTCAAGAGAGCTGTTCCAAATTGCGGTTCTATCACCGTCCCGGAACTGATTTCATCATGCCCTGCCCATTTTGTGATTCTAGAATCGATGATTGGTTGGTACGCTGACTACGAAGTAGCAGTTGCTCATCAGTACCAGATGATATACTACCTACTGGGTTTGTTCTGTACAAAGACTACTTTTTTAGTAGTCTGTGGTTCTGTAGAAACAGCAATAAATAAGGCGCTGTAAATAGCAAACATCTCTAGTCTCTACAGTATATATGGAGGAAAGATCATTTCCTTATTATCATCGTCCATCTTAAAAAAGTTGTTGCTATTAATTCATTACATTACGCTGAATTCAGACTTTGTCTTCACAACTTGTAACACGCTGAATAAGAATAGGTACACATGGAAACATAATAACAGGACTTTTTTTTCTCCAAATAACATGGAGCGAGGAACATTTGATAGCTTCCTTTAGCACTGCCACTTTAATCAGATTCCTATTCTTGATGAGCAGCCATACTTTCTGCTACACCTCAGAAGGCATATTTGAAAAGTCTTTTCTTTTCGAACGCAACAATACATTTCGATATGCTAAGCCCGGTCTTACCGATATGTTTTTTGATTTTATATACCTACTTTTGGAGGTTATTGTGAAAAGACAGTTGTTGATAGTTCAAATAAGATTGGTGCCCTACTATCTTTCCATATTTGAGAGATTAGAACACGACTCTCTAATTTTTTTCTCTTTTCGTCGTATAAAAATTCTCATCAAGATCATCATTGTTAAATCTACTACAAATGTTGCATAAAACCTCATGATCTGCAACAACACTGACAATTTCAAAAAAATTGCTCTTTTCGATTTACTTGGGATGTTGCCATCGTGCACAAAATTTACTCAAAACTGAGATGTAGCGAAAATCGTTTTTGGCCAAAATTTAGGGATTCTTGTAGGTACCACAGTACAACGGCGCGGCAGTAGGAAAAGCTTGAAAATGTTCAATAAATCCACCTTACAAACCTACCATACTCGTACTGCATAAATACACTAATAAAATTAGGTAGGTAATACAATATGTGTTCCACCATCATGTCGACAAACTTTGAGGTATGAAAATACAATTAAAGTTATCGAGAAAAACTGCGAAAAAAAGGGGTCATCCTTTTGATTAATTTTTTATTACATTTTCAATTTCTGTATCACGACTCCATGTGTTCACGCAGTTGTAACGCCATATCTTTATTATTTATCGAGCGATTCACAAGTTTTTGGACCCATTTAATAGGGGAATGACTGGGCATATCAACTAAGGCAAAAACATAATATCCAACAATTTCTAAGGCAAAAAAATCCACCAAACTTAAATAAAATTGTAATGCACTTGTTTGGGTTACTTGCAAATAATTTGGAAAAAAATCCATATTAGTGCCTACTTATAAACACAGTTTAATGTTTATCAGGATGTTTCCTGTCTAACGACACGCAATTTGTTTATGTAGCACTAAAATCATCGACGAAATAAACGAGAATTTGGTATGCACATTGTCTTTATTGGACTTCGGTACAGATTATTACTTAAGTGCAATTTGCATGAACAAATTTTATTATTTTTATTTTTAGTATTATTTATTTAGTATTTAGCCAAATGACTGCATGAAAGGCAACTAATTGAAATGAGATATGTTGGAATCACTTGGAAATCAAAGAAAACAGACTGGAGCGTAGCTTAGCGTCGAGCTCGGCGTCGAGTAACCCAGAGCGTTAGTTTCAGAAGTCAAGCGTGCCTAAATGAAAATGGAGAACATTTTGAAAATTTCGTTGATTAATTTAAATACTAAATAATCACATTTGTTCATGTAAACTACATTTAAGTAATAATCTGTACCGACGTCCAATAATGACAATGTGCATACCAAATTCTTGTTTATTTCAAAATTGGTCGTAATAAAAAAGCCTATTTCGTCGATGATTTTAGTGCTACATAAACAAATTGCATGTTGTTAGACAGGAAACATCCTGATAAACATTAAACTGTGTTTATAATTAGACACTAATATGGCTTTTTTTCCAAATTATTTGCAAGTAACCAAAACAAGTGCATTCCCATTTTTTTTGTTTGGTGGATTTTTTTGCCTTAGAAATTGTCGCATATTATTTTTTTGCCTTAGTTGATATGTCCCGTCATTCCCCTATTAAATGGGTCCGAAAACTTGTGAATCGCTCGATAAATAATCAAGATATGGCGTTACAATTTTTTTAGCCTTAGAAATTATCAGGTATTATCTTTTTTTGCTTTAGTTGATATGCCCAGTCATTCTCCTATAAAATGAGTCCAAAATGTCGTGAATCGGTCGATAAATAATCAAGCTATGGCGCTACAACTGCGCGAACCCATGGAGTCGTGATACAGAAATTGAAAATGTAATAAAAAATTAATCAAAAGGATGACCCCTTTTGTTCGCATTTTTTCTCGATAACTTCAATTATATTTTCATACCTCAGAGTTTGTCGACATGATGGTGGAACACATTGTATAACACGTGATGAATGAAAAATAGAAAATAGGGCCATAGTTGAGGCGGCCAAATTCAGATTCGCACAAGTTCAGTCAGTCAGCCACTCAGTCAGGAGCGGCCCTGTATAGCTGCCTTTATTATATGTTCATCATCATCATAGTCACAATCTCTTAACAGACATATTGATGTGAACTCGTAAAATGCATTAAGTCGGAGCTAGGGTATTGCCGACATGAATATTATCAATAGTTTTGAGAACTGTAGCTCGCCATCGTTCGCGATTTACTGTCAGTTCAGTGGCGCTCTTAATACTCATATCCAGCAACCGTTTCGTCGTATCCACCCAACATGTAGGGGACGGCCACGGCGCCGTCCACTCGGGGCATGACCCTGAACTACAAGTTTCTCCATATTATCGCTTCTGTGTATATGTCCGAAGAATGTAAGCATTCTCGTCGACACAATGGAGGATATAGTCTCTTTGGATTACCGGGCTCATCCAGTATGGACACGTTAGTTCGATGGGCGGTATAAGGAACTCTCAGCATTCTCCTCCACGTCTACATTTCAAAAGCATCTATGCGAGCTCGATCTGCCTTTTTAACAGTCCAGTTCCAGAGGCATACAAAAATATGGAGAACACAAGAGACTGAACCAGCGACATTTTTGTAGCTTTAGTGATGTTATGTTCACGCCATTTTTTAGTAAGCTTTGTCATTGCCACGCGTGGCTGTTGAATGCGCCGTCGAATCTCATTTTCACAGCTACCCGAATTGTCGATCAAAGAACCGAGGTACCTACACAAAACTTTGAACTACTTCACAACGGCCTATTGACTTTATGTCTCGATAATTTATCATGCTCTCTATTTACGATCATAACCTTGGTCTTATTGTGGTTAATACCAAGACCAATTATATGTTAGTTTGGAGAATTTTCGGTGCGAATTACGTATACTGTAGAAATTAAAATGGAACACGTGTGAAAACTGAAGGTTTTTCGTTTCGATGCCGAAGTCTTAGGATCCTTAAATATGGAAAAGAAGAAAAAGCCAAGCAGCACCTCATACGTTGACACTTTCAAGACATCGGATCTTCTGAAGAAAGGTTTAGAGGTGGTCAGACCGACAGACTGCAGCCATTGTTAATGTAACCACGGCTACAGACCGTCGGAAATGAGCGGTATGATTCGATGATGTAGATACCATAAAATCTCCAAATAATTAAATTGGAAAATTTTTGCAATTAACGCCGCCAATTAACATAAAGGATAAAGCCTAAAAACAAGTGACAAGCACATTCCAAAATTCTATGCTTACTTATAGAACTAACTCATAGAGTTTTGACTTGAATATAGGTTTGCAGTATGGCGATTAGGAATAATTAAAATACCTAGAAACCTCAATGTATATTCAAGTAACACACAAATATAGTCATCTAAATAAGATTAGGTACCTATATGGAAGAAATTTGTAGAACATAATATATATGATAAAACAATGTTTATATATTTACATTACGGTTTATGCGAAGGTTTTTCCTCCAACTCGGAGCTAGGTGGTTTTTGCGCGATATCCTTAGTTTTGATCCTCAAATTAGATTTTGTTTTATCAACGCTTCTAAACAACGAATCCTTCTTATCTTTTATCTCTTCTTTCTTTTCCTGTATGCTCTCCATGATATTATCCTTTCGTTCCAAGATTTCTTCCTTCGTTCCTTTCATAGTTCTTGAAAAAATTTCTTTTTTATCATTGTACATTTCCTTCAGCCTCTCTCTGCTAGGAACTGGTTTTATATATCCCCATTTCTTCAAGTAATTGATAGAGATTGTCGTTCCACCAAGTGTAACTGTATACCGTAATGGGGTTGCTATTTTGTAAAGTGCAAGGGAAACTGCTATGTAGCCCATACTGGAGTCCCTCAAAGGGTGCAGCAGCTTTTCACTAACGTTCCAAGACTCCAAAATTCCAACAATGTCTATGCCACTGAAAGCAAATGCGTAAGACTCAGATTTGCGTAAGACTCAGATTTGTGTATTTATAAAACACAGGTCTTGTTCCGACTAGTCAAAAATACTGTAATTGTCCAAAATTTCGATCACAGTAACCATACTGATTCTTGTTGCATTCAAAATTATTTTAACTTACTAGAGTGGTCTAAAATTATTGCGAATAAGCATTTTTTTAATGATATTCCATTATTTCTCAGAACATTTCTAGCCAGGCATAGATATTTTCAGCCGCATACATAATATCTTCATATAAGTACTGCATAAACAAATCAATTTTGTAACCGTTTTTGATCACTGTAATTTACTGTCGACCAGATTTTTCTAAACATTTGAATGGCTCTCTCATTATCGTCTGAAAAGATTTTTTATGCATTCAAGGTGGAGTTTGGGAAGAAAGCGATTAGTAGAGTATAATATACAAGCTGATCAAACTTATTCACAAAAATGAAATAGTGTAAAGATCTAATCGAGAGCAAAAATAATATAAGTTTTTAAAAAGGCTCTTCTGAAGTCTGAAAATAATGTATATCTTCGACAGTCTAGTAACTGCAGCAAAATGGATAAAACAGTGATGTTAACTGAATGATCACAAATTTCACTCTTCATTCAATTGATTTCATTCAAATCATTTTTCATTTTTTTTCATTTTTCATTTTTTTATCACCTGTTAGACCAAGAAGGTCTTTACTCAAGAAAATCTAGATCATAAATGTATGTTTTCAAACCACGGATTACATAATACCTTCGGGTTCAAAATTTAAAGATGTAAAGGTCGTTTCTGTGTGTTTGTAATTTACAATTATATGTTGTTTGTTTCCTGACCTGTTAGTGGAAGACGCCATGATAGCATAGTTTTTAAAAATATTATGGAAAAATTGTGACGATTATTATAGCTGCATTAAGAAGTCGTTTAAACTTAATGCAATTGCTGTTTTTTAAATTTGCAAACCTCAACGTTAAAGCCCTGAAGATGGCAATAAGCATTGCCGAAAGATTGGCTGTTAGCACCAGAGTCTCCTCTATGCTGTGACCCAGTCTTTTTTCAAAACTTTGGCCACAACCCCAAAATTTCTCTCATCTAAATTAAGTTTTTTGGCCAAAAGATTCCTTCGTATTACGTAGGTACATATATATGTATATCAGTTTTACCACCGTTCACCCTTTCAGGCCGACCAATTTTTCGCGATGTACTCTGTAGAACAGCACGAGAAATGCAACGACGCAGGACGACTGCCGTACTTGTACGGCGGCAGTATATATGATAATATCTCCGACGTACATTTACGGCGCACGGCTATGAAAGAGCGGCTGCCTTATACAGATACGGCAACAGGTCTGTAAAGACGGAAAAAATATAAGATGTGTACGGCAGCCGTCTAAAATCATTACACATGAAGTCGTACAAGTACGGCAACCAGTCGTGAATGTACTACTTGAACTTGGGTGCAGTACAAGTACGTCGACATCGACCGTCCTGAAAGTGTTCATCTAGAGAATATACCGGGTTATATTCACGTTATTCGACACGAAGCATTGTGGCTAAAGTATCGGAAGAAAAAAAATTTTCATATTAACAGTGTGCCCAAAACACGAAAAAAGTTATATCATTTTCAAATAGAGCATGTTGTATATCATTGCATATTCGGATTCCTCGGTGAATTTAAGGTGACTTTTGTATCACACAGTCGACTTAAACGAACTGCTTGGGTATATAACCACCATTTTTGATATAAGTAGATATCAGAAAAAAATTGAATATCGTAGAGATTATAATATTTAGAAAGCTGTGACTCTGCCGTATCACTATAACCATGGAATGCGACAACTTAGGTCAGACGGTCAAATTTGAATTATGTTTGTGCTTTTAGAAATCGGTCAATCAACTAAGGAAACTTCAATCAGAGATAACTTGTTTTTTTAATTTTTAAATAGAAATGCCTAATTTTTTTCATACGATAAAATGTTAAATTCGATAGCCTTTCAAATGGTATATAGTTGTGAATATGAATGTCTGGAAGATTTCATTTAATTTCAACCAAATCGTTGTTTTTTAATTTTCCTACCTATAAGCAACCTAGCAGGCCGTGAAATATAAACAAAAACCTGATCAGATGGAAGAAAATAACTAACTTAGAAGAAAGACACAGACGAACTAAACTAAAGATGAGACAAGATTATGAAAATTACTTACAGCAAATCAACTCTACAGAAACAATGGCGATAAGATATCTAAGGTCAAAGATAAGTTGGAGTACGACCAAAAAGGGAATGTTTCACAGCCTACTAGCTACTGCAATGTACTAGAGATTGCCAATTTCCGAAACTATTAAAGGACATGAAATGAAAGAACTACTAGCGAACGTTGTAAGCAGCTCATTATCTTCAAAATAAAATTTCACATAGTATAAAAAAGTATTCATTTCTGTCAAGTCGAAAGTAATGATACCTCTGACGGCTCTGACTGGAGTTCTACAAATTCTTCAGCGACTATTAGCAAGACTGCAGAAAATGAAGATTGAAACAAAATCTGTAAAAATTATGAAACATATATAATTTAGCTGCAGATAATTAAAATCTGATTTCTCAGTATTCCTTTTTTGCGATCTTGCTATAAAAGATACTGAAAAATTAGAAGGGCTGCAGTCAAATGTATCCTCAGTTTTGAGTTTGACGGAAATTACTACTTTTTTTTCATTACATGTGAAATTGCGTGCTGAAGCAACAATCGCTGTCCTTTTTTTATTTTTATTTCAGGGATTCTAATGATTTTGGAAATCTCTATAGCACAATGCAGTAGCTAGTAGGCTGTGAAAAATATATATTTCTGTCACAACTCCAGCTTCTCATTGACCCTAAATATGCTACCTCCGTTGTTTCTCGTTATAGAGTTGATTTGTTGTAACGAATTTTTATAATCTTGTCACTTCACATTAATTATCCAATATTTCTGTTAAGTTTTCTCCCATCTGAACAGGTTTTTGTTTATATTTCATTGCCTGCTAGGTGCTTATAGGTAGAAAAATTGAGAAAACGCCTATTGGATTGAAAATTTTAAATTAAATGAAAAGTAGAGATTCATATTCACAACCTTATATCATTCGAAAGACCAACAGATTTTGCATTTGATCGTAGAAAAAAGTTAGCCATTCTTGTTTGAAAAAATCAAGTTATCTCTGATTGAAGTGTCCTTAATTAATTCACCAAGGAATCTGCATATATGCAATAATATAGTTCTATTTAAAAAATATAACTCTGATACGTTACGTGTTTTGGGGACACACTGTATAACTTGAAAATATTTTTAAAATGTAGCGTTGGATCCATATTCATCCATTATTCCATTCCATTATTTTTTTATCATCAAATACTTTAGCCACATCATATTGCTTCATGCCAAATAACCTGAATAACCCGGTATAAGAAACCTACAAAATGTTCTTATTATTTATTAACATTCAGAAGAAGCTGAATAAAATATTTTTCTATTATCGAATTGTTTTCAGATAAGTTTGAACAACCCTGCACAGTATATGTGAGGCATTGAAAGAAGTGAAGTACTAAAGTTTATTGTTCGTCATTGTTATATTATATTTACAATATTGCACTTAAAACCATTTCATCATGAGATAATAAAAATGCACCTTTGAGTTTCCCTTATATACATAATAGACTGTTTAAAATAAATTTTATTCATTTTTTAGTAGGCCTATTAATATCGTGCAAATTTCTAGCAAAATCTTCTGTTCTTTTCTTTAGTGTATCCTTTGTTTTTTCGACATTCTTCAATAAATGATCTTTTTTATCCTTGATTTCTTCCTTCTTTTCATTAATGCTCTCAATGATATTGTCCTTTTTCTCCATCATGTCCTCTTTTGTCTCTTTCATTGTCCTGGTAAGTATTTCCTTTTTGTCTTGGTACATCTCCTTCAACTTTTCTGTGCTAGGGACTGGTTTAATATAACCCCACTTCTTCAGGTAATTGATAGAGATGGTTGTTCCACCTACTGTCACTGTATACCTGATAGGGGTTGCGATCTTATATAGTGCATAAGCAACTGTTAAGTACCCCATACTGGAATCCCTCATAGAATTTAGTAATTTCTCATTAACGTTCCAGTATTCCAAAAGGCCAACTATGTCTATGCCACTGCAAATAAATAGAAAATATTTAGAATAAATCCAAAATTTGATTATTAATATTCCTGCAAATACAGTAGACTCTTGATAATCTATAACAAGGGTTCATATCAGTAATCATTTCTACTTACATAATATGTATCTTGATCTTGTTGATTAGAGAGAACAAAGTTGTACTGAAGATCTTTGAAGATAATAATATAAAAAATGTAAAATCATTTATAAATAATACATACATCTAATATAAACACATGTCATTCAGACTAAATGTAGGTACACAATAAAGAATCTAATGTATCAACAATAGGAAAATTATGGCCGTTTCAAAGAACTGATCACCACAACCAAGGCGTTAACAATATTTGTTAGAACTGAAAATATGTGAACAGAAACAATCAACACATCAAGGTGACCATTAAAATGAGTTCCAAATTAGTTTTTTTTTTTCTGAAAACAAACTGGGTTTTTCCTCCCAGTTAGCCTCATAATAACAATTTTATAAGAGCTGTGCTATTGTATTGTTATCTTTCTACATTATTAACATTTATACAGGGTGGGCCAATAGTGCGTGGACGGAGGATTGCGGGCTTACTAAAAAATATTTCAAAAATCTGTCACTTGATCATGGTAGGGACCCTTAAGGGCTATAACGTAAAAATATTTTCACTTGAACTTTTGACGTTTATACAGGGTGATTCATATCAAACCTACATTTTTTTGAATGGAACCCCCTATATATTATTGCA
The DNA here is from genome assembly GCA_951848785.1 of Callosobruchus maculatus. Lineage (NCBI taxonomy): Eukaryota > Metazoa > Arthropoda > Insecta > Coleoptera > Chrysomelidae > Callosobruchus > Callosobruchus maculatus. The sequence goes on from CATOUR010000036.1 coordinate 205,101, forward strand.
TATTTGGATTCCTTGCTCAATTCTAATGTGACTTTATGTATCACACATGGAACTTTAAACGAACCGTTTAGGCGCAAATCACCATTTTTGGTATAAGTAGGTATCAGAAAAAAATTGAATATCGCAGCGATTATAATACCTAGAAGGCCCTGACTTTGCGGTACGATTAAGCATGAAATGCGTCACCTTAGGTCAGACGGCTAAATTTGAATTCTTTTTGTACTTGGAGAAATCAGAGGATAAATTAAGGAAACTTCAATCACAGATAACTTGATTTTTTCAAATGGGAATGTCTATTTTGGTTTAAAGAATCAAATGTAAAATTTGATTACCTTTCTAACGATATCGCATTCTTGAATCAATCTTTTTTCGTTTTCATTTTATTTTAAATTTTCAGTCAAATCGGCGTTTTTCAATTTTCCTGCGTGCAAGCAGCCTAGCAGGCCATGAAAAATAAAAAAAAGCTCGTTAATATGGAAGAAAGCAACTAACTTAGTAGAAAGATGTAAACTAACTAGAGCAACGAGGCAATATTATTTTGGAAAGTTGTCAATCTCTAGTAGACCTCAATAGCTAGTAGGCTGTGAAAAACAAACACTTCTGCCATACTCCAGCTACTCATTGGCATTAGATATCTTGCCGCTGTTGTATCCGGTTAGAGCTAATTATGTTCTAAGGAATTTTCATAGTCTTGCCTCGTTGCTCTAGTTAGTCTGCATCTTTCTACTAAGTTAGTTGGTTTCTTCCATATTAACGAGCTTTTGTTTATTTTTCATGGCCTGCTAGGTTGCTTGCACGCAGGACATTTGAAAAACGCCGATTTGACTGAAAATTTGAAATAAAATGAAAACTAAAAAAGAATGATATCAAGAATGTTATATCGTTAGAAAGGTAATCAAATTTTACATTTGATTCTTTAAACCAAAATAGGCATTCCCATTTGAAAAAATCAAGTTATCTGTGATTGAAGTTTCCTTAATTAACCTAGTGATTTCTCCAGGTACAAAAGGAATTCAAATTTAGCCCTCTGTCTTTAGGTGACATATTTCATGCTTAGTTGTGCCGCAAAGTCACGGCCTTCTAAATTTTATAATCGCTGCGATATTCAATTTTTTTTTATACCTACTTATACCAAAAATGGTGATTTGCGCCTAAACGGTTCGTTTAAAGTTCCATATGTGATACATACAGTCACACTAGAATTGACCAAGGAATCCAAATATGCAATAATATATAGGGAGTTCCATTCAAAAAAATGTAAGTTTGATATGAATCGCCCTGTATAAACGGCAAAATAAAAGTGAAAATATTTTTACGTTATAGCCCTCAAGGGTCCCTACTATGATCAAGTGACAGATTTTTGAAATATCTTTTAGTAAGCCCACAATCCTCCGTCCACGCACTATTGGCCCACCCTGTATACACTTTACATTAATCATATTAGATCCAGTTTTAGAATTTACTTTAAAAACACAATATACACTGATTTGGGTACTCTATGTTATTGTAATACTAGATATTTAATAAATGAATATATTTTATTGCGTTTAATTAACAATAAACAATGACCTCAGTTCTTTGTGATTAAATGAGCTTTTAGTTCTCTTCAAATAATAAGACTAATAATAATAATATCAGAATCACATACATAGGTGTACTAGTATGAGACTATATTGGCAGATATATTACATTTGTTTATAGTGGAAACAGATCAATATCTTATTAACGTTTCAAATAAACATCCTGCAGATAACAGAACAGCACAAAACATAGAGTGACATCCTTTTCGATAAATCTTGAATTCAGCTGAGCCACTAAATTATAGGAAAATCAAATCTCAATACACAAATAGAAAGCAGTGAACCAACAGAAACAACTACTCTGAGGGCAAACGCCCCTAGCGGCATTGAATTACACTATATTACCCAAAGTGAGCTAAAGGATATAACAATCCTTGTTTGGATCATGTCCTGAATCACATCAGGCATGGGTAAAGCCCAGAATCAAGCTGATATGAAAGTAGTGAATCATAAGGATCAGATACACTTACTCCTACTGGCATTGAATCAATACACTAGACTAGATCCACATGATGAGATTCTAATAATCAAAACAGTGCTGTCATGGATTAGGCAATTCAGGACATGTTCCAAACAAGGATTGTGATAATAATAACACATTGTTTTTGCTGTTTCAGCACTTTTTGTGCTGCAAGCTGTAGGGTGTAGGGTGTGATTCTTGGGCAAAGCAAAGGACTTAACATGACAAAAATATTGACTTACTTCCTGACCATTTTATCTCTTCTATCTCTACCAAATTAATGATTTTTATATTTTGATGGAAGGTGTAGATTTTGGGGTGTACTAAAGAACTTAACTTCCATTATATAAAATATTGACAATATATAAATGCTTAGTTACAATGTAGATGCTTATCATTTAATTAACATTAAGTTAGTGAACTGACAACATAATAGGTATGTGAAAATTTCTCAAGTCTGTCAGGTTTGTTAACCCAGGATGTAGAATCAAAGAAAGAAGGCAAAAAATAGGTGAAGATCCAAGTTGATGAAAAAAATCATTCAAGAACACCAAGAGCTTAAATATTAATAGGTTTTGAAATTGTCCAAAATCTAAGTGTGTGTAGTAATTACACAACAAAAAATTACAGGTTTTGTCACATAATGTTCACAAAATTTAAACACTGACAAATATTGTCTTATACTATGTTTTCCTGGATGTTATTTACTAGGCTGAAAAATATTTATAAGGAGATGTGATCTACCAAGATCATAACACTTAGACCCCTTGTACATCCTCTCAAGTCCCAGGAATCCCCTTAGCCATCTTAACCCAGTGACAAATGTAATGATGCCCTTAACCTGGCCACCATTCTTCCAGAATGGATTCTCACAAAATAAAACAACTGGACAATTGCATAGCAGGTGCTCAACAGTCTCATCTTCCTGTTCACATCCCCTGCACCTCATATTGCAGACATGTTTCCTTAGATGACAATGCCCTACTAGGCACCAGTCAGCAATTTGGAGGTATTGGTTTGGGCATAGATAGGTATTATTTTGCAATGTCCTCATTAGGGTAGCTAAGTAGTTACTTGGCAGTTGAGCAACCAGAAGTGTTATTCCACACCACCTTAAAGGGCTTATAGATGCTCTCTCTCTCTCTCTCTCTCTCTCTCGACAATCTTGTCATAGGTCTGGAAGGCCAGGCACAAACATAATGAAGGCCCCAAGATTTTGGGCAGACCTTTTTGCCAACCAGTCTGCTAAAATACTGCCTTTGGACTGCAATTGTCCTTTTATCCAGTTGTAGTGTTGCCAAGGGACGCATTCACAAGTGCTAGATGGCAATCCAATGTAGAGCTTGTCTACTGTCTGTGCAGATTCTGCTTTTTTGCCCAAAACGAAACTTTGCAGAGCAAATCATAGATTTACACCTATTGGTGGTAAAAGAATTGACCCTAAATTTTTTAGTGAAATAATCATCTGAAATTTCCAAACTATGAGTGTCACTCCTGCCTAAGGAGAAATGGAGGAGTACTAGCCTTTGTACTTATCAATCTGTCCTGCTCAAGAGCTCCCACTCTAGCATATAAGAGAAAGGACATCTTATGGCATAAGCTGAACCCCAAACCATTTCCTAAATTCATTTGCAGTCATTGATCCTTGGATAACAACTGAACAGGTCTCCTAGATAACCTGTCCAACAAAATCAACTTTCTGAATGGTACAGTATGTCTTGAGGGACTTAAAACATCTACATTTAAGCCTGGTTGGGCTCTAACAAAACTGATGTAGTGGTATGAGTCATCGTGGTATTTGCTACAAGCCAAGGACTGATAGTTAGTGAAAGAACCCACTTACTTTTCTAGTGTCTCCTCCGAGGTCTCCTCAGACTCCTCTGGTCTACTGGATCTTTTTATGACGACTCATTCTGTAGACATACAGTCTCCTTCTGGCTACTCTGGTCATGGCTTCATCAAAGTTCCCTTCCAGGACAGATGTATCAACGGAAGCCACAAGATCTGGCCATGTTGAATAGAATGGTCAGACAGACTTTTTTCCAGCCTTTCCTGGAGTGAGGTCTACTTTGCAAAACATGATGTATCAACTGTCTCCTCAGAAATCACAGAGGTTATTCATGTTGACATGGAAGGGTACATGCTACATACAGTCATAACATCCAAACTAGTATCCAATGGGTGCTTTGACAAGACCTATGATATAGTTTGGAAAAAACAAAATGATATTGAGTCCACCAACAAATACAATGAAACTGTTCAACATGATGGAGGTGGCTCCTGCTGCACTCTGGCTTCCCTCCAATCATATCTTATCCTAAGGCGCCTGTTCATATATCAAAGACAGAACAGTACAATGGCACCTTTATTCCCAAGGTACAGAAGGCTTATGTTGGCCTATTCAATTCTTGCAACAATAAACTTCCCCTAACATAACTTTTTTGAACCAGCTGCAGTACTAAAGACTTTGCCTTTGCAATCTCCTTAGTTAAAAAAAAAGGTCCTTTAGGCAATTTCTTCAACTGCTATGGTTATGCTAACCAGCTCAAGCTATTTATTGAAAACTAATAAAAAAATTAATATGGTTAAATACCTTTTTGCTGCATAGTAGAATCCTCCAAACCAGAAAGCTGATGTAACCAAATGTACAGGCACTAGAACATACCAATAATCTCTGTACATTTTCTTAAATTTTTGAAACAATGTAAGTTTTTCAGGTTCTTCTGCAGGAACCTCATTTTTTCGCTTGTCATCTGGCTGTGTCGAATAATACTTTATATAGATACTGTTTGGCAGGGGTACTGCTACTAAGTTCTTGTTTTCATAACTATCTTTTCTAGTTTGATCAAACAATGTACCGTTAACCATAACATTAGTTGATGGGCATACTACCACAAACGGGTAATCTTTCATACATAATGTCCTTTTTGCAAGGAGTCTTCTGCACAATACTCTTGCCATTTTTTTGGAACTTTCTCATTGACTTAAACTTTTATCAAGGCAGTTTAGCACGTTACGTATTCGGGTAGCAAATATATGATCAAAAATGTGATAACTAAACGAAATATTTATGTAATTGTGTTTAAAACCACGATAATACAACAAATCTAATGTTACATCGTCACATTTTGCAATTTATAACCTCTCACATTTGACCGCACAAATATGTTCAGAATTTGCACGCAATTCACATTGTTGATGGTGTTTGCATCTCCATTTTAGTACAACAATCTAAAACGCATCTATAAGTCCTATGCAAAATCATTCAGAGTATTTTCCAGGACTCAAATTTTCACTAAAAATTCATTATTCAAACAGCCCGGGTTAGAACGACATTTCTGTCAAAGCACAAAACTTAAACCTCTGTTTTATGGTCTGTGGTCTGTGACAAACTGTCTAAACATGGGTCTAAACATGGCCGACTCTACACTAGGCCGGAGCCTTAGATGTGGCAACGTGGCTTAGCTGTCAAATAGTTGGCCTATAGTTTCAGAATAGTTATTACATTTTATATGTATTAGAGTTCATCTGGGTTAATAAATTAAGAAAAATACTTTTTAGAACTACTACTACTAATACCACTTACATCTGATGTCTGGTTCATCACAGTCAGACAATACAAAATAAAAATAAACGCAACCTGTTTCCTGCTGCCACTTCCACTTCCACTTAAATGAACACTCAATTTACTTTGTAAATTGTCACTTGAGCTAGAAAAATTCACTATTAGGTCACTGTGAAGCCATTCTTGCTGGTCTTGATTCCCTTTCACTATCTAATCTTTTCGTAGCTATGCCCCAGATGGCCCCTTATGATGAGTTCTATTAAGTGTATTTTTCTGTGATATTTGGGAGGTCCAGAAAACATAGGTACCACATTGTGCTTTAAAATAGGTCTTATCCTTTGAAATGTTTGTAAATTATTGTCTTTATCCTTATAAATATAACCAGCCCTTCCGAGGAATACGTTTCACCCACTTCTGTTTATGTCCCTTATTGGACGCACAATTGCTAGTGCAACCTGGTACTGCACACTTTGCAGGCATCTTTTTATCTTTATAGTTTCATTTGTGCAGGTAAATAAGTAGAAACACATTAAAAATCACCTTGCAACGTTCTTTTTACTCTGGAATAAGGTTTGTTGGGCCATGGTTTGGTATGTCCTCTACTGGGCTGCAACCTGGTACTACACGCTTTGCAGGCACCTTGTTATCTTTATAGTTTCGTTTGTGCAGGTAAATAATTAGAAACACATTAATAATAACCTTCCAACCATATTTTCTGCTCTGGAAGAATACACATGACATAACAACAAATAAAAACTCGGCCCGCTGATTCAGTCTTGCCATATTTCATGCTCCGGCCTAGTGAGTAAAGTCGACCATGGTCTAAACAATCACAGACCATAAATTTGTTTTATGGGAGAACACCCAAAAAAAAATACTGTTAACAGAACGCTTTCAAGTTCAAACTTTTCTTGAAACGTGTGAACTAGGTGGTCAACATTTGTAAGCAGTGTAGAACTTTAGAATGCTTAATAAGAATTCCGTGGCACATGTACTCCTGTATATTTTCCTACAGAAGATTGAAAAGTCATATATTTAATAAAATAATGAGCGTCAAATGGTCGGAAAGTGTTATGAGGAAAATTTTGGAACTATATTACAAGCATGATTGCCTTTGGAATCACCGAACGGATAATTAAAAAAGAAAGATGCTCGAGAAAATTCTCTGAGCTCTACTGTCAAAGGAGTTGATATCTCTGGCCTTACTACTACTCACGTGAAGAATAAAATTAAGATTATCAGAACAATGTACAAAAAAGAATATGTACTGGTTTGCCAATCAACTGAAACAGTCGGTCAGCTTCTGTTGAAATGTGTGAACTATAAACTCATTCAAGTCGTATTGCACTTATGTTGATCAACTACAGTCTGTCTACTGAAGTTGACTAGTGAGAATGCACCTTAAGGTCTTCTATTCCTAAACCTTGAGACCCAGAGATATGAACGACACAATGCCACAACCAAGGAGGTTCATTCTTAATTCGTTTTAAATATCCTACGCCCCCTTTGGTCGCCACAACTGAGAATATATGGTGACCAAAAGGTCCATTTTCATGCTCACGCAATTTGTGCATGCAAATTTGCACGAATTAAACTGAGAACTGAGTTAGTGTCTTCATTTTAGCGCCTAGTTCAAACTGCACAAATTTGTCTGTCACCAGTAGAACAATGAAGACAAGTGCCTTATCACTTACAGTGGCTAGTTTTATAATAAAATGAAAAAACGCTCCAGAAACCTTGAATTAAAAAGAGAGCCACTTACCTCCTATATGAATTCAACTAGAGAATTCATTAATGTTGGAGCGGATTATTTTTGTGATTTGCGCATGATGGATAAAACGTTTTATTACACTACATGCAAATGTGGGGCATACATTTCATTTTCCTTGGCGGTGGATCTTTCGTCTCGAACCTTTTTCAATTATTTTCTATAGGTGGTTCTTATAGAATTTATTTACTCTACCGCAGTTTTTCCTTTCACCACTGTCTATTCTCTATATGCTTATATTTTTTGATTTCACTTTCCATATGGAACGAAATTACTTATATAGTTTAATGAAATCTACCCAATGCAATAATCTCCATTAACCCTTCAATTGTTACTTCCCACACCGATAGGTGGCGTATTGTGATCGCGAAAATTTTCGATTTTGAGATAACATGCTTTTTGGACGTTTTATGATGCCTACATAACGAAAATCCACGTCACTCATTTCCGCTGGTCTGTCTGTCGGTCTGTTGGTGTTTTTCTAGTCTCGTAATCTCAGCAACCTCTGCATGGATTGTGATGAAACTTGAGCAGCAATATATTGTGGGCTCTTAGTAGATAATGTTGATAAAATTTTAAAAATCAGTGCATGGGCGGCGGAGTAATTAGCAAAAAACGAAAAATTTCAAATATTGCCCAAACTTCGTTTTTAGGCGTTTTAGGTGTTCCTGATCATTTTCTACTTTTTTTTGGCTAGGGGTAGAAATTTGGGGCAGTTGGTGGGTGGGGGAGTTGTAAAATTGAAAAATTTGTAGCATTCATAATAGATTGTCCACTAACCTGTGAAGGAAGACAAGCGACACAAATAGCTTTTTTAGGTCCATCCGAACAACGCCTTGCCTATCATTGAAACTATGGGAATTTTCTGTTATATACGTGTATTTATTGTTTTTGATCGTTCTGTATTTTTTAACGTGGAAGCTATTAAATTGATTCTAATGGAATTTTGACACAGTATATTTATTACCGTGGTGAGGATGGAAAATGCGTATGGTTTTTAGAAATCGTGTCAGTGGAAGCGTAGCAACTAAGTATATGATAACAGCTCAAACTTCGTTTTTAGGTGTTTTAGGGGTTCCTGATCATTTTCTACCTATTTTTTGGGTGGGGCGTAATAAGGGTGGTTGGGGGGGGGGGGGGTTGTAAAAGTGAAAAATTTGTTGTATGCATAATAGGCTCTCCATTGACCTGTGAAGGACAGACCTAGCGGCATAACACACTTTGGAGGGGGGGGGGGGGGGGTTGGTGATTCATTTTTTGATATAATCACTGAACCTGTAACCTAAACAGTCAAAATAACACCGCATGATCAAACATATACAAAGACAAGTCGAAGCACAAATGTCCAAGTTAATTAAGACAAAATATTCTATGCTTCACGCATGCGGACTACCGGACATGCTAAACTAAAGAAAAAGTAAAAGTAAGCGATTTTAGTTTTAATACTAAAATCGTGCCAATACAAACCAATTTGCCTTTGCGTATTCAATTTTTTCATATAATCAATGAACCTGTAACCTAGACAGACCAAATACCGCATGATCAAACAAATGTTCAAGACAAAATACTCTATGCTTCACGCATGCGGACTTCCGGACAGGCTAAATAAACTTGTCTTGTGGAAGGTGGAAGTAAGCGATTTTAGTTTTTAACGCAACATTTCATTATGAAAATCGTGCTAATACAAACCAACTTGCGTAACTTGCATAAATTTCATAGTTCTAGAATAGTTTCATAGAATAGTTTTACGCGTTACCCCTAAGTACTCGACCGTACTCGTGTGGCAAGGATTTTATAAAAATATGACTTAATTAAATAATTATGTAACTGTGTTCAAAACTAATAGAGATAATACATAATACAACCATTCTAAAATTATGGATATTATCCCATTTTGCAACTCTCAACCTCCCGCATTTAACCGCACGACTGTTATAGAATTTGCACGCTAGCCTCATTGTTTTTGCTGCTTCATCTGGATGCAATAATCTAAATCAGATCTATAATTTCTATGCAAATTTGTTCAGAATAACATAACTTTCAGCTAACAAATTAGTTGGACGTCTATGCAGAAGAAGCGCTTCACCCTCACTCCTTAAACATCAATAAACAACCGATACTAACCGTTCTCGAACAGATGTTTTGTACGTCCCATCACTAAGACTAATTTTTACGTCAAATCCTCAAATCCAGTCCAAGTGTCATCGGTGACATATGCGAAAACTGAGGTTATAGTTACTTAACAAAAACAACACAACGTGTAAACATACTTATATGTAGGCTCATATCCGATCCGAGGTTTTAGAAAACTGTTGGTATAAAAATGTATATTGAAATCATCTGATTCAATATTATAAATAATACAAACTTTTTTTAGGACTACTCTAACAAAGTTACTGCTGCGTGATCTTAAACCAAGGAAATTGTTGCAGTTAAAAACATTTGCTACTTATGTTGAAAAAGAATTGGAAGTACCAACGTTTTGCGATGTTCATATCGATCTCCCATACAGTGTTACTGTGAAGCCTTTAAATGTACATAAATACCATAACTGTGATAAACTGATCATTAAAATTGATGACCGATGTAAAGATTCCTTGCAATATGATGTTGATGGAAATCAGGTCAAAATTGACGAGACTGTGGAGAGAAAGGAAGACGACGTTATGTGTTATGTTAAGGCTCCAGTTAAAGCAAGTAAGAAAACGCAGCATACTGATTTGTTCCAATATTTGTAGTTAACAGAACTTTATTGTCAATCTTTATTGATTCTTTGATTTTTATTATAATGGCAATAAGAATATTGATATCAACAAGATTGGCATTTGAAATTTGTATTCCTTATTTTTAAATCTGACAGAGCATAAAATTATCCTGGTTAAATAGTATATTTTTTGGAGTACCATTGTGAACATGCTCCATTGGATAACTGCAGTAAGATAACTTTTCTTAATTTTTCCAGATCTGTACATAAATTCAAAAAAGGATATAAACATAGGATATTTCCATGGTGATAAGCTGTATGCTACATCACAGGAAGGTGATGTAAATGTAGATAGATTTCAAGGTAATTCTGCTAACGTTATGACTGCAAATGGAAATATAAGACTGAATGATTTCATACAAGCTGCAAATATAAGTGCTTCCATTCAAGAAAAAGGTGTAAGTATTGCATAGAATTATTAGGTTACATTATATGGGTGATACGACTTACTATGATAGTTTGTTATTATGATTTCTGCAATTCTATGCTTAATCTCACATTTAACATTTTCATTTGCATCGTAGCTTTGTGATTACACCAAACTATGAATAACTAAAATTGATATTTCTAATAGGTTATAATTATGTGAAAATAAAAACCAGATATTTTAATTATCTTGAACACATTATGACTTTTATAAAAAAAATGTTTTTTAGTCAATAATCACAGGCCGTATGCAAGGACTGAACTTGATTTTAAAAACAAATACAGGAAACATAAATGTTGAATCAGCCTATTCCCATGAGAGCCACTTTGAAATTGTAAATGGTAACTTAGAACTCCAGAATGCTCATAGGTCCTGCAAGATTTTTATACATGAAGGCGATATTAATTTGGGTAGGTACTTTTGATGCTAAACTACATTATGTCTTTCAAATCCACTAAACCATAAGCCTTTTCTCAAAGAAGTTTTTTCTTAGACCAAAAGAATATTTTCATTTTATACACATACAAAGCAACTTCAAATCCTTTGCATCAAGTAGTTTGATAAGCACAAGGTTTGCCACCTCACCTTGCTAATAACATAACAACAATGTTATTGCAACTAACCTTTCATTTCCTATACCAAATATTTTTGTCTGTAAAGCTCTGTCCAGTTATATAAGTACATAAACGTTTTAGCTGGTTTTGATGGAAAACTCAAACTTGTTCTGGAAAGAGGCAAGGCAAACATCCACCTGTTTCGAATATCAGAAGAAGAATCAGAAATCAACATACTGGATGGATCTCTGAAATTGAGATTAGCAGATGCCTGTCAAGATTATGTTCAATTCCTGATCAAGTCTGAAACATCTGAAATATCAGAAAATGTAAAATCTACAATTAATAACTCAGGAAATGTGTTAGAATTGATTCCTGATATCAATGCTGACAGTAGTTGTATTATAAATTGTCAAGGACATGTCTTTGTAGAAAGTGCTTCATGGCAGGATATGATAAAGTTAAGAATGCAGAAAAGAGAATAAATAGTGTTTGGGATATAATTTAGGCTGAAAATGATCTTGTGACAATGCTATCAGTTAAGCTCATGTAGAAAGTGTACTGCAGCAAGTTGATAAACATTGAGATATGAAAATACAAGTAGTTATCTAGAACAAATGTTGAAAAAGGATTCATTGAAGTTTCTAATTGAGAATATAGATGTACATATATATTGTTGAGGTGTTTAAAACTGTTCATTAGGACTTTGAAGAATGGAAAGTCTAACACTTTTAATGACGATTGTATTCCAATACATTGACATATGATAAAACAACAATAATAAAAGTGTATAGGATTCCAAAATATACCAAAGTCTAAGTTTTTGTTTCAACATATATATGTATATATATTTAGTGCATGTGAGAAACCAGCACCATGTGAGTAAATATGTAATGAATTCAATTTTTAGTGTACTGCATATGATTGTGGTGGCTATATTGAACACTTGTGCTCGAATACATAACTTTTTTGACATAGTTGAGATTGGGGATTATGTCAATTTTCCTGATAAAACATTCATATGCAATAGTAGAGCCTCTGCTATCAATTTGAAACTCTTTATTCTGACTGAAGTACACTCTTAAATGACTTGCGTTTATACATATATATTCATTTGCATGAGAATTTGCATATAGTGTTGAATCTTCTTGTATACAGGGTTACTGGTAACTCGACCACTTTCCTGCAGGAAGTGATAGAGGGACTCAAATGCAATAGATTTAACCCCCCACATGTAATTCCGAAAACCGATAGTTTTAGAGATAATTAACATTTAATGTTTTTCAACGATATGTCCAAATTTCCACACTACATCCCAAATTTAGAAAAAACCCTGCTGTCGATTTTGGTAATTTCCAATTTAGTTTTTTACTGGCACATACGCAAATCTAATTTAGTATTTAAATGTGTTAAAATACTAAACAGTTTCAAACTACATACAATTATTTAAAAAATAAAGAACAAAATTCTTACATTCACCGCGAAAGAAAATTGTCTAGCTCAAAAAAAGATACACAGCCAGTCAAACAAATTATTTTAAAAACTTCCTTATCTGATGGCCTATTCCAAGGACAAGAATGACAGTACAACCACAAGTAACTATTTAACAAAATTTATCAACATAATACAGAATCATCACCAACATGATATTCCAGCATGATGGTTGTCCAGCAGCACATTACCGTATCACAATTCGGCAGTTGTTGGACAACACATACCCGAACAAATGCCCAGATCTGACACCTCTTGATTTTTACGCCTGGGGTCACATGAAGGCATTGGTTTACGAGACGCCAGTTAATACTACTGACGAACTAAGGCAAAAAATTATCAATGCGGCGGAGGAGATAAAACGAACTTTTTCAATACGAGTTACAAAAACCGAAGTGAGGAAGCGGATCCGTACTTGTATCCGAAATCAAGAGCAACACATTGAGCAAGATCCCTAGAAACTTTAAGTGGATTTAATTTGTCTTACTTGGATAAAATCATCGACCGCATTTGCAAACATTCTAGTATGTAACTGAGTTATCAATAATGATTGTACTGTCATTCGCTCTTTTTGAATAGGTGATTTTTATTCATTGCTGTTTATAATCTTTCTGAAAAAGTTATTAGGTAGGATAGTTTTTTTAGCGATTTGTTCAACCGTTTGTATAATTTTTTTGAGCTAGATAATTTTCTTTCACGGTAAACGTAAAAATTTTGCTGATTATTTTTTAAATATTTGTATTTAGTTTGGAACTGTTTAGTATTTTGAAACATTTTAATACTAAGTTAGCTTTGTGTATGTGTTAGTTAAATACTAAAATAAAAATTATCAGAATCAACAAAAGGTTTTTTTCTTAGTTTAGGATCTAGTGTGGAAATTTGGACATTTGGTTGAAAAACATTAAATGTTAATTATCTCGAAAACTATCGGTTTTCGGAATTACATATGGGGGGTTAAATCTATTACATTTGAGTCCCTCTATCACCTCCTGCAGGAAAGTGGTCGAGTTACCAGTAACCCTGTATAATGCTTAGACATCGCATCCTTTTGTGTATGTAGCGTGAAAAGCCGCAGTCTCACTGAGCAATTAAGTTGAGCAGAAATACTTTAGATGGTCAGACTAGTCGAGTTGTCAAGTACAATCGAGCACACCCAACTAAATAATCTCGGCGATGGTCAGTCTCAGTAGTTTCAGCTATGTTTCATTTAGCAATATAATGTCTGGTCTAGTTTTTTTGATAAAAGCTATTAGGTTGTGTCGATCTGAATTAAAGCTTCTTATATTACATTTAATAATTAACATTTCTTTGGTCTATTAAGAACTTTCATCGCTCTACAAGTGAAATCCTTGACCTGTTGTGTTCTGGTTTGTATCTGTAATGGATTTGGGATTGGAATGTTGATTTATCAGATCTGTTTATTAATATCAGTGGTCCTTGTAAATTGGTCTACAATTTGTTGTACAAGAGAATTTTATTCAAATTGCTCTGTGCAATCGTAGATGTGTTGCTTGCTGGAAGATGGGCACAAAAAGGCTCATTGTTATAGTTTATCCATTGAGTATTTTTTATTATTATTATTATTATTGGTCTGAACAGTAGGCGGCTAAAGCCGATGAGACTGCTCTAGGTTTGTCCTTAAATTGTGCTTAACACTACATTTTTACACTATCACTATCACAGTTAAACTGTTACGCTTTTACTAAATATGTTAATCAATGCTTTTACACTGATTTATCACAATAATTTCAAAATCCTAAATATCACAGTTCTGGATCAGATGACGTCCACAAACTAAAAATAGTGCACCATTCTGTTGCTAATAGTGGCTATCTCCTTGTCAACCCTGTTTTTGAAGCTATTTATTGACGGTGCAGCGACCATATCATTTTGAAGACTGTTCCACAGATATACTGACCGTTTACTCAAAAAGTTCTTCCTTGGTAGCTTCTGACTTCTTAGCAAGCTTTATTTTGCGAATGACCCCTAAGAGTTGTATTGCCACTAATGTGCAATATTATTTCCAAATCAGTGGAGTAGATTTCTCGTAACACATCTATGCACTTTCTCAAGAAGTTCAATGTATTTTACACAATAAGGGCTCCACACACTATGTCCATACTCAAGTATTGGTCCACCGAAACATTAAGAAATGCCCTTTTGATTAGATATATCATCGTGCTGCTTTTCTTCGTTATTGTAGGAAATATGAATCTCCCATTTAAGATAAGTTGATATTATTACCCCTAAGTCCTTTTGGAATTCTACAGCTTGAATCTGTATTTGATTTAGAAAGTAAGGAAGATGAGGGTTACTTTGTCCAATGTGAAGCACAGTGCATTCCTTCTCGTTCAGTTTTAGCTTCTAGGTGTTGGTCATATATCCAGGCTCTTGGTCTTTTGAAGTGGTGTCATAGTTCAGACATGGATTAGAGAATATTTCGTCGTCCGCGAAGAAAAACGTCGTTTCTACTAATAGTTCGTGTGTCAGATCACTTATATAAACCAGGAACAAAAGTGGGCCAATAACCGAGCCCTGGGGGACTCCACTAAGAACTGAATGTGGGTTAGAAAGCCATTCCATAATTTTCCAGTTTCATCAGCAACCTTTCAACGGGGACATGTCGGTAGTTTGGTGGTAGTTGATCTTCTTGGCAGAAATCCATGTTGTGTTGTCGGTATGGTGTGGTTGTCTAGCAGGAACGTAGTAAGCTCTTTTGTAGTTATTTTCTCCATGCACTTACAAACACCAAGGTCAAGCTTATAGGTCTATAATTTGCTGCATCGTATTTAGATCCCTTTTTAAAGATTGGTTAGACATCAGCTCTTTTCCATACCTCTGGCACATTTCCGGTTTTCATGATTTCTGACGTCATTGAACCCATGAAGCAGCTCAATCACTCTTCACGTTGCTGCAAAAACACAGTTGGAGGGTTATCTGGGCCAGGACTAGCTTCTGTTTTCATGGATGTTAACGCATCTCTGAACTTTTGCGGAATAAACTCAATGCTAGATATTTCGTCTTTTGAAATAGTTGCTATAACTGCGGCAATAAATAACGTTCTGACTTTGTTGTTCTCTTGGCTACAGCATAATTGACTTCATTTCCGCCTTCGATGTATTTACACCATGTCTGCCTCTTTTCTATATGGTTTAGTGTCTCTGTAGTGATCCAAGGCTTTTTCTTTATAATATTTAGATGTATGTAAGTATCTACTGCGGAGCTTCACAATTACCACTGAACTGTTCCAGTTGGATTTGATTACTGAATTACTGATAAATTCGTTCAGTTTCTCTTCTGAACACAATATGTTGATATGGATATGGATTGACTTTGAGCTGAATTTGCATTGTGGTGACTGCATGGTCGCTACGACCTAGAGATAATGAGATCCAGTAAAGAGACAGTATATCCTCTAAACCTTGTTGGGAAGTTTACAACTTGATAGGCACTACAGGTTTTGTAGGAATCTAGAAAAAGCTGGGTAGAAGGATTTGGCTTTGTTAATGCTTTAGTATCCCAGAGTTTATCTCGGGCAAGTTAAAGTCTCCAAAAATAAAAGTTGGGATTATTTCAACAAAGACGTTTCCAACTGCTCTAGCATTCAAATCACAGAGAGGTACTATTGGTGGAACATAGAGACATCTAATCTGCTCAAATGTACAAGTGTTGCCTAACCTAATTTTCAGAATTACAGAATTTATGGAAGTTGGTAGGTCATGCTTCGTTATTAGGTTAATTTCAGTTTTCTTCCAAGATATTTCATTTTGAATGTATACACAAACTCCTCTCCCAGTTCGGTTTTTTCTGTCATCACAGATTACCGAGCACCCATTGATCGAGAGAGTCTAGGATCTCCTTTTTTGAGCCAAGTTTCGGTTACCAACATTAGACCATACTTATTATTACTATTTCTAATTTGTAATTCATCTACTTTATTGCTGGATGAGTTTGCATTGGTATGCAGAAACCCCACATCAAACAAGTCATTCTCTCCCTTGTCTTTACGTTTATTAACCCGATCTATCAAATGTTTTATAAAATTTCTCTGTGATGTAGTAAGATCATATTTAATATGGTAAGTTAAGTCTATCTACAGCTTACCTTTATGCTTTAAGATCTGTTTGGCTGCATCTTATGTGGGGATTGTCACTGACATGGTCTAGTTTTACCCTCTACATGTTAGCCTATTCGATGCATGACAATACTCTCTAGGCACACATTAGTATCTAGTATCTTCAAAATGTTGTTGACAGTTGCATTTCCCATAGCACACGTTCTTCCCTACTTTTTATCGCTGTTTCAGGTAGAACCTATTGCCTAATAAGGCCCATGAGCTATACCTAATAAGGCCACCATTGGAAAATGGAATACAGGTAGATTAAGGACAGAAAATAATGACACAAACGTACACTGTAACTTTAATAAGCTAAACACATACATAAAATAAAACGACCCTGTGTATATTCTTATTCGACACAAAAAAATAACCAAGCTAATGGCATATCAGAAACTGAATAGTACATGCATGTATGTACATGAAACAAAACTTTTTACTTATTCATAACAAACAAAAAAAAAATAATAATAATTGCATTGGATAGTTTTTTCTATGGCCCTATGAAGAGGAAGGACATATAAATGTTGGTTCACGATCCATCTTTGTAAGGCCTACATATTCTTCATGCAAATATCTTAAACACATGGAGCAAAGTCTCGTATCTCTTAGTTTGCCCTCGTCGCACAAATGACACTACCAGGCTTCAACCACTTTTTTATTTTTGACAATTTTTACAATTTTTTTACTGTGACCGTTTCAGTTTTTTTCCTATCTTGTTCATCAAATAATGCTTTGGTTACTTTCTGAACTCTGTAATTCAAAGACTTTTTCTAGGCACCACTTTTTTCTCTTCGATGACAGGAGTTGGTAAAATTTCCTTAAAACTTTCACTAAATGAAATCTCTTCGCCCTCAGATGATGATGTATTTCGAAGATAATAGTCGGCGTCACTATCTGTGGATGACGAAGATACTGAAATCCGACGTCTTTTTCGCATTCCACTTGGTCCAGGCTTAGGGAGAGAAGTCTGCATATTAACATTTTTAGTAGCCAGAGGAGAAGTATTTTCCTTAGGTTTCCGGTTCGATTGAGATGTTCCTTGAGAACAACTGGAAGCAGATATCTGTCTCTCAGTTTCAGTGTCTCCATGCTTTTCAGGAGAATTTAGGTTACCTTGATTTTCAGAGATAGCTATCCGCCTTGCTGATAATTCAGAAGGTTTATACGCTGAATCTGGCAGAATATTTGGATCATAGGGATAAATCCCCTGTTGCTCTAAATCCTCCAATTATATTAATTGGACTAGCGGCCTCTTTCGAAAATATTAGCCTAAAACAGTAGGATTCAAATGGGGAAAACTCTGCTTTGTCTCTAGGCTGGAGCTCATGGATAGTGTTGCTTGGCAAACAAAATAAAACAATGTCATTTTTTTCAGCAACTTCAACAATACGATAGTCTAGATGTGCTGACGCGCTATCAAATATCAGAAGCATTTTTCCCTGTGGTTTAAATTTGGAAACATGTTCCACTGATTTCACAAACATCTCAGTAGTCATGCTACCTTTAGCAGTCATCTGAAGAATCGATCCAGGAAGTAAATGCATGGACCATTCCGGCTTCTGTCTTATACCCTTCATAAGAATCATAGGAGGAATTGATTGTCTGTTTTCTGCCAACATATGTACCCTTTTGGACCCTTTTCTCGCCAGAACCCACGGCCGGATCAACCATGGGGCTAAAGGGGCTGGAGCCCCGGGCCTCGCGGTTTAGTGGGGCCCCGCGAGGGCTATATTATGTTGTTATTATTAATTATTATGTTATGTTATTCATAAAGGGCCCCTTAAGACTATAATAGCCCCGGGCCCCATAAAAGCTCAATCCAGCGTTGCCAGAACCGTTTGCTGCTTGTGAAGATTGAGCTGGCAGCCCTTCTCGTCTATGTTGAATATACATTATGGTTTTTCAATAACACCCGTTTCAACCAACCAACGTCCTTTAGTTTTTTAAAATAGTCGGCGACAATAAACCTATTCAGTTTTCTTGCCCTGGCGACATTCATATGTTGCGCCTTGCGTCTGCTTATATCAGCGTGGCGGTTTAAAAATAGCTTAACCCATTTTCTGCCTGCCAAGGCGGTATCACTAGAAAAATTATGGGAAATTTTTATTATTTCCACATACATATTTGTATACATGTCGCCTAAGAGATTTGTATGTTACTGACATACCAACATCAGCTAGTCTTATTAGCCTATTTTCAAGGTCCCTTTCCTTTTCTTTTCTATTGATAGGATGCAAGGCCGACCGATTCTTTTTGTGACATTACCACTGCTTAAATGATTACGAAGAGTTCGACGACTTAATCGCACTTTTAAGACGTTTACCGATCACTATCCTGCTCGAAGGACCATGTACGGCTCTATGAAACTTGGTGGACTGTATTTTGAAACTTATATTACGAATAGTGATGTATAAAAGATGATTTTTGATAGTCTTTAGGGAGAACAAGAATTTACGCGAGCGTCTCGGCCATGCTACGATGCGTCTTGTTTCCTCGATCACTTAATCACACTTTTAAGACGTTTACTGATCACTATTCGGCGCCGAAGGACCATGTACGGGTCTATGAAACTTGGTGGACTGTATTTTGAAATTTATATTACGAATAGTGATGTATAAAAGATGGTTTTTGATAGTATTTAAGAGCAAGAATTTACGTGTGCGTCCCGGCCATGCTACGATGCGTCTTGTTTTCTCGATCACTTAAACGCACTTTTAAGACGATTACCGATCACTATCCGGCTCGAAGGGCCATGTACGGGTCGATGAAACTTGGTGGACTGTATTTTGAAATATATATTACGCCTAGTGATGTATAAAAGATGGTTTTTGATAGTATTTAAGAATAAGAATTTACGTGTGCGTCGTCCCGGCCATGCTACGATGCGTCTTGTTTTCTCGATCACTTAATCGCACTTTTAAGACATTTACCGATCACTATCCAGCTCGAAGGACCATGTGCGGGTTTATGAAACTTGGTGGACTGTATTTTGAAACTTATATTACGAATAGTGATGTATAAAAGATTATTTTTGATAGTCTTTAGGGAGAACAAGAATTTACGTGTGCGTCTCGGCCATCCTACGATGCGTGTTGCTTTCTCGATCACTTAATCGCACTTTAAAAGACGTTTACCGATCACTATTCGGCTCGAAGGACCATGTACGGGTCTATGAAAATTGGTAGACTGATTATCACTCTTATTTTGGGTGTCGAGCTTACTGCCTGCCAGTATGTCCTTTTTGTTCTAATGTTGTTCTCGGAATTTACGGCTCTTCTTTGTTGCACACTGATTGTATTGTCTATTATTTTCTCATTATGTTTAGATTGAATGAACAAACGGTCGTTCATTCTATGATTTTTGTTAAGTTTTAGCACGTACTTTGTTGGCATCAAAATATTATGTTATGTTCTCATAAGTCATGAGTTTCTTGATTTATTTTTGTCTTGCAAATTCCGGGCACGTTATGATCACTACACTATCCGATTCTCTTGTGTGATTTTTACCTGCCCAATTGATACATTTTCTTTTTCCACGGCATTGTAGTCTTTTGTGTCCATATAATAAGCAGTAATAGTATTGTGTCACTGGGGCAATATATGGGCTGATTGCGAAAAATAGGTAAAAATGTCATAAAATTGTTATCGTATGAATGTATTCAACATTCCCATTCTCTTTGATTTCCTTCCCAGTTACTCTTTTGATTTCTAGGATTTTCTGGTTTGATTCACATGCCTTTAATATTTGATCTTCAGGGTAATCTACATTCACTCTATGTATGGTACCTTTGTCACTTGAGTAAAGGTAATGAATATATCACCGACTATAAACCTATCGAATATATCATAATACCTTATCTGAGGGGGTTCCATTCCAAAATTTGTCTTGTCTACTGGACACCGTTTCTTACAAAGCGCGAAAAACCTTTCAAAGGAAGTACAGAAATATGATGTAACCAAAAATTGACAACTGAAGTCATTATCAAAGTGGGGGTAGTATTTCAGCAGTGACTCAAATCTCGTTGTTCTTCATGTCGGAGATATTTACAAAAATAAAATGGATAAGGCGAATTTGGACATGTTAGCTTGGATAAAGCAAGTTATGGAATGATAAAAAGTGTCACAAGAGTAATATTTATATTAATTTAATGAAAAATCTTTGAAAATTAAAAAAATTAACATTAATTCCAAAAACACTAAATTCTCTGTGAACTGTCTTCGTTCAGGCCCCCTTCACAAAATCCGTTGGCTTCAGTCTCCTCACATTTGATCTTTCAGTTCCATTCTGCTCTTCCAAGAAACTTAAAAAAAACTTAAATCTTCCCTCTCCATCCACTTTTCTCCAAAATGCGATGTCAGCAACTTGCTAACGTCTTCCATTTTCTTTTGATTTACTGCTACTTCTTTTTGAATACCAATCAATTTCATCTGAGCTGCTTGTTTACCACGTTTAAAGATTGATTTTGACTCTCCCATGTCAAGATTTCTGCTCTGTTCTTCGCCTCTCACTTTTATTGTATCTCCACTTCTTTGATTCTTCTGGCACTTGAAAAATGCCAAGATTGAACACCTTTGAAATTGTTGTTTGCAACTGCTTTCCAAGATTTTACTCCACAATCTGTCAATTTGGTCGCGGTTCCCATTTCACCAAAGATTTCAATGTATGTGTCAGGATTAGTAATTTCATTGATTTTTCTCAATTTCTTTTCTATGACACCAAAAACGCGATCAGATGGTAAAAAAGTATGTCCTCTGATGGGGAACACTAATTCAATTTCCTTAATATGCTTTGGTGTTGGTGCATTCTTCACTAGACAAAAAAATGCACATGGCAACCCTTATTGAATTTCTATTTTGTCCTCCGCAGCCGCCGGCACATAATCTTATCTTACTGTATGAAGATAAATAAAAAACAAAACTCGTTAGGCAATGACAGATTGCTTACGCAAGACACAAGAAGAGATTCTCTTCTCTTGGAATAAAAATTTGCTATTATGTTGGCTTCTGTCATAACCAGTATTTTCCATTATTACTCTTATTTTGAGTGTCAAGCTTCCTGCGTGCCGGTATGTCCTTTCAGTTCCAAGGCTGTTCTCGAAATTTACGGCTCTTCTTTGTTGCACACTAATTGTATTGTCTATTATTTTCTCATTACTCAACCATGGTAAGTCATTTATGTTCAAATTAAATTAATGAACGGTCGTTTGTTATTTCATTTTTGTAGGTTTTAGGACGTGCTTTGTTAGCATCAAAATATGTTATGTTCTCATATGCCAAGAACTCCTTGATTTGTTTTTGTCTTGGATATTCTGGGCAGGTAGATTTATGTTCACTGCTCTTACAGTGCTCGCATTGGGGTTCACTATCCGATTCTGTTATGTCATCTGTACCTGCACAATTAAAACACTTTCTTTTTCCATGGCATTATAATCTTGAGTGTCCATATAAGAAGTTATACCATTGTGTCAGTTCTGTTACTGGGGCAATATATGGGCTGATTG
The DNA here is from genome assembly GCA_951848785.1 of Callosobruchus maculatus. Lineage (NCBI taxonomy): Eukaryota > Metazoa > Arthropoda > Insecta > Coleoptera > Chrysomelidae > Callosobruchus > Callosobruchus maculatus. The sequence goes on from CATOUR010000036.1 coordinate 227,330, forward strand.
CGAAAGATAGGTAAAAAATGCTTAAGTTCCTAGGTAATGTCTTGCTTTCAAATGTGATTAAAATTGTTACTGTAGGAGTGTATTCAATTGCCTTGCTATTTATCTATCTATCTTCTGATTCCTAGGATTTTCTGGTCATCAAACCAGACCATGTCTTTAGTAGTTGATCTTCAGTAATCTACATACTCTCTGTGTATGGTACCTTAATTTGCATGTCACCTGATTGAAGGAAATGAATATAACAAATATTATTACTCCTTTTTATCGATACCTTTTTAATGCTATCATATTAAGGTTTACTGTGTTATTCTCATGTGTGGAATTTTCCCGAATCCTAGCGTTGTTTGCATTTGCCTCGACCAGAACGTTGTAAGGTCTGGGTCGTCGTTCTGGTATGGAATATGCATTTCTTATTGTTTTCTTTTTATATTTTGTCTACTGTGTTGCCCCTTTTCCATCTGTATGCTGACTGTGTTGTTGGATACCCATAAATTCCTCAAAATCTTCTCTCGAATGGAAGGGATCAATCCCCCGGGCTCCATATCCATTTTAGGTCTCCTCTACTTTTGTTTTATTATGAGATCTGGAAATCGATAAGAATTTTTCCCGAATTTTATCCATGCTACTTCAATCACGGATCGACGCGCGACGAAAAATAACCTTTTAATTTGCTGCAGATTCAAGTGCCCCAGCAAGGTCAACACTCTCCCAAAGCTAAATAGTCGAGAAAATATCTCTCTAATAACCTCACTGAAGTGAGCACAAAATAGGTACGGAAGTGAGTGATACTGTAAATGGTAAATGTAAACCAACAGCTGCCTGGAAATTATATCACCATACGCATGCGCGAACCATCGCGCACGATCGACCATCCAGGACACGTTCTAAAGCCGCGTACACATTTGAGCGCGTGCGCGCTCAATGTGTGTCTTCTCAAGTTTTAGTTTTTACGTTGCATGCGTGTGTTCTCAACAACGCTCCATGTTCACAGTAGTAGTTTTGCATAAAGTCGTCGAGTGAGGACGAAGTATTACTATAAAGTTGCGCTGCATTTGTGACAATGCATAATGACAAAGCACCGTTTAAAAGAAAAATAAGAAAAGGAAAAAAGACAATGGTGTATAATAAACATGTAAAAAATGTACAAGAATCAGAATACAAAAATCTTTGAAATTTAATTGATCTTGTTAGACCTAAAGAGAAAAGAAAAATACAAGATTCAGAGAAGCTATTCCTATAAAACAACGTTTAGCAATAACGATGTGTTTTCTAGCCATTGGGGACTTTTACACGAGTTTATAACATTTGTTTGTAGTTTCTAAACTTTTCCAGTACCAATCGTCTTCTTCCCTTTGGCTTTCTGGCTTCGAAATGAACCTCTGCTTTACAATTCCGACGTCTGCTTCCAGTTTTCCTGTAATTTCGTGCCAGGCGCTTTTTTTAATTTTTCGAGTAATAAAAGGATTTACAAGAATCCCATAGCACTGGGTACATCTGAGTCTACTCATTGTAAACACAACTCATTGCTCCATTCCATTTTTCCACATTTCGTTATGTTCACAAAATAAAGACAACTGAAAATCTGGTGCCAATTTGGGTATAAACACGGCACAGACAACGCATAAGTCCACACTGAGCATGCATATGCACGTTTCCTTTGAGCGGGGACCCAAAACCAACAAGATTTGGCTCGACCCATGAGCGTTCAAAGTCGCTCTCGAGTCGGCCCGCATACCCTGAAACACGACGAATGAGACGTCTACATTTGTATATTCGTGTGTATTCAAACAATGTGCGCTCAGATGTGTACCGGCTTAAAATTTGAACAATTTGCTCTACACGACTGCACTTCACACGAATAGCGTGACCAGGTTCATACATATAAATGTATGTGTTCGAAATTTGCTCGCTCGTGCGCGATACATCAGTGAGACCGCGGCCTAAAGCTTTCGCAGCCATGCTTCTGGGCTTGGGCTATTCGGTTGGCGTCAATACGATGCGTTGACTCGACGTTGACATGTCAAGTAGCGGAGCGTATCGACGCTGGGCGAACAGATCAAGAACCACTAGTTCATCAAAATCTCATTTACATCTTGCGATTTTCGGGAGCTTACGCAACAATTAGTTTTTCTTCTTTTAACTGTACCTGATGAAAACATCACCAAAATCTAAAATTGATATCAATTCATCAAGTCACTTTAGATTTAATAACCATTAAGTTAATAAGCTTAACAATAATTTATAATTAGATGTGTTGCAAACTGTGTGATATTTTTAGTAGCGATTTGAGTGGTGTTAATAAAAATTAAATAATAATTATGAGTTGTCTTTTTAACTCTCCTTCCTCTGTTAAGTTGAAGGAACCCATATGGTTACCCAAATATAAGTAGATAGGAGGTAAACCATGATAATCGAGTAAAGCAATAAAGACTTAAAAATATGTGTTTTCTTTTACATTCAGCAAGGTGTATCTATTTTGTTTGAGTTATAAATGTAATGTCAAAGTGACACCAAAAATGAGTACTTTTTAAAACTGTTTAGTGACCTCCCATTTTATAAACATCCAAAATTGGAGTTTAGCATATTATGAACTTGTAACAATAACAAAAAAAACTGCTAAGCTACAGTTGTAGCAGCATCGGCACGGTTTTCCACAGATTGCGTGAAATGGGCTTAACCCTTAAATTTCCATGCTATGAAAATCAACGTAAATACCCATCTGGATCTGGGGTCCCTTAGAAACCCCAGCAAAATATGTGATATTAAATTAGTGCTATTAAGTTTACATTAACTAGACCTAGAGAATAACAAACATAGAAAAGAAAAAACCGTTAAGTTCATATATCCAAATTATCCTTGGTCTCTGAAACACTTTCTGTAGCAAAACAGTTTTCTGCAGAAGTATCACTGTCATAGTTAGTTTCAGCATCAAAATCCCAGTTTTCGGCTATCTCAACTAACTCATGTTGTTTTAGAGGTTTCGTTCTATTCCAATCACTCATTTTGACGACTTTAAATAATTAAAAAGCAAAAAATATACCTGGTTAAAATGAAAATTGGGTCCGTAAATGACCGTCCGGGGCACCAGCGGGACCCCACTAAACGGAATCACGTGTCACTCTGCTGTACTCGCTGCGAAACGTGGCCGCATACTGAATTACGGTTCCAAAGGTCAACACAAGCACATATCAAGCGGCAGCGTTGCCATTGTTTTTACATAAAGCATTTAGGCTAGGATTTTTTAACATGGGGTCCTTGAACGACCCCCGTTGGGGGTTTAAGCGTTAGGACCATATCGTCCGCAGTTTGTTCTAGTGGTTTCAGTCACTGCGAATCATCGTCGCTAACAAGGGCGTACCCAGGTAGGGGCAGGGGGGGGCAGCTGCCCCCCCCCTAGAAGATTAAATAAATGTAATTTTTTTTGGCAAATAAAAATTAAAAACGTGTTACCTACTCTGCGCAAAATGAAGTGTTGGAAACAAAATATCTTTTCAGCCAGATTTGTTCTTTATTTTCTATAGTTAAATATTCTACAACATTCGATATAGAGTCTGTATACCCACATAACACTATATGGATATGTACATCCATAGAATATACATTAGATATTCCAGTTTGAACATGTATATTTTGAATATTCATAGGACGTTAAATGTACATATGAAAAATGATATACACCAGTGTAATATACTATGTATGTTCACGTAGGTATATCCATATGTGAATATGCATAAGATGTTGGTCTATGTATCATATATACATCTAGTAGTTTACGCCTGCGCGAAGTACAACTAGTGCCGCCATTGCTGATTTCTAGTCATTCCGTCGTACGACTCGTTCGCGTCCTTCGCGTGTGTGCTGGTGCTGGTTGTGCCTGATTACCTGATCGAGTGAAATATTGTGCAATGTTACTTATCTTCTTACTACTGATAACACTCACATCCAGCGTTTGACGGTAAGTCATAAGCGGAACAAACCACCTACAAAATTTTATAACCTTGATTTCTTTGTGATTTTAGACATGCCATTCAACAGAAAAGAGATGACAATCACAGTAATCGATTTTGCCAAGTATTATTATTGTAATTAGAAATTGAATTAATAACAATACATAATGAGAGTATAAAGTTTGTTTATCTTACTGCCTCTACATTGAACCTTCATACACTATGCATGTGGCATTAAAAGTACATGAATGTACATTTAATGGATATACCATAGATGTTTATATATCCATTGTATGTACCATGTATATAATATGCATGTACATTAGACGTCCATATGTACATTCTATGGATATGCCATGGATGTGAAAGTTCGCGACAAACGTACATGCAATGTATATTTTTTTGATGTCTATTTGACATCCATTGGACATTCTTGCTCCATTTGTGGATATACATATCCATTGATTTGATATCCACTGTATGTACACTGTATATACTTTTGTTATGTGGGTAGTGAGTCGTGTCGGTCGTGTCACAACGTATTTATTAGAATATTTTATATGGCGACCTTCAGCCGCCGTCAAACGAAACGCAAAATGTTTTGATCAAGTTTTGATACACTTTATTTATTTCTTTATTTCGTTTTTATTATTTGTTAGTTATCACTAACAAATGAAAGTGTCAGTAATGATTTATAGTCGATAATTTAATTTCTAGAATCTGATTTTGATTACGAGACAGAATAAATAAAAATTAAGTACGGTTTTGATGCAAGTTCGGTTTTATTATATAATTTTTGTTTTCAATGCTATGCTAAAATAAAATAATATTCAATATGTTGCATATTATTTTAAGTAGTATACAGGGTGGCCAATCGGGTGACGATAATAAATTTTTTTCAGATAGCCCGTACCGAGACCTATCCAAAACACCCCCATGTATGTGTACCGATTATTGATAGTTTTCGAGTTATGATTTTTTTTTGAAAACTTAGAGGTTTTCCAGTTTTTCCAAGAAATCGTCAAAAACAAAAACAAGAATGCTTTATGGCTTTTATTTTTTTCTGCAATTATACTCAGTATTAAGCCTATTTTAATATCCAATAAAGAGAACCTGTACATCCGAATAATAATTAAGTACATTTTGGGGCCAAAGTTTGAAATCTGGGTTTTAGTCAGGAGACCAAAACCTTCAAAATCAGATTAAAAATACTTATGCCTGGTTTTGGAGCTTCAAACTAATCTTAAAAACATTGCAAGACATTGCACTTTCGAAATAATAATGAAAAAGTAGCACTTATGGGGACATTTTGCGCCGTACGTGAGTATTAAAGGTAAAAAGGTGATAATTCACGAATTTCCAAAATAATTAAAAAAACTATTATTTTGCTTTATTATGACAAATTAAAGAAGAAAAAACTCGTAGCAACTAATAAACCCGAAAATCATTGATGTTTTGATGACTTTTAATAAAAAAACTAATACCCAAATTGTGATTTTTAAAGTGAACTTCTGCTAAATTAAGTTGTATTGAAAGTTAACAAAGGAATGAAATAATAAACAATAATCTGACTTCCAATTTCATGGCAGAATTACCTGGGAGGCGATGTCGTAGCATACGCCATCCCTTTCTTTCAGAGTAGCTTTTTGCGAGCTCATGTCGGCGAAGCGCAGTTGTGTCGGTAATAGGCAATGCAATGTTCGGATGGACCTAAAAAGGTGATTTATATCGCTAGGTCTTCCTTGACAGGTCAGTAGACAGTTCTTCAAACCCCCACCCCCAAACACCCAAATTCCACCCCCACCCAAAAAAACGCAGAAAATGATCAAGAACCTCTAAAACGCCTAAAAACGAAGTTTGAGGAATATTTAAAATTTTTGTTTTAATTACTCTGCCGCCCATGTACCGATTTCCAAAATTATAGCAGCATTACCTACTAAGACCCCACAGCAGATTGCTGCCCAAATTTCATCATAGTCCATGCAGCGGTTACTGAGATTACGAGGCTAGAAAAACGCGTACAGACAGAACAGACCGACAGACAGAACGACGAAAATGAGTGACGCGGATTTTCATTATGTAGACATTATAAACGCCCAAAAAAACCTATTATTTCAAAATCGAAAATTTTCACGATCACAATCCTCCCCTCACCTATCGGTGTGGAGAGTAAAAGGGATGGCGTATGGGTCGATAACGCTTCACAGGTAATTCCGCCATGGAATTGAAAGTCAGATTGTTGTTTTATTATTCTTTTCCTCTGTTAACTTTCCATACAACTTAATTTAGCAGAAGTTCAATAGTACACAGCAAAAAGCACAGGTATTAATTTTTTGCATTAAAAGCGATTAAAACATAAATGATTATCATATTTATTAATTGTTATGAGCTTTTTTTCTTTAAGTTGTCATAATGAAGTAAAATAATAGTTTTTTAAATAATTTTGGAAATTCGCGAATTATCACCTTTTTACCTTTAACAGTCACGTACGGTGCAAAATGCCCCCATAAGTGCTATTTTTTCATTATTATTTCGAAAGTGCAATGTCTTGCAGAGTTTTTAAGATTGAATTGGAGCTCCAGAACCAGGCATAAGTATTTTTAATTTTATTTTGAAGGTTTTGGTCTCTTGACTGAAAACAGAGATTTCAAACTTTGGGCCCAAAATGTACTTAATTATTGTTCGGATGTACAGGTTCTCTTTATTGGATATTAAAACAGGCTTAATACTGAGTATAATTGCTGAAAAAAATAACAGCCAAAAAGCATTCTTGTTTTTGTTTTTGACGATTTCTTGGAAAAACTGGAAAATCTCTAAGTTTTCAAAAAAAAATCATAACTCGAAAACTATCAATAATCGGTACACATACATGGGGGTGTTTTGGATAGGTCTCGGTACGGGCTATCTAAAAAAAAATTATTATCGTCACCCGATTGGCCACCCTGTATATCTGTACAGATTTAGTTTAAGATTCTTAGTGTTCATAAAATAAAATAGTGAAAGTATCAAACTCAAATTTCATAGCATATTCTATTCAGTGCTTACAACTAAATTATTTTTAAATTTGCCGCGGTTATTTCTGTGCCGCGACTCACTAGACAGACTCTAGTATACTGTTAGCGATGCAATATAATTTAAATCTCCCACAAAACCGTGGTATCTCGTAGTTTCCGCTTCCGACGAGACAATCAGAGCCATATAGGATTAAAGCTGAATATAATTGGAAGAAAATAACATCTAACGCCATCTAGTTTCGGACGGCAGTACTTTTTCCAGTAAAAAGAAATAGGCTCAATGTATACTGTATACGGTCAATAGAGACATCTAGTATTGAATAGCAATACCACGAAGAATATTCTAGCATGGACTATTCCGGAAAGAAAAGACAGTGATAGCATGTATTATAAGACAAGGATGGAAATAGAGTCGAGCTCGAGTATTTTCTACATATTTCGGGAGCGAGAATATTTTCAATATATAAGCGGAACGTAAGGCAGAGCACGTGAATTTAGTTCGAATACAATTCAGTTCGGAGTGGAATACGAGCGAATATTTCATACGCCATAGATAGTGTCTTATAGTTTCGTTGCGGAGACACGAGATTTACGTTTACTGCGCAACAACTGGAAATATTACTCCGTCAAATGGATATCAGGAAATTCTTTGAAAGAGGTGAGTCAAAACAAAACACTTAAGTACATACTTAATATGATTATTTGATTTGTTTAAGGGGGGCTATGACTCTCTTGTAAGTGTATATCTTAGGCATTACTTACAATATTTAAATTTATTAATTACAACACGTGGTTTTGTTATAATAGCTAAAATAACATTTGTGAATATTTTGTGATAAAAAAGTTAAAAAAAAAACATAAAAGAAAGATCCTTGCAATATTTTGGATTTATTAATAAGATCATACCGACCACAAAATCCCTTTTCTCTAACGTCACAACAAGTGTATTATTTCAAATTACTTACCTAGTTTTGATTATTTGGCGTTCAAACCATATGCAAGAGAATGTGAAACTTGATCTTTGATTTTCGTCCTATGCAACCCGCCTAAACACTGTAAGGGTAATTCTGTGTATCCATTTTTTAGGGAGGCCACGCGAAAAAAGAAAAAAAGGTCGGGAAAGTAGCAGTGGAAGCGATGAAAATGACAACCATGATAAAACCACTCATGTAATGCCAATATCATTGCATGCTAACATTGGACAAGCGTCAAATTCTTCAGTAGAACCTCTTAATATATCTGTTGCCGACTATTCTTCTCCATCGACATCCCAACAAACTTATGACGTCAACGTCGATCCTGAAATTATAGTGGACGATGGCTGTCATGAAAATGATCTGGGTCGTTATGTTGGATTGGCTACCCAGCTATCGACGGAAAAGAAGAGGGAGTTGTTACAAAATCCTTGGATCCCGCCCAGAAATTACGATTTTGAAAGTGATGCAAGCCATTTAAAAAGAAAATTTAATAATGCTTGGTTGGATCAATATTCACCATGGCTAGTATATTCCAAGCGACTAAAAGGTGCTCTTTGTAAGTATTGTGTTTTGTTTCCTCCGCCCATTAGCACTGTGAGAGGAATTTTGGGATCGTTTATGGTCAGGCCATATTTAAAGTTCAAAAATATGCATGAAGACTGCCGAAAGCATGCAACGACCAACCTTCACCAAACGGCGACAAATGCTGCAAAAAATTTTCTTGAAAATGTTCCTGTAGACATCCAACTGCAAAGTGGACACCAAAAAGCAATCGATGAAAACAGACAAATATTGTCATCAATTATTTCTTGTATAGTATTTTGCGGTACACATGATATGCCTCTTAGGGGCAAACAAGCAGATGAGGGTGTTTTATTAGATTTATTGAAGTTGAGAATCGATTCAGGGGACAACAAATTAAAGAGTCACTTTGAAAAGTGCCGTCGAAATGCAATTTATACTTCGCCAAGAATACAAAACGAACTAATAAATTTATGTGGCGAAGTTATTCAGGAGAATGTAATTAGTGAGGTTCGGAAGACCATGGCTTACTCAATCTTAGCTGATGAAACAGCAGACGTATCTGGAAAAGAACAGCTGTCAATAGGCGTGCGGTTCTACGACGAAAGCAAAAGTAAAATCAGAGAAGAATTTGTAGGGTTCGTTGAACTAAAAGCACAAAATGCTTCCGCAATCGCCGAAGCAATTGACAATTTCTTAATTAGTTCTAACCTCTCCAAAGAAGATTGCGTAGGGTTTGGATTCGATGGCTGTTCTACAATGGCAGGAAAAGAGGGTGGCGTACAAGCCATTTTGAGAAAAAAATATCCTCGTGCTTTATATTTTCATTGCTCAAGTCACAAACTCAACCTTGTTGTGAATGATGCGAACGCAGTGCCAGAAATTAGAAATACTGTCGCCACTGTAAAGGATGTTATAACGTTTTTCAGAGAATCGACTACACGTCGAAACTACGCTCCAAACCTATCACGATTATGTGAGACGAGATGGTCCGAAAAATATAAATCAATCAGAAAGTTTTCTCAACATTTTTCAGAGCTCGTGAAATCTCTAGAAACGTTATCTGTAGAGGGAAATTATGCCACCAGAAAATCTGCATATCAGTTGCATTCAGCCGTTACAAAACCAGTGTTTATTGTTTCTCTACAAACAATAGCCAAATATTCAGCAGTTATAGAACCAGTAGTTAACGCACTGCAAGCTAAATCGATCGACATGATCTCGGTAGGAAAACACATTAAAAATATCAAGGACATTCTCAGAAATGACCGCGAGTTTCCTGATAGAATAAGTAATGAAATACTTCAAAAAGCACGAGCTGTTGCAATGGATTTGAACATAGAAATTTCGGTTCCACGTCTTGCTCATAAGCAAACACATAGAAGTAATCCGCCATCAGACAATGATAACGAATATTGGCGGCGTTCCCTGATAATACCATACATTGATTCACTCATTTCATCATTGAATATTCGATTCTCCCAAGAAAATACTCCGGCGTTTGCTTTAAGCAGGCTACATCCCTTGTATATGACAAAAACCAGCATTGCAGACCTACACAAAAACGCAGAATCATTCCAAGAATTTTATAACCTGGATATCACCGGGGAACTGAACCTTTGGCATAATTTATGGGTGACGAAGGCTTTATCAGATGATCAATTAAAGGACATAGAAGTAGTTGATCTGTTCAAAGAAGCGAACATTTTTTACCCTGCTGTCAGAAAGGCATTAATTATTTTAAGCACTATCCCATGCACCACGGCGACCGTAGAACGGTCCTTCAGTACGCTGCGAAGAGTTAAAACGTGGCTAAGAAGCACCATGGGTGAAGAAAGGCTTACGGGTTTATGTCTGATGAGCGTACATCGCAATTATTTAAAAGACAACAGTGAGTTTATTGAAAAGATTGTCATAGACAAATTTTCGGCAAATCCGAGAAGATTACTGTTAAATTAAAATAAACATATATAATATTATATATTATACATAATGTATAGTATAATTATTATGTACTTATAATATTTGTTTTGTGTCATCATAAAAGTTAATGAATAAAAGTCAATTTTCGAAACAGGTATAAGCACTAAGCAGCCCCCTGCCCCCCCCTAACTGAAATCCTGGGTACGCCCTTGGTCGCTAACGTTACATTGGTGAAAAAAACACCGACAATGGCATGCTTCGTGTTATCAGACGACCTCTACTTCCACGAGTCCAGGTTTTGTTTGGAGACCCACAACGGACGTCAACGCGTTACACGACGACGCGACGGGGTGGTGAAAATGACACCATTTCCAGTTTGCTGTTGAGCGCCCCGTACCACCGACTATTAAAACAGTAATGCTCTTCGGATTTCACTGGCGAGCAGTGGCGGTTCCTGAATTTTTGAAACGAGGGGCGCACAAAATTTTTACTTAAAAAAATTACACGAAAATCCTAGCAGAGATTGTCGAAGCCGCAACTGCACCCTGCACATAATGAGTTTTCAGTTTCCACAAACAGTTATTTCTTAAATGTTTTTTTCTAGCTAGTGTCACAAAAAGTCACTTCTTAAGTGTTTTGCTCATCACTCATTACAGAATGTTATTTCTTAAGAGTTACTTATCATCCTGCCTAACCAAGAAAAAAAAGTCGTCTAGCTTGGGAATCGAACTCTCAACGCCTGATTCAAACACGTCAGCGCTACTTACTGAACCACGTAGCCGGCCGTCTGCTTCATTTTGTCAAAACATTATATTAGAATAAGAATAGAATTTATTGTCTTGTACAATGATATAAAAAATTAAAAAAAGTGTGTAGAGATAATATAGAAAAATAGACGGAAAATAAATATAAACATTAGTATTAACAAAGTTTACGGAATACATACAGGGTGAGTTTTTAGTACCGGCTCGGTCGATAACTCCACTACTATAGAAGATAGCGAAAAAAGTTGTAAATAAAAGTTGTAGCCACGGATATGCTCCTTGCTCAGAAAATATTTATATTTATACAGGGTAATACATAACTACGTGGTGATGCAAACATGTATTTTTTTAAATGAGATGCCCTATATATTATACCATATTCAAATTCTCCTAATAATTTTCGTTCTTCCAATATAGGGTATTGTTACATTATACAGGGTATTTCAAAAGTTATGAACATTTTTATATCCAAATCGCTGTCAAATGAAGGTAATGTATATCAAAAAGTAATGAATCAAAAATCATTTTTTTTACACAGATGGATAAAAAATATCCTCTAGTTTTAAAATCGGCTATAAAAAGAGCCCGCGACGCATATTCCTATACAGGGTGATGTAGAATGCAGAATCTTGATTTTCTCTCTTTTTTCAAATGTAACCCCCAATATTTTATTATACCAAAGAATTGCTTTCAGTATGCTCTTTCATCTTTGCTTTGTATAGCACTTGTTATGGCTGCATTCATTAGTTTCTGAGATATTTCGATTTTTCTACAAATTTTAAGTATACCTTCTAACGGTTTACTAAAATTTATTTATTTTGAGAAAATGCTATCAAATTTTATTTTTGCTTAACAAACAACTAAAATATAAGGGCATAATAGTACTTGATCAAGTCAAAACACTGAATTAACGAGATAATATAGGTCAAGTGCGCGGAGGAAACAATTTTATAGACGTCATGCAAAATTATCAAGCACATCTATCAGGTAGGCTATGAAATATTAAACGACACAATCCAAATAAAATGATTCTTCAATCTTTTAGGCCATGTTTAAACGCATTAATTTTAGAGTGCCTCCGTTCTGGATATTGCTGTCCATAGTTGATATATTCTAGAGGCAAGTAGGCAATTTCTCAAAGATTCTCCTAAATACCCTCAAAGGAAAAACTAATTTTTAAAGCTGGTTTTTCACGCAGTACGGAGTTATCGAGCAGGTTATGAAAACTGTCAGTTTTTCAAAGCCTACCTGATAAATCTGCTTGATAATTATGCATCACGCCTACAAAACTGGTTCCTCAGGATACTTGACTTTATTGTCTCAATGATTAAGGGTTTTGACTTCGTTAAATAAAAAACAAATTCATAGTACTTTCTCAAAATAAATAAATTTCAGTACACAAATAGGAGCTATATTTGAAATTTACCGAAAAATCGAAATATCTCGGAAACTGATAGACATAGGTACAACAAGTGTTATACAAAGATGAAAGAGCATATTAAGGGCAATTCTTTGGTATAATAAAATATTGGGGGTTACATTTAAAAAAAATGAGAAAATCTGGATTTTGCATTCTACATCACCCTGTATACTAATATGTGTCGTGGGCTTTATTTATAGCCAATTTTAAAACTAGAGGATATTTTTAATCTTTCCGTTTAAAAAAAATTTTTTTTTGATTCTTTACTTTTTGATATACAGTACGTTCGTTTGACAGCGATTTGGATACAAAAATGGTCATAACTTTTGAAATACCCTATATAATGTTATAAAACCTTATATTGTAAGAAGAGAACTGATTAGTAGAATCTGAAAATGGGATAATATATAGGGTGTCTCATTTAAAAAAATATATGTTTGCATCACCACGTAGTTATGGATCACCCTGTATAAATCAAAATATTTTCTGAGCAAGGAGCATATCCGTGGCTACAACTTTTATTTAAAACTTTTTTGCTATCATCTACAGTAGTGGAGTTATTGACCGAGCCGGTACTAAAAACTCACCCTGTATAAGCTGGATCACTCTCCGTCGGCACTTTGAAGACCTCACATGAAAGCGATGTCGCGGCCGCACGCGCCAGTTAGTTTTTGCGTTGGTTTTTGCTCAAGTACCAGGGTTTTTTAGCGGGGACTTGCTAACGCCTGGGTTGTACGTATATACGAGGGTCATTGAAAAACTATGTATTGACGGCCGATTTAGACATACAAATATAAATATAACGTTTATTTTGCTAATGCACTAAGTCACATAAATGGATAGCAAAAATAAAGCCTAGTAAAACCATTACTAATGAATCTCAAATGATTTCACATATTGCAGCTATTTCGTAGATAAGTAAAAACAGATCATTCAAAGGTGCTCTAGTATTTTTACCTTAATGTTTTGTTTATTTGGCTTATTTTTGGGATCACAGTTTATAAACTTTATGGTATAGTATATACGAACTCGTATGTACAATTTTAAAAGATAATCATGTGGAAATGCTTTACATGGATGTGAATAAATTATTTTTGACATTTTGCTTTTCACAATATCAATAAAAATATTTTCGAGCTGTAAAATATAATTTACAATGTCCCTGGGTGGTATGGTAAGACCACCGACTGAATATTTTGTCTCACTATACGCTTTTAGCGTGATACAATCCTTTTAGTACCTGTAGCTCTTGAAATTATCACTTTAGACCCCAAGTGTGCTAGTTATTTGTTGGAATTGTTTTATCGGGAGGAACACAGGCACAAATATACAAGATGTCCCATTAATAATTCTGAATCGAGTGTCACGTGACCAAAAACAAATACCTCATTGGGTAGTACAATGACAAAAAAGACACAACATCTGCTCTAATTTACATACCCAAAATTATAATTCTCTACTACTGCCCAGTTCCGACATATTTCTTGTCTTAATCGTCGTGGGATACCCTGTATCTATCTCACTTACATTTCAAGATTTACCACAAAATACGGATGGATCTTTTTTTCGCGAAAATGATTACTCTCAAACTTCTAAAAAGATTATCCATTTCCTGCAAACAAATCCGAGATAACAAAATCCGATATTTTTGAGACACTGTATAGACTTCGCGTTAAACACGTTCAACCTCTACTTTGCGCCGCCCCGTATCTCCCGGCTGACGTCGGTACACTGCTACCGGTGTACCGGGGAGACGGAGCAAGGGGGCAAGCCGTTTTGATATTTTTGCGGAGTGATCCAACGTATATGTATTCCGTAAACTTTGGTATTAGTATCTACTTACCTATTTTCAAATGTTATTTATAATTTCCTTAATTTTTATTGTGTGCTTTAAGGAAAGCTGGCCAAAGTTCATCTTAAACAATGCGTTCACCCGATTATCCATTTTAAATAATAGGTTAGTAGATTAGAATCACCGATGTAAACAACGCGTAGCGACTCGAACTCGAACAACAGAAGATCACTAAGGTGCGTCATAAGGAGCGGCATTGCTTCATAAGAAGGAACCGCACCTGCTGCCGAGTATTTTATTTTATTCGCTACATTGAGAATTGAAATTGGAAAACATTAGTCTTCGATTTCACGTAAACATTAATTTGCCGATCTGATTTGTTCACACTGGATTATAAGATGGAGGTTTACCTAGAAAGTAAAACACAATATGTATAGCCTTAAAACATATTTTATTTAAATAAATTAAATATTCAATATTTTTTTACTCTCTTTCCTTTGCCTTTTTTCCCTTTCTTCTGTCTTTGTTGTTTCTTTTCTGCGATTAACCTAGCCTTTAGGATTTGATCCTTTGACTTGAGCTCCGTTTTTCTTTGCTTTTGTTTCATTTTTTCATTATGCCTCGCCCAATGAGTGTGAGCTTTTCCTCTGGGTGTATCTGGAATTGGGCAAAATAGGTAATCAATAAATTTGAGGTCTGCATCAATTGTTTCCTTAAATCCCTAAGACTGATCTTACGATGTTGGTACGGGTATAAAATCTTATATAACTAAAGGTTATAATGGCTTAAGAGCACAACACACTGCAATTGATTGAGCCTTGTTTGATTTCTACCCCACCAACTCCCTCTTATATAAGTTTAATACTTAGTATTCTTACCGGGTTTTGATTGTGCTTCTTCCTCATCATTATCATCCATTTCTTCCTGATCAATTTTAGTTTTTTCTTTCCATTCTGCATATCTATTCGACTTGTAAGTAGCTGGAATCCATGCTCCAGATTCTGTCCTTATCTTCCCTATTCTAGCATCCTATTTAAAAAGATTGATATAAGCATTGACGTCTTTGGGATATAAACCATTTTTTTTACTCAATCATCAAACATTGTTGCGTAGGGCTCAAGTGTCTTGAATGCTAGTGCGTTTTTGTATAATTGTAATTATGGGTATATACACCGTGACCCAGGACGAATCCAAAAAAAACCGCACTTAGGTTTCGGAATGTGAAGCCGATATCAAAAGGAATTATTCTGAAATTCGCAGTTGTTTCAGAGAAATCAACGTTTGAAGGTTAGTTGTAAAGATAACTGAAACGTTTTAACACCGTAAAGTTTACCCTACTCTTGGAAACGCTTGAAAATATTGGGATAAGAGGAAACTTCCTGAAGCTTTCTGAAAATTATTTATTCAAAAGGCTGCAGAGATAGTGATGTTTTGGAGCCTACCCATGGAGTACCTCAGGGAACTATCCTAGGTCCGACCCTCGTCTTGATATATGCAAAGGACAGAAATGATGGGGTCACATTCCAAAATTATGAATGAAAAATGGCTTTTGTTAAAATAAGACGAATCGAGAAGGGTCGGATTACGCTAACGAGTATTTTGAATGTTTTTGTTGATTGTTTACAGCAAATATGATATGATATATTGCTTGTACGGTACGAAGATGATAAAGAGACTCACACATTAACCATTTTGCGTTTATTTCTGGGTTTTTCAACGAAAATAAAAATATCCATAAAATAAGCTTAGCGAAGAATCCCCACCTGAGCCTTCAGTGTTGTCACTAATTAGAAAATTAGTGCTGTTCCTAGAGTGGCGCCGGGAAACAGTAACAAAGCCTACACGGAACACGAGGCTAATGACCATAGCAGTCGATGCCGATGACAGAGAAGCAAAAAAAACAGAATTTAAAGAGTATCAAGCACTTTTGCTGTATTTCATGCTTTTTTGAAGCACCGTAAGAGCTTTTATCTGCTCCAAGCACTTTTCACATCACTTTTAAAACTTTGGACTTTGATGCTTTTGGGTTCGGGAATCATCTTTTAAGACTGTCAGAAAGGGCGTGCTTTTGCCCAGCTCTGTCATCAAATAAAAACCTCGATAAAAACTTATTGGTACATAGGTAAAAACATTCCAACAAAAAAATCTACATACAGGTACTGCAACCATTTTTTTCTTCTTCCTGTCCCACATCTTCACATGCCTGTTCATTCTCAGCCCTTCTTCAGAGTCCCCTACCAAATCTAACTGAGCCTTTGACGCCTCTTTTTGGAAATTGTTAACCGCGTACCTGTAAAATGGAAAAAAACTTTCATTCTATTTGCTGGCTTTCTTGTCTGTGTGCCAAAAAGATCAACTACATTGCCTCAAAACACAAATAAACTATTTTATTTAGCGGCTTAAAATCAACGAAGAAATTAAAAATGTCTTCCAATACTATTTCTGGATCCCTCCGACATCATTTTGAGTATAGCTAAAAACACTTGACACTTCGGGAAGCATAGAAACATTTTTTGAATATTTTAACATGTGATCGGGAAATTAATACTAATTAAAAAAACAACAAGCATAAATACTTCAAAGTAAAATTAATAACGTAAAATGCAATTTTAACACCTTCGCCACGCATCAGAATATGTAGGTGTCCCTTTGAAATTATCGACTTATTTTCTTGAGGCTGTGTTGAATAAAGTTAAAAAAATCAATACAAAAATCTTACCCTTCTTCAGTGTGTTGATCTGATGGAGCATAAGGTATGTAATTTTCATCTTTAACTTTTTGTCTCTTATTTTTCTTATATATACTTTCCATTCTTCTTTTTTTAGGCATCACAACCTCTAAAAATGTACTGTCTATATCTGCAGTGTCACTACTGGGTAAAGAACACTTTCTTTCAGTCAAATTGCTAAAAGTTTCGATTTCCTCTTGCTTCTGTTTGACCAACTGATGATGTGACTGAATTTTTTCTTTGTGAAATGACCTCTTCTGTTTCATTATTTGATATTCTTGAGATTTATTCTTGCCGCATATTTCGAAGATAGTCTGAAAAAATTCATTGACATACATTGCAATAGGTATATAGGATTTCCCGAACTTATTTAGTGAGGCTCAAGTTCTCAATCGTACTAAGTAGTAATTAAAAAAAACTATAATATTTATCTAACAGGCTGCTTTAAAATATCTGTAAAATATCCCTTCCAAAAAAATTGAACTGCATGTATTAGTAAGTCAGTTTTGGCCAGCCTTTATAGTAAAATGTTGACAACTTACTCCATGAGGCCTGTAATTTTTCATCTGGTCTAAAATATTTTCTCTTATATCCTCAGATTTTTCTCCTAAGCTTTTCAATAGAGGATGGACTGAACAGTTGGAAAAAGGCATTTCTTTGATTCTCCTATTGCTGTCAGATGAAGCACCTGGTCTCGATTTTAGGTACTGTAGATACCCGTTTTCAGAACCTTTCCTTAAATGAACCTGCAAATAAATAGTAAGGTTAAATTATACAGGGTGAAGGCTTGAAATTAAATAAATAGAAAGATTGATATTTATATCCCTCATATCATTAGAACAGCTATCAAATTTTAAAAAAATTAGGTACTCCCTATTTGAAAAAATCAAGTTCTCTGATTGAAGTTTCAGTACAATTAATCTACCCATGTTTCCGAATACAAAAGTAATTCAAAATTTGATCGTCTACCCTAAGCTGACACATTTCATGTTTAGTCATATGGCAGTCATAGCCAATTTTTATAGTCGCTGCCGTATTCAGTTTTTTAATGGTAGGTATGGTCGTCTCTTTATATAAAGTACCGAAAAAGAGTGTTTCCATAGCTGTAGGTATTAAAAATTGTTTTGAAAATGCTTTTTTATGGTTATTGGCTATATAAATATTAGCATAAATGAATCGAAAGTAAACAATATAATTTTGCCTGCAGAAGCAAGGTAAAACTAAAAAAAAATCCTACCAAATCGGAGTGTGTATCATGCAAAGTTATAAGAGATGCCAGCTGCTCTTCTATCAGGGACTGTGGGATTCTACCGACTTCACCGTTTCTGTTAGTTGGAGTTGCTATCGATAAAGGCCTTCCCAGAAACAAGTGTAAGTCTAACAGGAAGGCATATTCATCTGGAGCCACAAGAGAGTATGCTACGCCAGACCGTCCAGCTCGAGCACAACGACCTAAAAACATTAAAGTCAGCAACATACCCAAGTCTTGGAGGGGGAACGATGTAACATCAGGACAAGGGTTGGGTTGTGCCTTCACCATTTCTTTCTCAATTAATGCCATAAAAGTGGTCACAAAGTTGTCTTAAATTCTCGCAAAAATCCTGTTATGAACGAAAAATGAGAATTGGATAGGTAGCAGAGCTTGAACTTCATTTGTTTCCTTAAATAGTATTCCTAACGTCCTAACGCAGAGGATAAAAAAATCAGCTTTTGTGGAATAACAATTTCATATTCCACAAATGGAAAAGGTTGGATACTCACCTACCCTGTGAACAAATAACTTTGACTTGGCTGGAAAATTGTAATTGATGACATTGTCCAACTGTGGAATGTCAATACCTCTAGCTGCAACATCAGTAACAATCAGAACTTTTACTTTACCAGTACTGAATTTGGCTGCATGTATTTTTCTAGCTGAAGGGTCCAGATTTGAGTAGATGTATGTGTTGCTTATACCCATGTGATCTAACACCTAAAAATAGTAAAGTGGTTTACTAAACAGCACTCATCATTTATCATTAATGTGAAATATGATTCTAGTACACATTGATTATATTATTATTGTTATGTATTACCGCATGAAGATATTCCACATGATGTTTTGTAGCCGCAAATACTACTGTCTGCTGTTTCTTGTCAATGTGGGATTTCAGAAGAACAAGGAGAGCAGCCAATTTCTCCTCAGGTCTTACTGTGAAATACCAGCACTGCAGTTCAGTGGGAAGCTTAGATTCTACATCCAACCTGGAAAACAATGCAGTGAAATAAGTCTAAAGTAACATGTAAAGAAGTTGCCTTTGACTGGAATGTGAAATACACTACTTGATGATGTACATATGCATGAATTCACATAATGTTAAATACTCAAAATAAGGATAACCAATTTTCATTCAACTACGCTTGTTGAATGTTCATAGCTCCATATCACTTTATCATAAGTGTTGAGTTCAAAATGGAAAAATAAACTAGGTTGGCAGAACCGTATGTAATGGACATACCAATGTGTATGTAGAAGTACTCCCTGTTTGCCATTAGAATTCCAAATTACGACCCTAGTGGTGGTAAATAGTATTCCTAGCAAAATACATATTAGTTGATTAACACCAAAATATAAACATGAAATAATTAAGACACCTATTGATATTTTCAATCTAATAAGACAATACATGTCAGAGATCAACAATTTTCAAATATCATTCTAAGCTAAATTCACTACCATTACATACAAGTTAAGTTCTAAGCATGAAATGACTAACCTGATGAGAATTGGGTCTGTCAGTCCAGCCTTAGCAAATTCAACTAACACCTTGGGTAGTGTTGCAGAAAATAAAACAGTCTGCCGTGTATCAGGCAATCTACCAACAATTTCTGTCAACTGTTCTCCCAATCCCATCTCAAATAGTCTGTCTGCTTCATCAAATACCACATAATCAATACTGCTGAGTTTCAAATCCATTTCGACACAAATGTGCAGGAAGCGACCTGGTGTAGCTACTATGATATCTGGATTTCCATGAATAGCAGAGAATTGTTCGTCCATTGAGTCCCCACCAAGGATCACAGATGCCTTTAAGCCCACAAATCGCCCTAATTCTTTTATGAATCTTAAGGTCTGCAATTATAAATACAAAATATGCATGGTATCCCATTTTCCTTTATTCATGCCTGTATTTCAAAACA
This sequence comes from Callosobruchus maculatus, assembly GCA_951848785.1. Classification (NCBI taxonomy): domain Eukaryota; kingdom Metazoa; phylum Arthropoda; class Insecta; order Coleoptera; family Chrysomelidae; genus Callosobruchus; species Callosobruchus maculatus. The sequence continues at coordinate 247,597 of CATOUR010000036.1, forward strand.
GAAGGAGCTTGCAAAAATCATTTAGCTTATTCATAGGCGTAGTTAGGTGGGGGCTTAGGGGGGCTAAGCCCCCCCAAGAATGAAATTAGCCCCCCCAAAAATCCAAGAACAATTCATTTTGTTAAGCTTATTGTATCTTGGGCAGTCCCCAGATCCAGGGACTTAAGCCCCCCAGATTCAGGGACTTAACTACGCCTATGAGCTTATTAACACATTTGTGTACACACAATTTTATTGGTATGAGCATGGGTCACTGCAGGCATTATATGCTACAATTGTTTATGATACCCTGCATAGTCACTGATGACAGTTGCTGTCAAAAGCTAAATGTGCTACAAAGGTATTAAATGTCATACTCTCCCACTGGAAACTAGATGCACTATTTAAAAAAAGTAAAGCAAAATAGAAGTACTGGGGGAAGTTATGGTCAGACAAACAAGCCAGTCTGGTGTACATGTTCAGTACACAACTGTGGAAAACTAGAAAAAAGATGGCCTGGATTGATTTATATTATGTGATTATACAGCCACGTTTTATGAGCCAGTGGCGTATATAGAAATTGATTTCGGGGGGGGGGGGGCCCATCGGAAAAATTAGAGTTTATCTCATACGTTATAATATTGGCGTATTATAATCCTAACCTAAATATAAAATAACAATGTACTAATACTAACGAACATAATTATACAGGGTGAGTTTTTAGTACCGGCTGGGTCGATAACTCCACTACTGTAGAAGATATGCTCCTTGCACAGAAAATATTTTGATTTATACAGGGTGAACCATAACTACGTGGAGATTCTACTAATAATTTCTGTTCTCACGATATAAGGTATTATAACATTATACAGGGTATTTCAAAAGTTGTAACCATTTTTATATTCAAATCGCTGTCAAACGAACGTACTGTATATCAAAAAGTAATGAATCAAAAATTATTTTTTTACATGGAAAGATTAAAAATATCCTCTAGTTTTAAAATCGGCTATAAAAAGAGCCCGCGACGCATACTCGTATACAGGGTGATGTAGAATGTAAAATCCAGATTTTCTCATTTTTTTTAATGTAACCCCCAATATTTTATTATGCCAAAGAATTGCTTTTAATGTGCTCTTTCATCTTTGTATAGCACTTGTTGTACCTACGTCCATCAGTTTCCAAGATATTTCGATTTGTCGGTAAATTTAAAATATAGCTTCTAATTGTGTACAGAAATTTATTTATTTTGAGAAAGTACTATCGAATTCGTTTTTTTATTTAATGAACAACTAAATTATAAGGTCATGATAGTATTTGATGAAGTCAAAACCCTGAATCATCGAGATCATAAAGTCAAGTATGCTGAGGAAACAATTTTATAGGCGTGATGCATAATTATCAAGCAGATTTATCAGGTAGACTTTGAAAAATTGGCAGTTTTTATAGCCCACTCAATAATTCCCTACTGTGTGAAAAACGAGCTTTAAAAATTAATTTTTCCATTGAGGGTATATATTTAGGAGAATCTTTGAGAAACTGCCTACTTGCCTCTAGAATATATCAACTATCAACAGCAATATCCAGAACGGAGGCACTCTAAAACTGATGCGTTTGAAAGATTGATGAATCGTTTTATTTCGACTGTGCCGTTTAATATTTCATAGCCTACCTGATAGATCTGCTTGATAATTATGCATGGCGTCTATAAAATTGTTTCCTCAGCACACTTGGCCTATAATGTCTCGTTAATTCAGTGTTTTGACTTGATCAAGTAGGTACTATTATGGCCTTATATTTTAGTTGTTTGTTTAGCAAAAATAACATTTGATAGTATTTCCTCAAAAAAAATTTAAATTTTAATAAACAAATAGAAGGTATATTCAAAATTTGTAGAAAAATCAAAATATCTAAGAAACTAATTAATACAGCCATAACAAGTGTTGTGAAAAGATGAAAGAGCATATTAAAAGCAATTCCTTGGTATAATAAAATATTGGGGGTTATATTTAAAAGAAGAGAGAAAATCTAGATTTTGCATTCTATATCACCCTGTATACGAACATGCGTCGCTGGATTTTTTCAAAGCCGATTTTAAAACTATAGAATATTTTTTATTCATCTGTGTACAAAATATGATTTTTGATTCTACACTTTTTGATATATACAGTACGTTCATTTGACAGCGATTTGGATATAAAAATGGTCATAACTTTTGAAATACCCTGTATAACGCAACAATACCCTATATTGGAAGAGCGGAAATCAATAGTAGAATTTGAATATGGAATAATATATAGGGTAGCTCATTTAAAAAAATGCTTGTTTGCATCACCAGGCAGTTATGGACCACCCTGTATAAATCTAAGTATTTTCTGAGCAAGGAGCATATCCGTGGCTACAACTTTTATACATAACTTTTTTCACTATCTTCTACAATAGTGGAGTTATCGATCGAGCCGGTACTAAAAACTCACCCTGTTTATAACACATATGGATATTAGAAATGTAAATTTCTATTTTTATAGATAATAATTCTAAATTGAAGCAAAGAAACCAAGGTGTATTCCTAATCGGACATCTATCATCGTTAAAGTTGCCCTATTTGCTTTATTATTAGATTACATTTTGATGCCGTTGCTAATTTTATTCAGTACTATATTTTTTGACAACTACTTCAGCGTCTTCCCAGACGTCAAAACTGAATGCATGGCTGGTTTCGGGGGGGGGGGGGGGGCGCCCTTATATATGCCACTTTTATGAGCAGTGACGACTTCTCTGAACGGTTAATTTATTCAACACTCATAAATGTTTATCTTTATTCTACCTGTTTTCTTTGATTATTCCATGCTACACTTTCATTCATCTTGGAATGATCATTGATTTTTTTAAATAAACATTTTATGTGAAAATAATATGATTTTTGTATTCTCTATGTCTATAAATTTAAATACATGCTTTACAATTGTGACAATTTATTTATTTAATCATGTCTGCACTACACTTGAATTAGTTGGGTTGTTTTTTAATGCTTTATTTTATTTTTTTTTATTTCATATATTAGTATTAGTTAATTGGTATTTATTAGAGAAAGAAAAACACATATACAGGGTGTCCCAGAAAGACGGTCCCATAGAAGAACCCCCATCTCACTGAGTCAAAATATTGCGAATAAACACAACATACCTATATACCAAGTTTCACCGTTTGACCGTGAGAGGGCTTCAAAGTCAAGAATAATTTTTCAATTTTTGTTGATAACTTCACAACGACATTTGAAATTGCGAGATATCAATAACATTTTTTCAATTTATTTACTGTCAATTTGTGCGAAAAAGTACCGAACCGACACATTTAGAAGCATAACTGATTTACCCTGATAACGATAATTTTACAAGCGAAAGACTGACAAAATGCAATCAATTAAATTGCGGATAAAATAGACCAGTGCGCTACTACTGAAGTATCACAGAATTATTTTTAACTGTTAAACCGTGACAGATACGAAAATTTACTCAAAAAATATTTGTCAATGATGTATCTTTGTCTTTGTTGTGGAAAAATTTCAAACCGAAAGCACTAAAAATAAGAAAAATAGTGGTCAATGTATGTGGCGAAGACATTGGTTCACCATGCTAAAACATCATAGTGTTAGAGTTAAAAGTATTAAAATGTTTCATTTTTATGGTGTTACATGTTTACCAAATTTCATTCAAATCGCAAATGTCGTTGTGAAGTTATCAACAAAATTGAAAAATCATTCTTGACTTTGAAGCCCTCTCACGGTCAAACGGTGCAACTTGGTATATAGGTATGTGATGCCCACATTTGATGTCCTGGCAGGAGAAGTGTCTATATGGTGTGGTATGATGATAATGTCCATGAATGTATTTACAATACTTTGATTTTTGTCAGATACAAAGTTCAGGTGTCATAGGCGTAGTTAAGTCCCTAAATCTGGGGGGGCTTAAGTCCTGGATCTGGGGGGCTTAAGTTCCCGCCCTAGATACAATAAGTTTAACAGAACTAATTATTTTAGGATTTTTGGGGGGGTTAATTTCATTCTTGGGGTGGCTAAGCCCCCACCTAACTACGCCTATGTCAGGTGTTGTTCATTTCAACTTTTAAGGCCCATTCATAACCTTGCTATTGGCCATTATAACATAAATACATTGAAACGCCTAAGACCATTCATGGTCGCTGTTTGCCATTCTGTTGGGCCTGCCGTTCGACATCGCTATTTGCCTGTCGTAGCCACCATCATTACTGGCATATAAGCCAATCAGTCATATATTCTGGGATTTCTCGACTTTTCTGTATTGGTTATTGGTTCTGACCAACGACGTCCAGTAGGACGTCGTTGGTTCTATGTCCATTTTCACAAGGAAAATTCAAAGATCTTTCACAAAGCCAAAAACGATGATGATAAATCGCGACAGAGCATGTTTACAAACAGGATGGGAAAACTAGGTTAATGGCACGAACGTCAACAGAAAGTTTATGGTCTTTAGAATTTCAAACATGAGCCTGTGGTTAAATCAGTATTCTTCTTTAAACTGACCTGCAATGCCAACTCCCTGGTTGGCGATAATATTAGAGCTCTAGCGCCTGCCTTCGCACTACGCATTTTCAATTTTTCAAACATAGGAATTAGGAATGCGGCTGTTTTCCCACTGCCTGTACGAGCCATTGCTACTACATCTCTTCCTTCCATTATCAATGGTATAGTCTGTAATGTTATGTTTTGATGAATATTGATTTATATTTATTGAAATTCAACAATTTACCTTTCTTTGAATTGGAGTAGGTTGTTTGTAACCCCTCTTTGTAATGCCTTTCAGAACATTATAACTTAAGTTCATACATTGAAACCCTCCTCCTTTCTTTGAAGATTTCTTTTTTGGCCTATCTTCCTCTTCTGTATTTAATTCTATAGTTTTGTTTGGCCTCTCGAAACCTGGCAACTCGGTCATTTTTGGTACTTATTTGACTAAAAACGTTACTCCCAAATTTTATGAGATAACCTCCACCGACAAAATCAACCAAAATCAACACATTTCACAGATGACAACGACATAAGAACACGTGGATTGATGACATAGAACAAGAACTTCATTCCTACAAGGTCATGGTGCGTGGAGGTGCGTTCGATATCGTGGGACGCATACTTTAAGGGCCCCACAGATATCGTTCTTTTTCATGGTTTGCCATGGCCGACTCTACACTAGGCCGGAGCCTTAGATGTGGCAACGTCGCTTAGCTGTCAAATATTGGGCCGGTTACCGTGGGTCGAACGGCGGGCATTCCGCGGAAAATGTAAATTGTTTTATAGTTTCAGAATAAATATTACATTTTATATGTATTAGAGTTCATCTCGGTTGGTAAATTAAGAAAAATGCTTTTTGAAAAAATAAGAATGGTGAAAAATGCCAGTAGTAACAGTACAAAAATGTATGTGTATTTAGATTTAGAGATTTTCCCTTCTGTTAGACATTTCTTATTTCCATTAGATTTCCTTTTTTTTTCCTCTTTTTAGTTTTGTCAGTCTGTATTTTGTCTTGAACTGTTTCAGTGTAATTAATAATAAAAATATTTTCTACATTAACAACATTAATTCAAGCAGAATTTCATCAGTTTGGGGTTGATTACATGAACAAATTGTGTCTGAAACAAACTCATCTATATGTATATTGATGTATTCTTTTGCAATTTCCATTAAAACTGCTTTGTGCAATTGCCTAAAAACTTACTTTTATACCTATTGGCCTGAAATCAAAATTGTAACAATACCTATTGTGAATAAAAGGACTGTAATTTGAGCTGTAACTCTGATGGAAGGGTTACGCCTACCAACTATAAGCTGTATGTATTTAATATACCTATCAAATAATTTTGTCCTTCATGTTCTACCTATAATTTTTGTAATGACAAGAACATTTATATAGGCTGATATTTCATCAATTTGTAAAACAATGTACTTCTCCGAGAATAATAAACCCTCTGCAACAGTTTTAATGTAAGGCATATTTTCTGTCAGGTGCAATTTTTAAAGAACTGCAAAGTTTTGAGGAATATTTAGGATGGTGGTAAAATTGGCAACTTATTCTCTCTCACAAAATTGTAAACTTTCTTTGGCTGGACATAGAAAAGGTTTTAAAATTAATCAACAGAAAACCTATTTGAAAATAGTGTGTCAAAATATTTTCTATTTGAGACCAACAGGATATTCTTAATGACAGTGGTAGAATCTAACTCAAATCACCCACAAATTATGATTTATTGATTTAAAGGAATGTCTATATTCATTGATACTAATACCACCTACATCTGATGTCTGGTTCATCGTAGTCAAAACTCCAAAATAAAAATAAACACAACCTGTTTCCTGCTGCCACTTCCACTTAAATGAACACTCAATTTACTTCATAAATTTTTACTTAAGCTAGAGAAATTCACCATTAGGTCACTTTGAAGCCATTCTTGCTGGTCTTGCTTCCCCTTCACTATCAAATCTTTTCGTAGGTGTGCCCAGATGTGTTCTATTAGAACTGTATTATTCTGTGATATTTCGGAGGTCCAGGAAACATTGTAGGTACCACATTGTCCTCTAAAATAGGTCTTATTCTTGGAAATGTTTGTAAGTTATTGTCTTCATTCTTATAAAAAATATAACCAGCCCCAACCAGCCCTTACTACCTTACGAGGAATACCTTTCACCCACTTCTGTTTGAAATGCTCGTCTTGAGGAAAATTGAATACCCTAAAATGTCCTTTATTGGAAGCACAATTGCTGGTGCAACCTGGTACTACACACTTTGCAGGCATCTTTTTATCTTTATAGTTTCGTTTGTGCAAGTAAAATTAGAAACACATTAAAAATCTCCTACCAACCTTCTTTTTTACTCTGGAAGATTACACTAATGACTTAAAAACAAATAAAAGCTCGGCCCGCTATTCAGTGTTGCCATATTTCAACGCTCCGGCCTAGTGAGTAAAGTCGACCATGCCAAAAGAAATAAAAATATTAGGAAAAGAGTAAATTTACCCCTAAAATGGTAGATCTGGCATCTATGCTTCGTGATCACGTGATATAGTTGACACTGGACATCTAGGTATTGATCTACTAACTATTCTAGAGATGAATAAATCTACATAAGAAAACTATAACAGATCAGAGCGGCACGTATCGTATTTCACAGTTCCGATGTAAGATGTCGCAGTGGTAATTTGTAAAAATATAATTATACAGGATGGCTAATAGGGTGACGTTATTATTTTTTTTAGATAGCCCGTACTGAGACTTATATCCAAAACACCCCCATGTAGGTGTAGCGATTATTGATAGTTTTCGAGTTATGATTTTTTTTTGAAACAGAGATTTTTCAGTTTTTCCAAGAAATCGTCAAAGACAAAAATGCTTTCTGGCTTTTATTTTTTCTGTAATTATACTCATCAGTATTAAGCCTATCTTAATAGCCAATAAAGAAAACCTGTACATCCGACCAATAAGTACCTACATTTTGAGCCCAAAGTTTGAAATCACTGTTTTTAGTCAGGAGACCAAAACCTTCTAAATAAAATTAAAAATACCTATACTTTATGCTTCGTTGTGGAGCTCGAGCTCCAAAGTAATCTTAAAAACTTCGTAAGACGTTACATTTTCGAAATAATAATGAAAAAATAGCACTTATGATGGGGGCATTTTGCGTTGTACGTGACTGTTAAAGGTAAAAAGGTGATAATTCACAAATTTCCCAAATGATTTAAAAAACTATTATTTTACTTTATTATTATGACAAAGTAAAGATAAGAAACTCATAACAACTAATAAACACGATAATCATTGATGTTTGAATGACTTTTCTTAAAAAAATGATACTTAAATTGAGATTTTTGACGTGTTTTTGCTATGTACTATTGAACTTCTGCTAAATTTAGTTGTATGGAAAGTTAACAAAGAAAAGGAATAATAAAACAACAATCTGACTTTTAATCCCATTACCTGGGAAGTAGTGTCGTAGCTTACGCCATCCCTTTCTTTCAGAGTAGCCTTTTGCGAGCTCATGTTACAAAGGAATCGAGAAGATCACGACTTCTTTAATAAAATCTTGTGGACCGATGGTTCCCGGTTTGCGAGAACAAGACTGTTATAACATTCACATATTACCATTATTGGGCAACGAAAAATCCTCAATTTGCACGGAAATCGAACTTTCAGAGCATATTTAGTGTCAACTTGTCGACGGGAGTAGAGAATTGTAGATAATGGACAACTTTCGGGGGTCCAGATTACAGTTGCCACCTTAAATTTTCTTTCGTCAGGGGGGGATTCCTTTTTTGGACGGCATTATGTCACGTTTCGGGGGGAGGGGGGTCCGGACCCCCTGGACCCCCCCTTTAAATACGTGCCTGGTTGGCTCTGTTCTCGTAGTCCAGAATCCAGATTTAAATCCCATTGATTTCTTCATCTGGGACTGTTACAAGGAACTCATCTACGCTCGTGACTATAACACCGTGGAAGAGTCAAACAAAAATTAGAAGAATGCAAAGGGAAACTAAAGAAAACACAACTGCGTTTCGCCGGCTTAAGGATAATTTTATTAGAGGATGTCGTTTATGCATTGAAGTGAACGGAGGCGAAGAAATCAATGGGATTTAAATCTGGACTACGATAGGGGGCCAACTGTTCGGCCCACATGATCAATCCACCGATTTGGGAAGGTTGTGTCCAAGTAGTTGCGCACTTCCCTAGCGTAGTGGCCTTGAGAACCATTTTGTTGAAATATTAGATTCCTTCGTATCTCTAGGTTTAGGTCTTCTAATGAGGCGGACAAGTTATTTTGCAGTAAACCTAAATAGGTCGCTTCATCCAGCCTAGAGTCCTAGAGTACTCTAAGATCCGAATATAGAACGACCTTCACCGAACTGGTTAATGGATGAAAAGCATTTTGTATTAAACTTAATATGTTAAAAAACATATCGCGAGTGGGTTGGCTGAAAAATTTCAGTCTAGGATATGATTGATTAAAAATTGAAAAATCAATTTTTTTTAAACATTTCACTAAATCACATACCAATCGAAAGTATGAAGCCCATAAAATATGCAAACGTTAGGTTGGCTACGTTTTTCCCGTCCCAACTATAGGGTAGGCAGGTATAAACATGTAAATCAATAATAGTAATTTGCACCGGTGTGGTTAATGCATGAAATTTATATCAAAATGAAGATAATTTTATCACAAACACGTCGATATAGGGTTGTCTGGCATTCCGGTTGTCGAATTTTAAAGATCAAAATATTGCTGCCAGTGAATACGTGCGCCAGAGAGGTCCGAGCGAACTATCCCGTGTATTAACAAAGGACGCAGCATAGCAGCTGCGTGTAGCTCGGCCATTGAACGAAAGAGAGTGCGCATGTCATGTGTCCGTGAAATTGAAATGATTTATTTGAATGAAACATAATTAAAAATGTATAAATTTATGAATCTTCCATGTCATTATTTCACAATTAAAAAAATTTAAGAGATGTATTTACTAAGATAGTTTTGAATGTTAAATTATTATGCACCGTATTCTCACCAAGAAAGTTATTAAACTCTTCATTATATTTTTTACCCAAAGCAGTCACTTTTCTGTAGCACGTGGTATGATAACCTACAAAATCGAGTGAGGCATTGGTTAACTCAACGCCACCGTATTTAAAATTTGTCTTTTTACGAAAATTTAATTTCAACGAACAGTTTTTATACGTTTCATCGTTAAAATCAAGAACATCAACGTCCGAATTGCATAGAAAACACTTTTTAGCCATTTTTGATCACAATTTAATGTTTATAAATAACAACAATCAGTATAGTAGTAGCAGCACGCTTTTTCAATTCAGAAGAATAAGGCAAACTATTCCAATACAATGATGCACAGCATTTACGAGTGTATCGCTAACCTTTTCAATTTCACGGACACATGGCATGCGCACTTTGTTAATACACGGGATAGTTCGCTCGGACCTCTCTGGCGCACGTATTCACTGGCAGCATTATTTTGATCTTTAAAATTCGACAACCGGAATTCCAGACTGATTTTTTGCAGACAACCCTAGATCGACGTGTTTGCAATAAAATTATCTTTATTTTGATATAGGTTTCGTGCATTACCCACACCGGTGCAAATTACTCTTATTAATTTACCTGTTTATACCTGCCTACCCTATAATTGGGACGGGAAAAACGTAGCCAACCTAACGTTTGCATATTCTATAGGCTTCATACTTTCGATTGGTATGTGATTTGTCTATTAACCAAACCAGTGAAATGCTTAAAAAAAAAATAATTTTTCAATATTTAATTAATCATATCCTGGACTGAAACTTTTCAGCCAACCCACTCGCGATATGTTTCTTAACATATTAAATTTAATATAAAATGCTTTTCATCCATTAACCAGTCCGGTGAAGGTCGTCTTATATTCGGATCTTCTACTAAATGGCAGTTTGACGGGGTCTATTAGTTTTCCATTCACTACTCCCGTCCACAAGTTGACACTAAATTTGTTCTGAAAGTTCGATTGTCGTGCAATGTGAGGATTTTCCGTTGCCCAATATAATGGTAATATGTGAATATTAAACAGTTCTGTCCTCGAAAACCGGGATTCATCGGACCACAAGAATTTGTTTAAGAAATCGGGATAATAATAATAATAATAATAAACAGTCTTTATTTGCACATCATATCATGGCGAAGTTTAGCCTCACGGCTACTCTTACACTTAACCATAACATGAAGAGTAATACACTACATAAAAGTGGAGGAATTCATACTATTAAGAAACCATAACATCAGGTGAAACAGTGGTGCTACATATATGGCTACAACAATGAAAAACAATAAAAATAAAGATATTCTCATAAAGAGAAAAAAGAAACAGTCCAAAATGATTTACACCTAAAGATGAATAACGAATAGGTAACCTAAAAACACTGCTTCTCCAACAGCTGAGCTTTGAGTGATTTTTTGAAAAGTTGTAAGGTTTTTTGTTTGTCTGAACTACTGACGCTATTGTACAGTCTAACAGCATTATAAGTGAAAGATCGTTGAAATAGGGAGGTATGGCTAAGAGGAATATCAAATTTGTCCTCATGTCGTAGGCTTCTTGAAATTAAATTTTTCCTAGGAACTAATTTATTTGCAAGATAAATCGGTTTCTTGGTGTTTATTGTCTTGTATACAAAAACCAACATGTGAAAATCAAAGAGTTTATCAAGTTTCAGCCAGCCCAATTCATTGATTTTAGATGTAGTGTGGCTGTATTTACGGAGACCAAATACAAAGCGACAGCAGCAGTTCTGAATTTTTTGTAATCTACGTTTAGTCACATAGTCAAGACACGGGTAATAGAGAATGAAAGAGTGAAGTAGTTTTGATATTACCAGGCTCTCAACTAATTTCTTTCTTGTCTTAAAATTGAGGATGGAACGATTGGAGTATAGCAGTCTTAAACTGGCATATGTAGCTTTAGATATATTGCTGACATGGAGACAGTACCTTATATTTATGTCCAAAGTGATACCTAGATTTTTTGCATGGGTAACAAAAGGTATACGAATATTATCAACCTCTAGCACTGTGATACGTTCAATATATTCATATGCACTTTTAGGACAGAACAGCATGGCAAAACTTTTGGTTGGATTGAGTTTAAGGCAGTGAAACTTGCAATAATTACTTAAATTTACCAGGTCTAAGTTGATTTTGTAAGATGCTTGATGAGCATTAGAAGAGTCGAAAGTAAAGGTTACTTGGGTATCGTCGGCATATGTTTGTATAGTACAGTGATCCATGACAGTATGCAAGTCAGATGTGTATACCAAAAACAATAAAGGTCCAAGTATGGATCCTTGAGGAACACCAGAAGGAACATCAACACCATCAGAAATCCCTTGGCTGGTCTTAACACGCTGTACTCGATTGCTTAAATAAGATTCGAAAAAGCTAAGAGGAATATCAGAGAGGCCATAGTATTTAAGTTTGCTTAAGAGAATGTTGTGATTGACAGTGTCGAAAGCCTTAGAAAAATCCAACGTCACTAGAATAGTATTGACATGATTGTCTAAGTTGCGAATAATGTCGTCAGTCAAATGCAGCAGTGCAGATGTAGTGCTATGCCCACTGCGGAAGCCAGATTGATAGGCGGGAAAGATATTGTATGTTTCAAAGTATTGGACCAATTGTGTGTAAACAGCCTTTTCCAAAATTTTCGATAAGACGGACAAAATACTGATGGGTCTTAAATCCGTATGTTCTGTAGGGTGATTAGTTTTAGCCACAGGAATCACAAATGCCTCTTTCCACATGCTAGGAAAAATACCTCTATCCAAACAAGTATTGACAATATGGGTTAAATGTATCAAAACTTCAGGTACGCATAATTTAATCATGTCAATGTTCAGTCCGTCAGGTCCAGTCGCATGAGATTTTATCGAGGTAATGATGTCTAAGACATCGCCCGGTGTCACAAGCTGAAATTCAAAGTGTGGTATGTTAGGATCAAAAGATTCGCTGGCATATTTGTTGACTGTGTGATTTACTAGGCGGGAATTACTATTAACGGTAATGAAATTAGATAAAAAGTAAGAATTGAGTTCATCAGGCTCGAGCAGATGAGGAGGAATTTCCGTTTTCTTATTACGATATGTTCCAGAGTTTCGTAAATGGTTCCAAAATTCTTTGGGATTAGACTTTTCGATATAGGTTAGATATGCCTTTTTTTCTCTTTTAAGCGAAGCCAAGGCATGGTTACGCAAAACTTTATAGTAATTCCAGTTTTGGACAGTTGAATTTTGCCGAAATATGAGTAAGGCATCGTCTCTTTCTTTAAAAATACGTTTTAGGTTCGGAGTTAACCAAGGCGATGCGTTCTTGGTTATGCGAGCTGTGCGAATGGGTGCATGGACATCAAATAGAATAGTCAAATATTCGGTGAAAAATGAAACTTTATGATCAATATCATTAATGTAAAAAATATCGTTTAAAATATTGAGCTTCAAATGCTCTTTAAATAAATCTACATCAATATTTTTAATGTCTCGATATTCAATTATCTTAGGCGTATTTTTTAGGCTGGGTAATTCTATTTCACAATAAACTAATCTATGGTCTGAAATGTGATCAGCAGCTAATGTCCCTGATTTAAGGATAATACTTATGTTATTTACAAATATAGGATCTATTAGGGTAGAACTAAACTGCGTGATCCTGGTAGGCTCATTGATAATCTGTGCATAATCATATGAATCAAAACATCTATACAGAAGATTTTCATGATTGAGTAGATCTATATTTACGTCTCCCAAAAATAGAATATTATCGTATAACGGTGTAAAAAAGGATAATAAATTGTCAAAATTTTGAATAGCATCATTTAACGATGTATGGGGAGGGCGATATACAACCACCACCAAGAAACTAATACAGTGGAGCTTAAACCTACAGCATAATGTCTCCAGCGAGCTATTGACAGCAGGATCGACATCAACTAGAGAACAGTTCAAGCTACGTTTTGCAAATATACCTACGCCACCTCCTCTACTCACACGACCTTTCCGGAAAAATTCATAACCATTAACTGCAATAATATCGTTAGGTATGTTACTGTTGAGCCAGGTTTCAGTCACTGCAGCTATGTCAAAACGATTTTTGAATATATCTGAGAAATCACCAAAACTAGCTGTCAGAGAGCGTACATTCAGCTGACAAATACTCAACACAGAAGAATTAGCCATAGTTTACTTTTTGCTTGAGGTTGTCCAAATAGTTCTGAAGCACAGCACATCCCTTGAAGTTCGATGAATGGTCGGTTGGTAGATTTTTTTTATTCGTTTTATTGAAGTTCATGCAGTTAATGCACTGGAGGGCGTCAGATTTACACTCTTTCAATGAATGTTTCCGGGTACATCTGGGGCAAGTTAGTTCAGATTTACAAGACTTATCAGTGTGGCCATACATACATTTCATACACCTAATAACTCGCAAGTGATCAAAAATAGGCGACTTTTTCCATCCAATAAACATACTCCCTTCTTTCAGTAGTGAAGTCCGCAGTGCGGGAGAAACTTCTATCACAATATGGCAGGCATTACCATCTTTTAATTTTGTTACGAACTTAATTTCATTTTTCTGCGATTCTTCGAAATTATTCAAAGTAGTGATGTCTTTCAGTATTTCTTCAGGAGTATTCAGTCCTTTCAAATTTACGTTTTTAATAATTAGTCTGGGATTAAGTTTTTTAGATTCATTGATAGTATAGTTTGCACCAAGTTTATCTGCAAGACTGCTTTTTAAGGTGGTAAGAGACTGATCATCGTGACAGAATACAGCGACACCATTTTTTATTGTTCGAGTTGAATTAATTCGAACGCTCAAATTACCGGGTTTTATAGACGTTGTAACCTCGTCCATTATATTTTTTGTATTCGCAACTTCGGGGGGTGCTTTGATGATTAATACAGAGGAATCATTTTTGACTGGTTTTTTCAATGCATCACTGTATTTGCTAGAACCAGGTTGAGAATGGTGAATGGGATCGATATTGCCAGTTTTCAGAGAGGAAAAGGAAGGCGTAGATCCGTTCCCTTTGTTATACTCCAGCAGAGACTTTTGTATAGTTACTGTATACTCTAAATTTTCTAATAGTTTTTCAGTCGAGCTCAATTCGCGTTTCAAGCATTCTATCTCTTTCTTTAGCACCATAATATCCGCTTGTTCAGATTCACTACTGGGATAAGATGATTTGCAATCATCGCAAAACCACAACAAGTTATCGCATTCAGCTATTATTTTCATCCAATTATCTTTTATGGAAACACACGATGGATGAAATTTCAGGTTACATTTGGCACATTTGACGGCTTTAGTACTGACAATGAAGTTATCATTACACTTCTTGCACACGTCAACATCAGGTGCCATGTCTATAACATGGACCTAATCGACTGGACTATCGACAAGAACGTAAATATTATCAGGATTATTTTGCTTCTCACAGATAATTCAGCAAAAACCCATCGAAAAGTGAACGAAAATGAGCTCTAAGTTACAGGCATATAAGGCAATGCAGTATAATTTTAAATGAGCATTATAAATTCAATACCTGCAGGTTCCCCAAAAAATGCACTGCACAATTATCACCACCGTGGTATAAAGTAAACAATTTCGCGATTTTTACGGCCTATAAACAGAACATAACAGCGTCCCGCTAGTCGGTACACTGTTCACACTTCGGCCGGTGAAATGTGAATCCATCTTCTCGATTCCTTCGTAACATGAGCTCTCAAAAAGCTACTCTGAAAGAAAGGGATGGCGTATGCTACGACACCGCTTCCTAGGTAATTCTGTCAATGGAAATGGAAGTCAGATTACTGTTTTATTATTCCTTTCCTTTGTCAGATCAAATTATTAGGTACATAACGTCTATTAGAATTGAATGAGTCGTTTATAACTTAATAAATTATTCAGGTAAACCTATTGAACCTGAATATGTTAAATATTACGTTTAATTCAAAAATAGTGGATTACTATTATTTTTTAATTATTCTTGAGGCTTGAGAGGGGAGAGGTAATTACCCCCTATTTAACAAAGTTTTAACAAACAAAAAAACACCTAGCTTGAAGGCTCTACCAACACTTTCCCTTTAATTTCGTTGACTTCAAATTTTAAAATGATCTAGAATTTTTAAAACAAGGTCAGCTGGATCAATCAGAACGAGTATTTAAACCAGTAGGACATCGTTGATTTAAACGTACGGTATAAGCATTGTTAATTTGACTTTTCACAATAACCTATAAAATAGTTGTTACAATCGACGCGGCGTAGGTAGCTTGCTTTTGTGTCCTATTATTAAAATATTGTTGGTGGAGAACTGAAGTACAGGTTATTAAGTCAGAATCATCAAAAGGTAAGCATATATACCTATAAGCGTACATATACGAAAGTGTACAAAAAATTGCTTTGTACTCAACAGACTACCTATGTAGATGACATTTAAATTGTGAATTTTCGTTTCCAGATAAATAATTCAGCATTGATTCAAGAATCATTTAGGCCAGTTAAAATTTGCATTAAAACTATTAATTTGGATTTGGCGATTGGATGGAATTAATCTCAAATGGCATTGCTACCTGTGAAGTTTTTAATAAGTTTTTTTTCTTTATATTTTGTTTACCACAGCATACTAAACAACCAGCAGAACATCTTTGAGGATTTCTCATATAAACATGCTTCCAACAGAATTTGACCTTGACGGCGTCATTATGGGTGAGAAGACTGGGTAGGGATGCGAAAATAAAAAGGGCGCGTGTGGTTCGTATAGAAAATTTTGTGCAATTGATTACACTCCTCAATAATTAATTATTTTCGACACCAATACAAAAGTATCGATACGTGCTTGGAATCGCTCAAAGTATCGATGACAAAAATACTCGATACAGTAATGTAAATTTTGAAGTAGTATTTTGTTATTTTTTATGTTGCTATTCAAATAATATACAATAGAAAATATTATATACTTGTTATTTTGCAAAAAACCTCTTTTAATTGTGATTAAAAAACTTGATTCATAAAAATATAGGGAAGAATATCAGTAGATACTTTTTTGAACATGTACAGCGCTTTCGTGTTATGAAATGTGTACTGGAATTGATCCAACAGAGGTACTGATTTCCAGAAAAACATGCTAAAAAGCAGTTTAAAATGGCATAATCATCATCAACAGACTTCTATAAAATTTAGCTCAAAAGCGTGCTGGCTGATGATCAGCTGTTATATATCAAATCAGTTAAGTCGTCTCAATCGATCCGTAAAAATAGTATCCTTACATTTTTGAGTACAGTACATATTCTATTTGTAGGTTATATGTACCGCAATGTTTAGCAGCACACACATTTCCAGCATATTGTTTATCCATTTTAAAGAGCATACTTGTTAGGTACTTGTTTTCTCCCATTTGAACATGTTTTTGTTTATATTACATGACCTGCTAGGTTGCTTATAAGTAGGAAAATTGAAAAACAACGATTTGATTGAAAATTTGGAATTAAATAAACACTACTAGAGATTGATATTTACAACCTTATACCGTTAGAAAGGCTATCAAATTTTACATCTAATTGTATAAAAAAATTAGGCATTCTCATCAAATCAAGTTATCTCTAATTGAAGTTTCCTTAATTAATTGACCGATTTCTTCAAGCACAAACGCAACATAAATTGAAAATTTGACTGTCTAACCTAAGCTACCGTATTTCATGCTTATTAATACGTGATACGGCATAGTCAGAGCCTTTTAAATTTCATAATCTCTGCGATATTAATTTTTTTCTGATGTCTACTTATACTGAAAATGCTGATTTACACCTAAATGGTTTGCTAGAATTAACCGAGGAATCTGAATATGCAATAATATACAGATTGTTTTTATTCAAAAAATATAACTTTGATACCTACGTTTCGTGTTTTGGAGAACATGAAAATATTTTTAAAATGTAGCCGTAAATTATTTTCGTTTTCATCGATACTTAGCCATGATGCTCCGTGTCGAATACCGTTAAGTGGGGTTACTTGATACAGGGGTCCATCATGGAGCAATTTATCAAATAATTTTCAAAAAATCACAGTAGTAAGAGTAGTCAGTACTTTGTTATTATATATAAATATTTTTCTTCTATGTTTAGAGAATAATTGAGCTTTTATAACTTCTGTTGCACAAACCATAGATATTTGTTGATAACTCCACATTTCCATTACATTATAACATAAAATCATTATTGTGTTGATCAACTAATTATTTTATGCTTAGTTGTCAAGTCTTTTAGACTGTGATATAAGTATTTAAAAACCGGTGAAACATGGGGAAACTTGAGACACCTACGAACATCTCCAGAGGAAGATACTTTTTCGACAATTAATTTCTGTCTCTGGGATTCAGAGATAATATAGTTTCTGTTTTCTTTAAATCAATAAAAGTATGTACGTTTAATGAACTAGGAATAATAAATTTCTTATTTCTGAAAGCTCTTCATTGTTCTGTGTTAAAGGTGACGTTTCTAAATTGATAATGATACTTCGAAAACTAGTGATTTCATGGAATGAAAGGTGCTTGTTTACCCCGCAAGGGGGAGATGATTCCAATCATTTGGTTCACAGAAAAATCAGAAAAATGAAGGTATACCGGCTGAATTCGAAGCAGCGTCTCCGACATTCTAGGCCGGCGCGTTACCAACTATACCACGGTTCCCCGTAATATGGCCGATATAGAGCGCCGACGACATGGTGTCGACTCCGTCGACGCCTACCACTCCCCGCAACATTTTTTCGCAAGCACCTTTCATTGTTTGAAACTCTGTCCTACTAAAGAGTCGTACTCACAATACATGGTTCGCAGAGAGATGCGGGGGAGTGGTGGGTGTCGACGGGGTCGACACCATGTCGTCGGCGCTGTATACCGGCTATATTACGGGGAACCGTGGTATAGTTGGTAACGCGCCGGCCTAGAATGCCGGAGACGCTGGTTCGAATCCAGCCGGTACCCTTCATACTTCCGATTTTTCTGTGAACCAAATGATTAGTGATTAGGACTCTATATAGAATTATAAAAAAAAGGACAGAACATTTCTTATTACATAATGAATATCATTATTACATAATGAATATCATATGGGAAACAAAGTTCAAGGACAGACTCGTGCTCATAAGATGAAAAAATTCACTGAGAGGTAAAATGTGTCCCAAGTAACTCCACTTGACGGTAACGTGAATAACCCGGCAGAAAGGCTTTACATACCATTTTTGTTTTTCTAAGGCTAATTTGGAAGCTAGTCTATACACGATCTTATTCGGTTGCATCCAGTAATAAGAACTTAATGATACCTAGTGATACGTAAATTACACTAATCACATGATATAATTTTTATTGATTGTAGGTGCTCAAAATGCTTATCCTTGACTTGATTGTATCAGCGATCACTGTAGCCGTGGTTGCTGCAGGAGCCATAATGGCACTTCTCGTCAACTATTTTAAGCCACCGGCTGATTTTATGGTATGTATATGTATGTATGTATATTAAAGTCATGAGAATGTGATATTTTTAAGTGGTTGTTTGATTCTGGTGGTTCTGATATCGCGATACTAAGCCACGACCTCAAATTGCTGCCAAAACATTACGACTTTGAAGTTTGCATGTTTTAAAATGTCGCGACTCAGTGTCATGACACTAAAAACAGTTTTGTCATAAAACTTAAAGGGGTGATACACGTACGAGCAAGTACGCGTACTTATGGCTCGACGACCTTTTTCGCCTGTGTGTCACCGTAAGTACGCGTACTTTAAAACCGTCTCGCAAACCGCCGGCGAGCCAACTGGTTTGAACTCTTGCTCATAGCTTGTCTCGGCTTGTATTGCGAGCCGCAAGCCACCACTTTGTTTTGGCAGGCCATCGATGCGCAACGCTTGTTGTGTATGGCGTTTGTTCAAAGTTTTGTTTATCTAGGCAAATTATCAAAATGAGTGGTTTCAGCTTCACGTGTGTCACCGCGTCGAGCCGAGTAAGTTCGCGAACTTAAAAACCGCTTACTTAGAGTTCGTACGTGTGTCACCCCTTTTATACATATATGACCTTTCCATTTTGAGGAGGGAGGGTCAGTCTGGTATGCAGACGACTCACTTACCGACGAAATCTCATGCGCTGAGGCCTGTGGGCTAAAAACAAAGCTCTCCCTCTCTCTTAGGGGATACACCATGGTATTCCAAGCAGAAATATATGCGATTTTAGCTTGTGCCTCTCGTATTCAAGAAATTCAGAGGCCTAGGTGGCGGATTACTATCTGCTCTGACAGCCAGGCAGCATTAAAAGCATTGAGTGGTAGGATTATATGAAGCCTCGTTCTGCAATGTAGGAAGACTTTTGACATTTCGGCTAGACATCAGGGGTCACTTATGTTGCGCTGAGTCATACTGCAGCAGTGAAACGGCAGACACGCTCGCAAAGCGAGGGTCGAGGAATAATTTCCTAAGTACTGAGCCGGCTACGAGGCTGGCAGTAGGTACCTTTAGAAGGAAAACAGATGTGTGGTTGCAAAATCAGCATCTTATGAGATGGAGAGGAATCTCTGGACATCTTGGTCAAGCTAGGTACTTATTTATCTTATTTTAGGCGTAGGGATGTGGCGACCCCATCGCCCAGAGGTGATGATACACGTTGCACCGACGACGGTGCATCATGTACTATTAGCTCCGCAATCATCCACAGGGGGGAGAAGTGCAGTCACTTAGCTTCGCCCGTGGTGCAATCACCCCCACATCGTAATATTTTCGGGAAACTAGAAATGGGTTCCCGGAAATAGGCGGCGTCAAATGGCCTCACGGCTCATGTTCCGTCGCTGGGCCGATGTTCCCGGTTTCTTATAAGTGACAAATTGGATTAATTAAAAGTAAAAAATGCTCAATGGCTCTTCCAGGATCAAAAGATTCCGGAGGTAAAATACCTGGCGGTTCGGATCCCCGGGTGCTAGGTGGTCCGGGGGGAACATTAAGCGAAGTTTGTTTAAAGAATTGTGCTGCCACTCCTCGTCAGGCTAACAACAGAAGCCGTCCTTCGCAGCAACTTCGCACTGACGACAGGCCCGAAGGCCAGAGAAACTTGTCCAGAGCCGACTTTACAAATACACGAGGACTTGCCTCCAACATAAACTCTGTCCATCAACATCTTCAGGCAGAGAAGCCACATATTCTGGCTCTTACGGAAACTCAAGTCGGCTCTTCAACAATGGATAACTGCTTCAGATATCCCGGATATGCCTTATACACCCGATCTAGACGTAGGTTTGGCGTATGCGTGTACGTTAAATCTGGGATTTCTTGTCATCGAGAAGAAGAGCTCGAACCGGAAGGATTTGACATCATATGGCTAAGAATATCCTTTCAAAATCATTCCAAATTTATATGCTGCATTTATAGGCCACCAAGCAGTTACAACTTCAAAGAGCTCTTCGAGAAGCTTTCAGCCACTGTGGACGCGCTGCAATCAGATCACCCTCATTCAGAGATAGTCTTTCTGGGTGACTTCAACGTTCACAACTCATACTGGCTTAAACACTCAAACAAAACGGACGACGAGGGACGTGAAGCTGAAGCCTTTGCTATTAGCTGCGGCTTGGAGTAGATATTCAAAGAACCAACAAGGATCCCCAGCCGTCACGGAGATTTTGCTAGTCTGTTGGACCTATATCTCACAACTACTCCAAAAATCTACACAGTGAAAGTAACCGCCCCACTGGGAACGTCTGACCATAACACCGTCTCAACCCTATGCAGAATGCATTCTCCAGATCTCCACCATACACAGCCTCGCCGGGTATGGCATTACGGATCAGCAAAGTGGGACAACCTAAGGGAATACTACCACCAGTCCTGGAACGACGTCTGCTTCAAGTCACGAGACCCATCAGCTTGCGCCCAAGAAATAGCAGAGGTATTAATATCCGGCATGGAAGCCTATATTCCTCATGTCGTCAAGCATCCCTCCAAAAACAAGCCATGGTTCAATCAGCGTTGTAAAGATGCAGTTACCTCTAAAAACCAACATTATAAAGAATGGAGGAAAAATCTAAATGCCGAGAACCATCGCAGCTTTATCGACGCCGGAAATCATTGTAAACGCGTGATTGACAGCAGCAAGGAGGAACACAACCAAAAAATTAAGGACAAGCTCCATTCATGTCCTAGTTCATCCAGAACATTATGGTCTGTAGCTAAGGCTGTTAGTCAGAACTTTTCCTATTCGTCAATGCCACCCTTGACCAGAGATGACAAGTCCATCGCTTCTGCTCCTAAAGAAAAGGCAGACATCTAGGGGAAGCTCTTCGCAGCCAATTCTACTGTAGACTTTCAAGGTAGTACTCCGACCACCACCATAAGCGTGAAGTCGAGAATGGCAGAGGTGAAATTTCAACACCGAGATGTTAAAAACATCGTCGAAAAACTGAACACGAATAAAGCTACTGGTCCTGACCAAATTCCACCCATTCCTTAAACGCTGTGCCGCTGAGCGTGCACCTATTATTTGCAAGCTCTTCAAACTTTCGTATCAACGAGGCGTGTTTCCCGCTTCGTGGAAGATTGGCTGCGTACAACGCATCCCCAAGAAAGGCAAAAAAACTGATCCCACCAATTATAGACCTGTGGCTCTTCTCAGCATCATGTCTAGGGTTATGGAGACTGTCATTAACACACAGCTCCTGAAATACCTGGACAATAGCATCATAAATGATCGCCGTATGGCTTCCGTAAGCGCAGGTCTACAGGTGACCTCCTTGCCTACGTCACTCACTTGTAGAACAGAGCAATAGAAAATCATGGCGAATCCCGTGTTGTTGCACTTGACATATCGAAAGCTTTCAACAGAGTGTGGCATGAGGGACTTCTGGTCAAGCTTGCTGCTTATGGACTACCACCTGGCCTGCGCCAGTGGCTGAATAGCTATCCGAATGACTGATCTCTGTTTGTTGTACTCGAGGGCTGTTCATCAGACGTATTTTCAATAAACGCCGGTGTTCCTCAGGGATCAGTCCTATCCCCTACACTGTTTCTGCTGTACATCAACGAGCTGCTGGAAATAACATCCAATCCAGTCTACAGCTTCGCAGATGACAGTGCATTAGTGTCATGCATGGAACCAGGCAAGCCACTATCATCCCAGGAGAAGATACGTCGGCGACATACACAGCAGCATGCCTCACAGATCAATGCAGATATCAAAACAATTGTCGAGTGGGGATTAGCAAATAAAGTAGAGTAGTACAAAAAACTCAGGCAACAACACTTACAAAGAAGTCTCAGGATGGCTTACCAACCGTGGAAATGGACGGCCACCCCATAGTTGAATCACCTGCCGTCAAGCTTTTGGGGATCGACATCAACAATAACATGTCCTGGCATGACCACGTCGTCAGTATTGCTAAAACGGCATCCCAGAAGCTTGGAGTTTTGTTCCGCTATAGGAAGTTGTATACACCAGAGCAACTGCTGCTGCTCTACAAGGCACATGTCCGACCATCGCTGGAGTATTGCTCCCATGTGTGGGGATGTGCTCCGAAACACTCTCTAAAGCTTCTGGATACTATCCAGAAAAGAGCAATTAGATTAATCGATACGCCTAACCTCACAAAGGACCTCCGCAGCCTGGAACATCGAAGGAGAGTGGCTGACCTATCCCTGTTTTACAGATTCTATCACGGAAGATGTTCGAGTGAGCTCTCCCAGATAATAACACCAAAGGCCGTCCGAACCAGGAACACTAGAGAAGCTCTGCGAGCTCATCCTTACCAGGTCGAGGTCTTTACTCCCACAGGCATATACAAGGGGGGGGGGGGGGGGGGGTAACAAGGGTAATTACCCCTTCCAATATTTTCGAAACAAAAACTCAATTCAACTTTGACTTATTTTATTTGACTTATTTATTTAAGCAATTATCGCACTGAAAAAAAAATTTGCAGTAACTAAATTACAAAAGGGTTTGTTTTGCATTATTACAGTGATGCATATCTAATATATTCCCATTGTTACATAATCAGTTGAATGTCCTATACCACTTGGCAGCTTGTCACAAAAATTTACCTAACTCATTAATACCTGTTTTGAAAATTGCACCGATTAGAAAAGTTAAAACACTAATTAAAAAAAATGGAGTACGTGTTGTGTCTACCAGGGTACCTGACTGTTGAGTGTTCATGATCGTTTAATTTTGTATGCTGTGCCAATAAAATGTTCATGGGTGATACGTATTACATATTATTTGTATTCCGTGAAATTAAAATTTATTAATGCATCAATAGATTTTTTCTCCCTAAAATATCTGATACAGTGATACTCCACTGTTTCACTTGCTGTTTATATCTTCTTTTTTATGTTAATACTATTAACATTTTCCTTTTCTCTTGCATCAACGTCCTTCACGAAGGTATTACAAAAAATGGTGAAAGCACACATAACTTCATGCTCCGCTACCCCCCCCCCCCAAGACTGAGGTCTGGATACATCCCTGCTTACTCCCCGAACCAGTCCCTCCAGCATTCCTTCTTTTGGAGAACTTCGATGTTGTGGAATCAGCTGCTGGGGGAATTGTTTCCCGACGGCTACAACCTGCAGCGTTTCAAATCTAACGTGAACCGACACTTATCCTCTCGCAGCGCTTCTAGAGAGCCATAGGCTTTCAGCCTTTGCGGGAGGCTGACCATAAAAAAAACCACTGGCCAAGGTGGGGCGGTTCTGTCTCTTTCTGGACAGAAGCCGGCTATCTGGCCATATTTAGACCTCACTTGTATGTGATGGGAGCGGCAAGCTACTCGACCTGTGGAGGAAGTGTCCTCGCCACATCGTGCACACATTCTATGTCGCTGTGAAGCCTTCGGGTATCACTGGCAAACTATACTAGGTTCAACGGTCCTTGAATATGAGGACATTAGATGAGCAGGTCCAAAAGCCATCCTAACTTTTGCGATAAAGGCTGTTAAAGCAACGTGGCCGCTACAGCCAGCCAAAATCGACCCGTCCTAATTGAAAAACCCTTTATTTATATTAATGACTTGTTTCGTCTTGAAAAATCTGACTGCCTTTGCCAATGATGCTACTGTGATATGGCACAAAGAGAAACCTGAAGATTTGGTTCAGATTATTGCACGTTATATAAAAAATTGATGTATAACTATTTCAAATGTGCTTTGGCGTCCTGGTTCCTAAGGCAGGAGATGCAGGAAACTATTTACGAGAGTTTTTGTGTTCGATGTTTTTTTGCGGGCGGGTGGGCGATGATTTGGTTGCAAGGGAATTTCAGACTATAGCTTCATGCAATGGGAAAATAATAAAATGGTATCATCATTATGTGTGGGAAGTACTGAGCCAATCAACTAGACTCCATTTTTTTAACTGTAAAGAACACAAGTTCTTGGATTTCGTGTTGATATTAATACACCGTTTGCGACCAATTTTTTATTTATTTCGATTGCAGCTTAACGTTGACCTTAAACTTGAAAAGCATGTTATCGATTTGAACGTTAGATTTGAACAAACAGCTTGCATTAGACTCATCAGACTCCGTTATTGCATACGAGACCACGAGCTGCAGCAACAAACTTGTGGACCACGCTTGCTAGGACAGTCTTATCCACTGTAGTGCAATCTCACCACTCCCACGATCTACCGTTTTGGGTCTGTTTTAGTCAGTTCCCTTTCCAATCTGTTTTCAAGTTGCAAACACGTGCAATACGATATATTCTACGTGTTTTTTCCAGAGATCATTGTAGACCTCTTTTATCAATCACAAAATCCAAACACTGAGATGTCTTCATACTAGAGACTGCAAGTCTAATACATAAAGATTGCCCTTCATTCTCCGTTCATCAAAGAGCTTATGCAACTCGCCAAAACAGATACTCCGCAGCTCCGTAAAACGTTAAAAAGGTTACTAATGATAGCACAGGCATTCTAATCGCGAGACGAATATTTTGACTTAAATTTTTTTGAACGAGTAAGTCAGTTATTGCTGTATAGCCTTTGTCTATGGAACGTGAGGTCAGTGAAATTTTAAACTTATGACTTTCTGATTTTTAACTATTGGTTTTTACGTATTTTTATTTTCATTTGTACGTACTTGTATTCTTATTATGAATCTGTAGGCTCACTTTGCTTTGTCAATAAAAATTTTTTATCCATCATGTTATCATCATCATAATCATCACTTGATTGATGATTTAAAGGATAACGATTGACCGACTGACTGATATAGATTGTTCATTTTCACACATTATATATCTTGCAGGAGACAGTGAACCAGTCGTTCTTGCCAATTGATAGAGATGCATTGCAGCTACTATTCGAAGCTAGACCCGAACGGGTAGAATTTATGGCACTCGGCAGAGAACGCGTTTCAGTCAAAGAATTCGATTTCATGCTGGCTGTCGTTGATCAGCCGTATGACGATGCCCCTCAAAATGTGGAATTCAAATGTCCTGCAGTCCAGGTGGACCGTTATTTGTGGAGAATGGATGAATTACCTGTAGCACATTTAGATATCGGTAAGTGAAGTCGTCATACTGTGCCTACTGTGAAATTTTAAGTACAAATTAAGTATTACAAGTTTGTAACATTGGCATTGCTAAAATATGTCAACATTTCTATTATAAGAAGATTTCATGATAAAAAAAAGTAGGAAAGGATTTACTTGAGTAAATTCAAACGGAGCTCTCACTGTGGAATTTGTTGCTATAGAAAATAAATTGTTTTATTACATTGACAAAACCAGATTTTTCCCGGACTATTAATCAACAAATTTAACATTTAATCTGAAAAAAAAAGGTGAGATTCAAACCCACGCCCTTTCGGACTGGTGCCTAGCGTCTTAACCACTCGGCCACGCTACCTGTGCTTCAGGAATATCAATACACCGTACATAATACGTCGTCGTTGATTCAATTTTTTTTGAACCGGAAGCGATATTAACAAACCGGATTTTTCCCGGACCAGTTTTTTCATGCTGATTCCGAATCTGTATCTAGTTTTTCTCTAGCACCTGTAGTTTTGGCTATCTTTTGTCACACGGTGATTAACAAAGACAAGTAGGGTCACCAATGTGGTCTTTCCAACTCTGCTTTCGGGTACTACGCAAGCTGGCGAATTCTGGCGCCCGGCGAACTCGAGCAGTAGCCGAACGCTAACAGCTGTGGTTTACAGGGTCAGTCCACCTAACACCACCTAATACACGACACGGTGCACGGGAGACAATCGGTCGGATCTACCGGGGTGCCTAAATAAGTAGTGTTTGTGTGTTATTGAGCGTTTTGCGCGTATTTAAAAAAAATGCCGGCTACATGCTCTGTATATGGCCCATTGTTTTTTTATATTTGTGCCTACTTATTCCCATTGATTTCTAAAATATCTGTTTTTAATATTTTAATTTTATTATTGACTTGATATTTAAGTTTTTGAAATTCATTTCCCAAATTCGTGTTTCCCGGTTCTTTAACTTTTTGTTTATTAATTTTAACTCAGGTTTCAATCATTCCGAGAATTTCTTGATTTATCCAGTCGTTATTTTCACGTATCTTATACCTCTTTTTGAATTCCGAATCTTTTTTACAAGAAGTGATTAAGTCAATCAGTTCCTGAAATGATTGAACTTCTGTAGTTTGACTATTCTTTTCAAATTTTGAGATGATTTTTTATGATCTATACTGTTTACTTCTTTTCTATACTTTATGGCAAGTATTTTCATGTTTACACCTAAGGTTATTGACAACAAATTATGAATGATCAGACTGTTACTGTTACTTACTACTTGAATCGTAAATTTCAAATTACTACATCTATCTGACAAAACATGATCTATAATACTCCTTGAGCTATTTGCTACCCCAGTAGCTGCACCTGCAGTTATTGTGTTGAATGGTTTATTGAATAATAAATTATATTCTATCTATACTATAGAATTCATTTCTATTGACCCCTTATAAGTAAAGTGAACGTCGACCGTTGACGTCGACAATATCGCACAGTCGGATTCCCTGTAAGTAAACGAGATCGCACGAAGGGAACCCCTCTCAAATCGAGGCGGCTCGCATTTGTGAGACTCGCATCAAAGTCGGCACGGCGAGTGACCCTACTTGTCTTTGTTAATGTATGTACGGTGCTTTTGACGGTCGGACGAACGGACAGACCGAGGCTCTTCAGTGACTTCAGTGAGTGAGTGAGAGTTAAAATTAAAAGCACAACATCCCACAGCCTTCTATCTCCTCACAAAAGGCTATAGTGACACTCACGTAGGTGCTTAGTATTCGGTTGTTAAGTTGGGTTGCTTTACTGATTATTGTTTGTGTGTTATCTTTTGATTTATCTGAGAATCAAAGACGTCTAAGACGTCAATGCTGGAAATGCGCTGTCGAGAAATTAATTAAGTAATTACAATAGAATCAAAATAATAACTAACTCAGATTAAATGATACTCAAGATAGAGACTTTATACAGGGTGTTAAAAAAAGGCGACCCCCGTCTCTAGAAAACTAGAAAAATAATAGGGGTTTGCTCAGTAAAAAAATTTCGTAACGCCATCCGTATTCAAGATACGTTAAAGAAAAAAAACGTATACACATTTTTTACGATTTTGCCGAAACTACTGGCAACATTGTAATGACATTTCACACGAATATGTTTTGGAGTACATCCTACGAATTTGTACCTATACCTAGGTAACTCTCCCACCGAAAGGTGAGGAGAGTATTGTGATCGCGAAAGTTCTCGAATTTGAGATAATACGCTTTTTTGGGCGCTTTATGATGTCTACATAACGTAAATCTAAGTGCTGGTATAATTTTGAAAATCGGTGCAGGGGCGGGGCAGTAATTAGCAAAAAGCAAAAAAATTAAATATTCCTCAAACCTCATTTTCTTGGCGTTTTAGGGGCTCTTGATCATTTTCTGCTTTTTTTGGGTGGGATGAAATTGGCGTTGTAGGGGTAAAACTGAAAAAGTTTTTGTAATGATAATAGGCTCTCCATTGACCTGCGGAAGAAGGACCTAGCGGCATAATATACTTTTTTAGGTCGATCGGAACATTGCCTTCCCTATTACAGAAACCAAGGGAATTTTCTGATGTATACTCATACGAGTATTGCTTTAGATCGTTCTGCATTATGTAACCTGTAATTGATTTTTATGAAATTTTGACACAGTGTTACTACTGTGGCGAGAATGGAAAATGCGTATGGATTTTAGAAATCGTGTCAGTGGCGGCGCAGCAATAATAAAAAAACTAAAAATATCTCAAACTCCGTTTTAAGCGATTTGGGGGTTCATGATTGTTATGTTGCATCCAGTTGAAGCTTGCAGAATAAAAACTGAGTCATCTTAGTTCCTACAGAAATGCAAGAAGCTATTTACGAGATTTTCTGTGTTGGATGTTCATTTTTTGAGGACGGGCGGATAATGATTTGGTTGATTATTTGAAAATAACAAAATTTTATCACCGTAATGTGTGGAAAGTACTGAGTCAATCAACTTGACGCCATTTGTTTGTTTTAGTTTTTTCTCCGCTTTACTGTACGGTCGGATTGAGAAGGCCGTATTTGCGTTACTCCAGCGACCGTTTCTGGACTGGCGGTGGAGTTGTTGACATAGTGGGATGGCAGACGTTCCCAATATCTGACGATCGAGCTGTGGTACGATGGATTTTGAAAGACGATCTTCCAAAACCAGCTATGCGATTGTATCGAGCTTCTCGACTCCCCGGTGGCTCGAATTACGATTGGAATAACGTAAAGGAAGTGTTCCTATTAGAATGGGGTTCAGAGATGGTAAGATTAACGACTAGTGACATTGTGTAACACCTAAGCCAGGAATATAGCTTTAGTTCTTTTTTTGTGTGCTAACTTCTTTGTAACTAAGCCACTGATTCAGAAATCTTAATGAATACTTGAGAGCCAGCAGCATTTTATATATATTTTCTTTATGGTCAGCCTCTCGCCAAGGCTGACAGCCTGTGGCGCTGTATAGAAGCGCTGCGAGAGGATAAGTTAGCGACTGTGTACGTTAGATTTGAAACGCTGCGGGTTGTAGCCGTCGGGAGACAAATTCCCTGGCAGCTCATTCCACTGCATTCTTCAAAAGAAGGAATGCTCGAGGAGACCTTTTCGGGGAGTAGTGACCTCGACCTGGTAAAGATGAGATCGCAGAGCCTCTCTATGTCATTTCCAGCAGTAGTTTTAAAAGAATCAAATTAAATTTCTAAGGCTTCAATTGTAAATTCAAACCGTCAGGTGTAATTTATACCTATATTCAAACTGACAGGTATAAATTACACCTGACAGTTTGAATTTACAATCGACGCTTTAGAAATGTTATTTGATGCGATTAGAGCTGGAAAAGGAATAGAGAATTTCTCTCTTCTGGATAGTGTCCAATTTTGCTTTTCACAGCCGACTAGCTATTGAGATCTACTAGAGCTTGACAACTCTCCAAAAAAGCGATTAAGAATATAGAAACAAAAGGTAAACTACCAGCGATTGTTGCTCACAGTCTAACATCTTCAAAAAAAATTTCAAATTTGCAAATGCGATAAAAAAGTGGTGATTTATGTATAGTCAAAACTAAAGATATCCCTACCTGCAGCATTTTGATCATCTACTAAAATGATTGTTAGAATTTTTTATTACTCCACGTTGTAATTGTGAGCATTTCATGTATGTTACTGCCAAGTAAATAATGTTTCATAATCATATCATATAGGTACTGGAATTCGGTTTTCATTTTTTGCGATTTTGCTAATAAGTAGATGTAGCTACTGAAGAATTTGAACGGCTCTAGTCAGAAGTATCGCCACTTTTGACTTACGCAAATGACTACTTTTTTATGGCATTAAATGTGAACATTTATTCTGAAGATGTAGATATTCTACTGGCAGCAACATTTTTTTCTTCCACTTAAAAATTTATTACTGATATTGGGAATTTGCCAATAACTAGTAGGCTGTGAAAAATAAGTATTCTTGTTGTCGCTGTTGTTTCTGGTTAGAGCTGATATTATGTTGTAAGGAACTTTTAAAATCTTGCCTCATTACTCTAGTTTGTTTGCATCTTTCTGCTAAATTTGTTGATTTCTTCCATCTGAACAGGTTTTTGTTAATCTTTCATGGCCTGCTAGGTTGCTTATATGTTGTAAAAATGAAAAACACCAATTTGACTGAAAATTTGAAATAAAATGAAAACTAAAACAGACCTATCGACAATCCTACATTGTTGTAAAGGTTACCATATTTTAAATTTGATGGCATAAAAAAATTAGGCATTCCCATTTGAAATAATCAGATTATCTGTGATTGAAATTTCCTTAATTAGTCTACTGATTTTTCAAAAATGATTCAAATTTGACTGTCTGACCTAAGATGACGCATTTCATGCTTAGTCGCACCGCAAAGTCACGGCCTTCTAAGATTCGTAATCGCTGGGATATTAAATATTTTCCACTTATACCAAATATTGTGATTTGCGCCTAAACGGTTCGCTTAAAGTTCCATATACGATACATAAGGTAATAATATACATAGGGTTCTATTTAAAGTTCTATTTAAGAAAATATAAGTTTGATATGAATCACCCTATATAAGCATTAAAAACTAAGTGAAAAAATTTTAAGGTTATAGCTCTCAAGGCCCCCTACCACGAACATGTGGCAGATTTTTTAAGATCGTTTTAGAAAGCCCATAATCCTCCGTCCACTCACTATTGGCCCACCCTGTATATGGTTTCGTCTTCATATGAATTTTTGCCCTGAGGAAGGCGTAAAATAAACGCGGAAACGTCTGCTTTTTGAGCAAAAAACCTCTTGCTATACTTTATCCCAAAATCCGAAGGACCTCGCTTCTACAATATTATTATTTTATTTTTAGATGCATCGTCGAGATGTATTGGCTCAAGAAGGTCTTTTCATGACGACATTTAGCGGTGATGGTTCGATATGTGAAGGTCTTTTATTCTGCAACAGTTTCATGGTGAATACAACTATCACAATAGATATGGTAGAATCGTGGGATCCAAAGTTTGAATGTTGCTTAGAAGGTAAATTGACTAATCTAACTAATGTAATCTGTCTAGGGTCGTAGCTAAATGTGACTACAGAAGGCGGTGCATGGTAAAAAATTCAGCACAGGTAAAAAATTAAAAACTCTCGAATGTTACAGTTGTTTGGCAGGTTCTAATTATGCATGAGTGCATGCCATACGAGCTCAGTTCTACCCAACGAATTCGAATAGGTTAGAAGAAATAAACAAGGTTTTTGTTTGTGCCCATAATCCTAACGCGGCAGCTGGCACACTGACCGAGTGACCGCTGAATCGCTGATAAACCCATATACCCTTTGTACAGATAGCAGGTAAAGAATCTTAAAAATAACAGCACTCATGTAGAGGCATAATATAAATAGCTACTTTGCTTTGGTTTTTTTATGGTCGGCCTCCCGCAAAGGCTGAAAGCCTATGGCGCTGTAGAAGCGCTGCGAGAGGATAGGTGTCGGTTAACGTCTGGATAGTGTCCAGATTTGAAACGCTGCAGGCTGTAGCCGTCGGGAAACAACTTCGCCGGCAGCTGATTCCACAGCGTCGAAGTTCTCCAAAAGAAGGAATGCTGGAGGAGACTGGTTCGGGGAGTAAGGACCTCGACCTGGTAAGGATGAGCTCGCAGAGCTTCTCTAGTGTTCCTGATCGGGTTAATTGCTGTAGTTTTAAATGAGTTTTGGGTTTTTACCAGTGCATAGGTGTTAAAACACTATTTTAACAAATTCCACAGGATTTAAATCCTGCGGATTTGTGTAAAAAATTACATCGTGTTTGTGAACACAGTAAATAATAACAAGGAGATCTCGGGCGCACTCACATGCCTGTTAAAGCATGGGCGTTGCTTTTTCTAACCTTTTTTTTTTGTTTTTATGGTCGGCCTCCCGCAAAGGCTGAAAGCCTATGGCGCTGTAGAAGCGTTGCGAGAGGATAAGTATCGGTTCACGTTAGATTTGAAACGCTGCAGGTTGTAGCCGTCGGGAAACAAATTCCCCGGCAGCTGATTCCACAGCGTCGAAGTTCTCCAAAAGAAGGAATGCTGGAGGAGACTAGTTCGGGGAGTAAGGACCTCGACCTGGTAAGGATGAGCTCGCAGAGCTTCTCTAGTGTCCCTAGTTCGGACGGCCTGTGGTGTTATTATCTGAGAGAGCTCACTCGAACATCTTCAATGATAGAATCTGTAAAACAGAGATAGGTCAGCCACCCTCCTTCGATGTTCCAGGCTGTGGAGGTCCTTTGTGAGGTTAGGCGTATCGATTAGTCTAATCGCTCTTTTCTGGATAGTGTCCAGAAGCTTTAGAGAGTGCTTCGGAGCGCATCTCCACACATGGGAGCAATACTCCAGCGATGGTCGGATCTGTGCCTTGTAGAGCAGCAGCAATTGCTCTGGTGTATACAAATTCCTACAGCGGAACAAAACTCCAAGCTTCTGGGATGCCGTTTTAATAATACTGACAACGTGGTCGTGCCAGGATATGTTATTGTTGATGTTGATTCTCAAAAGCTTAACGGAAGGTGATTCGACTATGGGGTGACCCTCCATTTCCACGGTTGATAAGCCATCATGGGACTTCTTTGTAAGTGTTGTTGCTTGAGTTTTTTGTACGTTGGACTGTACTTTATTTGCTAATCCCCACTCGACAATTGTTTTGATATCTGCGTCGATCTGTGAGGCATGCTGCTGTCGCCGACGTACCGTCTCCTGAGATGATAGTGGCTTGCCTGGTTCCATGCACGACACTCATGTACTGTCATCTGCGAAACTGTGGATTGGATTGGATGTTATTTCCAGCAGCTCGTTGATGTACAGCAGAAACAGTGTAGGGGATAGGACAGATCCCTGAGGAACACCGGCGTTTATTGAAAATACGTCTGATGAACAGCCCTTGACTACAACAAACAGAGATCGGTCGTTCAAAAAGCTATTCAGCCACTGGCGCAGGCCAGGCAAGCTTGTCCAGAAGTCCGTCATGCCATACTCTGTCGAAAGCTTTCGATATATCAAGTGCAACAACCCAGGATTCGCCATGATTGTCTATTGCTCTGTTCCACAAGTTAGTGCGTAGGCAAGGAGGTCACCTGTAGACCTGTGCTTACGCAAGCCATACTGGCGATCATTTATGATATTATTGTTGTCCAGGTATTTCAGGAGCTGTGTGTTAATGACAGCCTCCATGACCTTAGACATGATGCTGAGAAGAGCCACAGGTCTATAATTGGTGGGATCAGTTTTTTTGCCTTTCTTAGGGATGGGTTGTACGCAGCCAATCTTTCACGAAGCGGGAAACACGCCTCGTTGATACGAAAGTTTGAAGAGCTTGCAAAGAATAGGTGCAAGCTCAGCGGCACAGCGTTTAAGGACAATGGCTGGAATTTGGTCAGGACCAGTAGCTTTATTGGTGTTCAGCTTTTGGACGATGCTTTTTACATCTCGATGTTAAAATTTGACCTCTGCCATTCTCGAGTTCACGCTTATGGTGGTGGTCGGTGTACTTACTTGAAAGTCTACAGTAGAATTGGCTGCGAAGAGCTTCCCCAAGATGTCTGCTTTTTCTTTAGGAGCAGAAGCGATGGATTTGTCCTCTCTGGTCAAGGGTGGTATTGACGAATAGAAAAGTTCTGACTAACAGCCTGAGCTACAGACCAGAATGTTCTGGACGAACTAGGACATGAGAGGAGCTTGTTCTTAATTTTGTCGTTGTGTACCTCCTTGCTGCTATCAATCACGCGTTTAAAGTGATTTCTGGCGTCGATAAAACTGCGGTGGCTCTCAGCATTTGGATTTTTCCTCCATTCTCTGTAATGTTGGTTTTTAGAGGTAACTGCATCTCTGCAACGCTGATTGAACCATGGCTTGTTTTTGGAGGGATGCTTGACGACATGAGGAATATAGGCTTCCATGCCGGATATTAATACCTCTGTTATTTCTTGGGCGCAACCTGATGGGTCTCGTGAGTTGAAGCAGATGTCATTCCAGGGAAAGGACTGGTAGTATTCCCTTAGGTCGTCCCACTTTGCTGATCCGTAATGCCAGACCCGACGAGGCTTTGCATGGTAGATATCTGGAGAATGCACTCTGCAAAGCGTCGAGACGGTGTTGTGGTCAGACGATCCCAGTGGGGCGGTTACCTTCACTGTGTAGACCGTTGGAGTAGTTGTGAGATATAGGTCCAACAGACTAGCAAAATCTCCGTGGCGGCTGGGAATCCTTGTTGGTTCTTTGACTATCTGCTCCAAGCCGCAGCTGATAGCGAAGGCTTCAGCTTCACGTCCCTTGTCGTCCGGTTTGTTTGAGTGTTTCAGCCAGTATGAGTTGTGAACGTTGAAGTCACCCAGAAAGACTATCTCTGAATGAGGGTGATCTGATTGCAGCGCGTCCACAGTGGCTATAAATGCAGCATATAAATTTGGAATGATTTTGGAAGGATCTTTTGAGCCATATGATGTCAAATCCTTCCAGTTCGAGCTCTTCTTCTCGATGACAAGAAAGCCCAGATTTAATGTACACGCATACGCCAAACCTACGTCTAAATCGGGTGTATAAGTCATATCCGGGATATCTAAAGCAGTTATCCATTGCTGAAGAGCCGACTTGAGTTTCCGTAAGAGCCAGAATGAGTGGCTTCTCTGCCTGAAGGTGTTGATGGACAGAGTTTATGTTGGAGGCAAGACCTCGTATATTTGTAAAGTCGGCTCTGAACAAGTTTCTCTGGCCTTCGGGCCTGTCGTCAGTGCGAAGTTGCTGCGAAGGACGGCTTCTGTTGTTAGCCTGACGAGGAGCGGAAGCACAATTCTTTAAACAAACTTCGCTTAATGTTCCCCCCGGACCACCTGGCACCCGGAGATCCGAACGGCCAGGTGTTTTACCTCAGGAATCTTTTGATCCTGGAAGAGCCATTGAGCATTTTTTTACTTTTAATTAATCCAGTTTGTCACTTATGAGCAATCGGGAACATCAGCCCAGCGACGGAACATGAACCGTGAGGCCATTTGGCGCCGCTTATTTCCGGGAAGCTATTTCTAGTTTCCCGGAAATATTCCGATGTGGGGGTGATTGCACCGCGGGCGAAGTTAAGTGACTGCGCTTCTCCCCCCTGTGGCTGATTGCAGGGATAATAGTACATGATGCACCGTCGTCGGTGCAAGGTGTACCATCACCTCTGGGCGATGGGGTCGCCAAATCCCTACGCCTATTCGAATTCGTTGGCTCTACCTTGTATACGGCTAAAGCCAGTCCCACATGATGTGGTGGATGTCTTTCAACATTGCACACATCAGAATTTGCCACATCGTGTGGGCGCGAGCTGGGAATTGTGTCCAACGTTGGCCGCTTGGAAGTTCGGGCTCTTGTTGGAAAACTGACCCGTGTCAAAGGTACTCTGGAGGCAATGTTCGTCTCAGTCCTACACGACGCGCGACCCTCATTCACGTGTTTGGATATGTCAGTGGCGCTGGAGAACATTTTGTTGATTTGGAACAGTAAAAAAATGCATCAAATCTCTTGATTTTCTATACTTTTATTGAGGGAAACCATCCACCACATCCTTCTCCTAGGTCCCTTTTTTTCTACCAACAGTATCCCACAGCATGTTACCATCATTCCAGCAGCAATGGCAGGTATATATTTTTTTGGTAGTGAGAGGGTTACGGTTCAGTTGCCCTAATAGTTGCCGCGCAGCCTTAAGGCTTATTGTGCACCCCCAGTCGGAGGGATCAAACAGAGTCCCATTCTAAGTTCTTTGCTAACTTTGAGATGCATTGGACTATGCGGATACTTACGTTCGCCCAGGCCTACCACCGTATATGTCTCCTCCTGTACCTGATGAATGCTTGGAGTCATCAGTCTACCAAGTGATGCCATTCGACATATTATGTCGAAGTTCTCTTAGAGGCAATTCCGATCTGTCGCTTAGGTTGACTTTATATGGGATCTCGGTGTCCACGACTCTTTGCCTTTGGTCGGGTGGCATCTCAAGTATGCGGCAATTCAGACTGTCAAGTATTGTGGTGTGTTATATGGCAGGGTGATAAAACCAATTGCCATGGCACTGCATTTTATATGCAGCCGCTTTTGCCTCTCCCATAGTAGCTATTTGGTCATTTATTTTATAGGTATATATCTTTAAAAGCCTTAGCCCTTAGCAGCAATAAAGGCCCGATCAAACAGAGGGCGCTCTGGAACGCGGCGGTCAAGCGTTACCGCATTCCGTTGTTTGTAGCAAACAGGCCTGTTTGACGGGTTGAGCAAAAGCGTTACGCCAATTTTTGTCAAGATAATTAGTGATTCAAACATAGAAGAACGCACGGCCCGGTCAAACAGAGGGAATTCTAGAACGCCTCGTTACAGCGTTCCATTGTATTGTTAGAGACCGTCGGAACGCCTAGAACGCCATCTGTTTGACTGGGCCTTAATTATTGTAACATTTGTCACCTCGAGGTTTGTCGCATCGTATGGGAGAACACACTTGTCAAAGTCGAATGTTTCGAACGTTGTACCCAACGTCGGACCAAACGTTGGGGCCAACGTTGCACGCATCGTGTGGGACCGGCTTAAGCCCGAGAATAAAGGCCCGGTCAAACAGAGGACGGTCGAGAACGCGGCGTTACGGCGTTCTCTAACCCCGCGCTATCGCATTCCGATGTTTGTATCTAACTGGCTTGTTTGACGGGATGAGCAAAAGCGTTTAGCCAATTTGTGACAAGACGTCAAGTAATTCAAACACAGATGAAGCCAACACCCGGTCAAGCAGAGGGCATTCTAGAACGTCGTGTTACAGCGTTCCATTGTATTGGTAGAGGACGCCGTAATGCCGCGTTCTAGTCCGGGCCTTAAGGACGAGAGCCGTCGGCGGCGTGTTTGATTTTACTTTGATGTCAAAGATGCCACTTTGGATGACTCTGAATACTCTAATTTGACCTTGAAACGTCATATTTGCTGTCTTTAAATGTAGTACAGGAGCTTGTCATGACGCATGGCCGACTCTACACTAGGCCGGAGCCTTAGATGTGGCAACGTGGCTTAGTTTCAGAATAATTATTACATTTTATATGTATTAGAGTTCATCTTGGTTAATAAATTAAGAAAAATACTTTTTAGAACTACTACTACTAATACCACTTACATCTGATGTCTGGTTCATCGTAGTCAAACACTACAAAATAGAAATAAACGCAACCTGTTTCCTGCTGCCACTTCCACTTCCACTTCCACTTAAATGAACACTCAATTTACTTTGTAAATTGTCACTTGAGCTAGAAAAATTCACTATTAGGTCACTGTGAAGCCATTCTTGCTGGTCTTGATTCCCTTTCACTATCAAATCTTTTCGTAGGTATGCCCAGAT
Organism: Callosobruchus maculatus; assembly: GCA_951848785.1. Lineage (NCBI taxonomy): Eukaryota > Metazoa > Arthropoda > Insecta > Coleoptera > Chrysomelidae > Callosobruchus > Callosobruchus maculatus. The sequence continues at coordinate 285,556 of CATOUR010000036.1, forward strand.
GCATGCCCAGATGTGTTCTATTAACTGTATTTTTCTGTGATATTTGGGAGGTCCAGAAAACATTGTAGTTACCACATTGTGCAAAATACTTTTTAGAACTCAAGGACGTTAAAACAATAGGTGTTTTAACGTCCTTGTTAGAACTACTTCTACTAATACCACTTACATCTGATGTCTGGTTCATCGTAGTCAAACACTACAAAATCAAAATAAACACAACCTGTTTCCTGCTGCCACTTCCACTCAAATGAACACTCAGTTTACTTTGTAAATTTTCACCTGAGCTAGAAAAATTCACCATTAGGTCACTTTGAAGCCATTCTTGCTGGTCTTGATTCCCTTTCACTATCAAATCTTTTCGTAGGTATGCCCCAGATGAGTTCTATTAACTGTATTTTGCTGTGATATTTGGGAGGTCTAGAAAACATTGTAGGTACTACATTGTGCTTTGAAATAGGTCTTATCCTTTGAAGTGTTTGTAAATTATTGTCTTTATTCTTATAAATATAACCAGCCCTTACGAGGAATACCGTTCACCCACTTCTGTTTATGTCCTTTATTGGAAGCACAAATTGCTAGTGCAACCTGGTACTACACACTTTGCAGGCATATTTTATCTTTATAGTTTCGTTTGTGCAGGTAAATAATTAGAAACACATTAAAAATCACCTTGCAATGTTCTTTTTACTCTGGAATAAGGTTATGTTGGGCCATGGTTTGATATGTCCTCTATTGGGCTGCAACATGGTACTACACACTTTGCAGGCATCTTTTATCTTTATAGTTTAGTTTGTGCAGGTAAATAATTAGAAACACATTAACAATCACCTTGCAATGTTCTTTTTACTCTGGAATAAGGTTATGTTGGGCCATGGTTTGGTATGCCCTCTATTGGGCTGCAACCTGGTGCGACACACTTAAACACATTAAAAATCACCTTCTAATCTTATTTTTTACTCTGGAAGGTTACACTAATGACATAACAACAAATAAAAGCTCGGCCCCCGATTCAGTGTTGTCATATTTCAATGCTCCGGCCTAGTGAGTAAAGTCGGCCATGCATGACGCGAATCCTGGCACCCGAGATTAACAAATATTCTCGACTGAAACAGGACTCTAAGCAACTGCCTGTATAAAACAGCATATTTGGCGCAAGCGCATGCAGGATTGAAATACGTTGGTTCTTGTCAGGTTTGTTGTACTTGGGCTAAATCATCGTTTATGGTTTAATTTTTTATAATCAAAGCAAAATAAAATAAATGGTGTTATAATGTATGCGATTTATTTTATTCCTCCTAGTTGGCATATGATTTGGTAAACCCGATTTTTTTATCTTATTTGGATTTATAGTTTGAATATTTTTTTGTGATAAATGGAAAGATCATATATACGTTTTATAACAAACCTATTTTTGTTCTCCTATTTTTCGCAATAATTCAAAAGTTATATACAAATAAAAATGGGTTTTTGAATCCAGTACTGAAAACACGCCGACAGTTGCAGAACCCACGTGACGTCACTATATTGTGGTTACGCTGCTCCATTCGCCAACGACGTCCTTCTCCGATAGTAGATGTAGATTCTATATTCCCATCCAATCGTGAAAATGGTTACTAGTATATATTTGTTGCAACATAGACGATGAATGAAGTTTGCAGCTCGAGACGAAGTCTACGATCGAAATAAGTATCTTTTTGAATGTTCCTCAACGCCCCGGTGCTCAGTGCTTTAGAGTGTTAGACTGGCCATCTGTGTTCGAGCGGGTGTTGATTCGAAACCCAGTCTATGGATCTCTTTTTTTTAATTTTTTTTCTACCAAAAAATGTAATGATATACTTTTGACACAATATATCACTCATATTTTTTCCTACGATCGACATAAAAAATGTGTGTAACATGTGTAAAAAGCATATCAATAAACTTTTTGTCACAAAAAAAAATATAACAAAAAGTGTTACAAGGCCTGGGTTTCGAACCAACACCATGGCCAGTCTAACACTTTAAAACACGGCGCCACCAGGGCGTTACGGAAGAGGCTTGCTTCAACGAAACATATTTGATTGAATCTGTAATCTAATTTCAAACATTCAGAAAGATATTTATTTCGATCGTAGACTTCGTCGCGAGCTGCAAACTTCATTCATCATCTATGTTGCAACAAATATGCACTAGTAGCTATTCTCACGATTGGCTGGAAATCTAGAATTATCAGATATTGGAGTAGGACGTTGTTGGTGAAACGAACAGCGTGACCACAACAGTGACGTCACACAGGTTCGGGAGCTGTCGGCGTGTTTTCTGTACTGGATTCAAAAGCCCATTTTTATCACGTGGTTGATGGAATGGGGTTTTCCAAAATAGCAGAAATCTTTTCAGGGTCTATTCTAAGACCTTCTTCGTCCACTACAAAACCAAGAAATTTGAAAGAGGCACATGAAAAACTACATTTATAATTTATCTAAATTGACTCATTGACTGTAAGATTGGCATTTTTCAATCTACGATGAACCTCATGAAGAATCTTCCAGTGAGACTGAAAATCGGGCGTACAGACAATGAGATCGTCCAAATAGTAGAAAACATAGGGTTCTAATTGACAATAGCGATTTTAGGAAGAAATCGAATCTATCAGCGGCATTTTAGTGGACTACCGTTTGACGGCAGGTTATGTACAGCGTATCAAGAATATATGATATTTTTGTTTACAAATAATATGTTCTATATTATGATGTATCGTCTCTTGAGAGCAGTACTATACTGTGTCCAAATTGTCGTATTTTGCGATTTAAACGCCAAATCTACTGCAGAAGTGATCCAAGTCCACACTGAAGGGGGGATAATAAATTCGCAAAATTCAAACTAGTCTATCTTTTCTGTGTTGGAGGTAGACTAGTACTGATGTGCCGTTTTGGAGATAGTATACATTGATAATGGACTTACACTAGTTCTGCTTTCTCAGGTTTGGAGGTAGTACACATCATCGGAGGACATAGATTTATCCTGATCTGTAGTATGTGAGTTAGTATACCACTAGTAGCGATGGATTTGTCCTAATGTATGCTATGTCCACCATTTTCTATAACATAGAGATTGTCCCAATTCCAAGTAGTGCACCTTACAACCAATTATCTCATATGGCTATATGAATTTCATCGACCAGTGCTTCAGTTTACAATACCTCAAAAACAAAAAAGCTTCTCCTGTAAAATTCCTGTACATTTTGTGACTTAGCATTAATACTTCATCTCTTATCTATTATGTACCTAATGTCTGTTTAAGGAATTGAGTTCATGGGCCGTACACCGGCCCGTTGGCGTCATGGTAAAGTAACTGGCATGCCAATTGTGACGCCAATATATCATGGAATGAAGAATACAACCAGGAGGTATGAGAAACCGAAATTTTATGTTGCCCGGGGTTATCTGAACGAAGTAAAATTTGATAAAAGAATTGCAAATCAAGGCGTGATACAGTAAGTATATATAGTGTGAATTCGGAAAAGAAAGCGCGTTATTATTATAACTTATTAGTCCCAAGGAGTTGTTTGAAAGGTGTGTTCGGACCACTATCTATAATTTTACTTCCCACACCGAAAGGTGTGATCGCGAAAATTTTCGATTTCGAGATAATAAGCTTGTTGTGCGTCTTATGATATCTACATAACGAAGATCTACGTCATTCATTTCCGTTTGTCTGTCTATCGGTTAGGTCGGTCTGTCTGTTGGCGTTCTTATAGCCTCGTAATCTCAGTAACCGTTCCATGGATTGTAATTCAATTTGGGTAGAGAGATGCTGCGGCGTCGTAATAGGTAATGCTGCTATAATTTTGTAAATCCGTGATTGGGCGGTGGAGTAATTAACAAAATATGCCTCAAACTTAATTTTTTAAGAGTCTTAGGAGTTCCCTATGATTTTCCACTTTTTTTGGGTGTGGGTGAAATTGGGGTGGTTGGTTGTAAAACTGAAAAATTTGTTGTCATAATAGGCTGGCCATTGACATGTGAAAGAAAGCCCTAGCAGCATAATACACTTTTTTAGGGCCGCTCGAACACTGACTTGCCTATTACAGAAACCAAGGGAGTTAGAATTTGTGATGTATACCTACATACGAGTATTGCTTTAGATCGTTCTACATTGTGTAACGTGGAAACTGTTGAATTGATTTGAATGAAATTTTGACACAATTTTATTACCGTAGCGAGGATGGAAAACATGTATGCTTTTTAGAAATCGTGCAGTGGAGGCGCAACAATAATAAAAAATTTAAAAATATAAAAACAGCCCAAATTTCGTTTCTAGGCGTTATAGGGGTTCCTGATCATTTTTTTGGGTCGGGGTGAAATTGGTGAAATTTGGATGGTTGGAGTTGTAAAGCTTGAACATTTGTTGCATACATAATAGGCTGTCCGTTGACATGTGAAAGAAAGACCTAGCGGCATAAGGGCATAGCAGGCGGGCGATGATTTGGTTGCAAAGGGACCTCAGACTATAGCTTCAGGATATATTAAGATAATAAACTGGTATCACCGTAATCTGTGGGAAGTACTGAGTCAACCAACATGCTTCATTTTTGTTTCGAGTCTCACAACGTTTGCGATTGAAGGAATTTCTAGCGGTAATGCCCGCGGAAAGTTCCAAACCAAGCAGGTTTACATTTCTTTGTGCAACTGTGCAGGTACTACAAAATATTTACTGCCGCGGGTGCAGCAGAAGAGATGCAGGAGGGTGATCCTAAATCGCGCAGCGAAACTAGATTGTATGCAAGGTACAGTGCCAAGAAATTCTTCTTGCTTTGGTTCCGATATACAGGACTGGATAGCGGGTAAGAAAAACATGCATACATGTCAGAGGAAATCCTTTTTATCTAACACTAAGCGTCTCCGCACACGGGTCGGTTGGTTATGTGGTCGACGCAATTCCTGACTAGTGTTGGGACGAGCGAACTTTACCGAGTGAGCGTTCTCATAAATTCCGTAATTTACGATAACTTTCGCTCAGGGTTGCCATACTGAAGGATTTTCCCCCAAATTTGGGGTATTTTCAGCCTACTGGGGGAAATGTTGGGGGTCATTATTTTCTGGGGAGAAAATAAAGCCTTAGGAACTTTTGAGGGTACTTTTTTCATTTTTAATAACGCAAAATTGAAAATTTACACTTGCTATTTTTTATTTTGGCACGCCCAACTCTACACTTCCTTCTTAAGCTTAATTCAGAAGCATACGACATCCAACGATACGACGCGACGGTACGAAACTATCTCTATTGGTTGAAATATTTTGATTTGACATCATTTTGAATATTTCTACTAATAAGAATAGTTTCGTACTGTCGGATGTCGTGTGCATCTGAATTAAGCTTTCAAAGTGGGTTGGCAGACTTGCGGCAATATTAGGTGTGAGATTGCACCTAGGAAAATTGGCTGTGCTAATTTTACACCAAATGAGAATATGTTACGCAGGTTCAACGCAGACATGTATAAAGTTGCTGATGACAATGCCTTAGATATATTATTTAAATAAATTTCATAGTTTTACCTCATACATTTTTTGTTTGCTATATTTAATACATTGCTTAAAATGTTTATTTTTTTTGTTACGAAGATTACATATTAATAGTACTAGTCTATGAAAGAATCTATTTTTTATGTTTTGTTACTCACAACCTCAAAAGATATTTGTTAAACTTTATTTCTTTTCTAAGTTTCAACGGATTGTTTTCTCAGTGCATACAAGAATCAAAAAATGGGTTTTTCAGAAGAACATCTTTTAATCGACTTTGTTTACATTTCACTATAGCTAAGTGTACGTGTAATACATAAAAAAAAAATAATATTCATTTATTTATTGATATTTTTGTTAAAAACATTTCGGGGCATTTTTTTTAAATATGTCTAATTTGGAGGATTTTTGAACCTCATCTGGGGGAAATACATCAAATCCATCTGGCAACCCTGCGTTCGCTATGGTTGAAGCGAAAGTTCCCATTTGAGAAATATTGAGCAGATTTTTTTTCCTATTATTTATTGTGACAGTTGAGTAATCTCGCTTGCACGTTGAATAGAATTCCTGTTGAATTATGTGATAACAATGAAACTATGTAAACATGTTTGTTTTATTTTTGAACGTACAAGGTTCTGTTCATGTACTTGTTCTTTTAATACTTTTATAATTTTTTAAAGAAGTCAAGTTTCTTTTTTATTAAGACGCTTTTATTATCCCACTGTATGTTTATGGGTTGGATTAAAAAGTCAGACCGAACACTGAACGTTCACTGAACGCTCTATCTTGTCGCAAAAACAATTTTGACGGCATCAAATCCGTCGGACCAGCGGTGGTGTCCTCTGACTAGAGGCCTAGCGACTTATCTATGATAGTGACGACAGCTTAAAGGCGTGACATCCAACTGTTTGGGAGTTGGTACAATTGTGAAATTTATTCAGGCAAGTCGACAGTTTTAATTATGGTTTATGCAGTAATGGTAATGATTATACTATGAATATATCAAAAACAATTGCTCATCTTCATTTCACAAATACAGTTTAAAAAAACTAAAAAAACACGCTTTAGTGATAAAATTAACAAAAAAATTAAAAATATAGTTTAAAAAACTAAAAAACAGGTTAAAATACATCGGACTAAGAAGTTGAAAACAATTTCTAAAATAAGCTTAAAACAATAATGAACAAAAAATACTAGTATGATTGTGAAAAAGCATGGGCGCGCTTAGTGCTATATTATTCGTAAATCGAGGGCCGAATTTTCCACAATAATACTAGTGTTTTACGTTCATTATTGTTTTAAGCTTATTCTAAAAATTATTTTCAACTTTTTAGCCCGAAGTTCTTTAAGCGTGTTATTTAGCTCCATTGAACTATATTTATTCCAATACCAATTCCCGCTTAAAAAACTGCGTTTCAGTTCCTTTCCAACCGTTTTGGTAACATTTGAATAATATACATATTTGCCTAATGTTTTTCCATAATATTTCAATGTTTATCGTGTTGAATATAGTCCGCTTGAGTTTCTATAAAGTTTTATGTACCTAACCATACATTCTCTATAAAAGTAGCTAGTTCTAATTAATTATCCAAAATTATCCACAATTCTCCAAAATTCCCGAAAGATTACGAACGTTCGCAACGAAAAATAAATTACGGTAGTTTTCAACACTATTCCCGACGCACGTCTACTCGACTTCTCACCTCCCAAAATTAAAAAAATCTGAGATAATTGGCATACTGAAACCAGGAAAAGACTGCGAACTTGTGGACAACTATCGTCCCATCGCGCCCCATTTGAGTCTGTCTCAAACTCCTTGAGCGATTAGTCTTGATGAGAATAGGTCCTAAGATATAACAACATATACCATTTGAGCAGGCAAGTTTCAGACCGAATCGTAGTTGCTATGGATACCAACGTTGCGTTGCCTTAAGACATAGTGTTCGTAGACCTGACCGCAGCCTATGACACCGTCTGAGGAACTTGAACGCCCTGTATAGGCTTGAGACGTAAACGTCAGAAAAAGTTCGCTCCAAAGTAATAGTATATTTACAAAGAAAGCGGACCATTTAAATATGGAGGAAGACTCCGGAGGAACAATCAAAGGTTCCTCGACCACCACCGATACTGCAGCCGAACCGAGCAATGACCCTTGGAAGGAGAGATGCCTGAAAAGCGAGGAGGAACTGTCACGCCAGCTGTCACGCCGAGATGAGGAGCAGTCAGCAGCTAAGAAAACCATCGAAGAACTGACCCAGCTAGTCGCAGCCCAACAAAAACAGATTACTGATCTAATGGTAAAGATAGACCGCCTACTTGAAATCCAGGTACTGCTTACCGATAATTCTTTCAAACAAATATATGATAATAAAAATACTCAAAATTCTGACAGAGCTGTCAATCTGAAAAGACCGCTAGAAAATTCTACGAATGACGAAAAAATGACTACCACCGACGATGACGCCTCAAATGACGGTTTTATTAAGGCAAAAACTAGAAAAAGACGGTCCGGCAAAACAAACAAGACTGACATAACAGGAGATTTTCCACCACTACCAATGCCTAAATCATTAATTACTAAGAACACTACCTCTTCGACCAATATACAGCCTGTGTCTTTGCTATCGACTACTATGCCTTCGACGTCAGCCGGTGAAGCAAATCAGCATCACAACCAATAAACATTTCGTTGACTGACGTTGGTGGCCAGCCATCTTCGCAGGCACCCCGGGAAACGACTGAACCACGGAAATTGCGTGTTACTCCGGTTGTTCTTCGGGATGCGTCGAAGTGGCGTACTGTAAATCATAAATTCACTTCCTTGGGCATCAAAATTGACCGCGCGGTTGCTGTCGATGCAGGGATTAGGATAATTCCTAAGTCCGAGGATGATTATCGCAAGATTGTGCGCCTCTTCAGAGAGGAGGATGTGCCCCACCACACGTTCCCTCTCCCTTCGGAGAGAAATATTCATGCGGTAACCAGAGGAGTACCTACAACTATATCGGAAGTAGAGATCAAGGAAGAGTTGCAACAGAGGGGATATGCTCCTCTACACATTATTCGGCTTAAACGCAGCGGCACTCCTATGCCTTTGGTGGTAGTGATCTTGCCCAAGCTAGATAAATCAAGGGAAGTGTTTAATGAACATGAGCTGCTAGGGTTGGCTATACGAGTTGAAGTTCAGAAGAACTCTAGACTCATTGGGCAGTGTCACCGCTGCCAAAGATATGGGCATGCGCAAACGTACTGCACCGCGCCGCCTAAGTGTTTAAAATGTGCTTCTGACCACATGACCCACTTATGCCCTAAAACAGGTCTAGAAGAGCGAAAGTGCGCAAACTGTGGAGAGGGGCATCCTGCTAACAGCCCAACTTGCAGATTTGCCCCTAGGAAGAATTTGCAAGTGATAGCGCAAAGGCGTAACGCCACATACGCGGATGCAGCAAAAGACGCAACCTTGACTGCTCCCTCTTTGAACTCTTCTGTGACCCCGCAGAACGTGGACCTGGCAACCGCGCTAAGGTCCTTACAACAGATCATAAGTCCATTGATCAGTGCAACTCAGGCATTGCAAGCGATCTTTCCCACAAATGGCTAAGTACAATAGACGTCAGCCTGCATTTATCAAAATTCTTTTTTGGAATTGTTTGGGTCTAAGGGATATTCCTAAAAGACGGGAATTTCATCAAGCCCTTTTGGATGAAAATATAGACGTGGCTTTGCTTCAGGAAACATTGCTAAACCCAGGAGATCGTCTAACTTTCTCAAATTATGATGTTGTCCGCGCTGACAGATTGAATGGGCGAGGCGGCGGCTTGGCGGTGCTTGTCAAACGTGGTATTGACTATTACAGAAGTACAAATGCTGTGATGCAAACCATCGAGGCAGCTTCTGTGGTGGTTAATATGGCGGGAGCTGTCCCGTTGAAGATTACCTCGGTGTATGTCAGGTGTGGTGCTAGGCTGCAGGAGGCTGACCTGGAAGTCCTTCTGGATTGCTCGGGTCCGCTAATTGTAGCAGGGGACTTCAACAGCAAACACCAAGCGTGGCACTCCAGATTGAATTCCACTAGTGGGATTCGACTGTATAACCATGTAATACGAAACGGGTACCTCATACATAGTACGGTTGAGCCTACTCATCATCCATTTAATCATCTTCAGGCACCAGATGTCATTGATTTCGCTATATCTAAAAATTGCAGATACAGCATACATTCTCGGACTATGTATGATATCTCTAGCGATCATTTACCGGTCATCTTGGAGGTCGGTAATGAGCAAACTTTGGGGGAGGATACGTCTCCAAGGAAACGCATTGATTGGGAACTATACAAGTTGCTGCTTAGAGAGTTTCCCAGTATTCCGATCATAAATGATGAGAATGGAGTAGATGCTGCTCAATCTGAGTGGACAAGTTTCGTTCAACAAGCTATTCAGCGTGCAGCGGTACTACCTGTACAGCGACCGGGCAGGCCTTTTCTTCCAGCGGACATTCGACAAAAAATATCTGATAAAAGGGCTGCGATTAAGCAAGCAAAAAGGTCTTGTCATCCAAATGATATCCGCAGAGCGACGAACCTTGTCCACGAAGTGAGAAATGCACTTCATGAATTCCGAAATGGGCAGTGGAATGACTATCTGGAGGGAATGCTTGACTCAAGTATTCCTCTCTGGAGAGTAGCGAAATTGCTCAAAAATGGCAGACGGGAGAAGCTTCCGCACATCCATGGTCCTGGATGAATTGTCTTCAGGGCTGAGGAGAAAGCTGAGGTTTTTGCTGATGCCATGGAACGACAATTCTCACCCAATTATGATCTGGATAATGACCTTGATGAGGAGCAACAGATTGTAAGAACCGTCAGGAGATACTTCAGGGCCAATGACGTCAGAGGTGTCGCTAACGTAGGTGAATACTCTTCGGAAGATTCTTCTTCAGAAGACTCTTCCACAGAAGCTTCACATAGCACATTAGCGGAATCTTACGAGGTTCCTCATTGCACACCAGTAGAGCTTCAAGGTCACATTAAAGGCCTTAAGGTGCGCAAAGCGCCTGGAGAAGATCAAATTACCAACAAGGCGTCAAAGCTTCTTTCGTCAAAAGCACTGATGTATCTGGTGACTATAATCAATGCGATGCTCAGGACGCAGTACTTTCCTGCGGGGTGGAAGATGGCTCACGTCATCATGATCCCAAAGAAGGTGGGCTCGATATTCCCTCAGGATTATCGTCCCATCAGCCTGCTATCGGCTCCCTCTAAACTCGCAGAAAAGGTGATTCACCGCCACCTTTTGGATTTCTCGTCAGAACATCACGTGATTCCTGACGTGCAATTTGGCTTTCGATCCGAGCATAGTACTGAGTTACAGGCAGTTAGACTAGTGGAGAGTGTTACCAGGGGTTTCACCCTAAACAAAAGTACTGGGATCTTGCTTTTGGATGTCTCGAAGGCATTTGACAAGGTGTGGCACGCTGGCCTCCTCTATAAACTAATTCAAAAGGGTTTTCCTTTCTGGCTACTAAAACTTTTGAAATCTTTCCTCGAGGGAAGAAAATTTCGGATCAAAATTGACAACATTGTATCTACAATACGGCCGGTAAGGGCCGGTGTACCTCAGGGTTCGGTCCTTGGGCCAATACTTTATTCACTTTTTGTCTATGACGTCCCTTCCCCACGCAACTGTGAAGTCTATCTTTATGCTGACGACACTGCTCTTGTAGCTCAGTCGTGGTCTGGTGAGCTAGTTCGCGACGGGCTGCAGGATGCGGTGGAAGAAGTATTGGAGTGGGCGAATCGGTGGCTGATTAAAATTAACCATTCTAAAACGCAGGCAATCTATTGTACGAAAAAACGTCACGGTGCCCCTATTGAGGTTTCGGTGGATGGCACTCGTATACCATGGGAAAATTCAGTCAAGTATCTCGGTGTCATTCTTGACAAAGGGATGATCTGGCGGTATCACACTGAGGCATTAAAAACCAAATTCCAAATTACGTTCCGGCAGCTGTACCCACTGTTGTGTAGACATTCAAAATTAAGTTTGATCAACAAGATTCGGCTTTATAAAATGGTAATACGACCCGCAATTACTTACGCATGTGCATCTTGGTGTTTTCTTGCCAAAACGCACTTGCGAGGCCTGCAGGTTCTGCAAAGCAGAACCTTACGCACAATTACGAACGCCCCATGGTACGTTTCAAACGAGACCCTCCATAGAGACCTTGATATCCCTTATTTAGGGGACTTCATTAAACAACAGGCGCAGCGACGCTATAGCCAAGCAGAATCGCATACCAACCCTTTGTTGCGCGAATCAGTGGACTACACAGTCGAGCATATTCGCAAGCATACAAGGCCGCGGCTCGCTCTGTGAATAACAAAATTGAATCGCGAATTTAGTATAGTAAAAATTTAAACCATTCCACGAATACAAACCAAAATTAAACTCTCGACTATATTTTAAAAATTGCCGAAATAATAAAAAAAAGCCTAAGAGCCTCCTGTTCTAAAAGATTTTCTTCCCCCACTTTGCTCTCCACCTTTCTTCCTTACTTTTCTCTTCTCTTCTTTCTTTGACGTTGTCTGGTTCCTGGATTTCCAGACCTGACAGACTTACGAACTGATACTATGACACAAGAGCTAAGGTCCCACGGACCGCTCTGATAATCAACAATGACTTGACTTGACCGTCTTAGGAAAAGGGCTTTTACACAAGGTGTACCTATCATTACCTGCAAAACAGTAGGCATGAGTTCCGATACCAGCAAAGTGAGATATTTAATAATGGATATTCTAGGGCTCCGTTCTATCGCCCGTCAATATACTCGTATTTACCTCGGTCCTTTCTCAGTTATACTCTCGGAAATTCACATATGCAGATGATCAGGCTCTAGCGTACAGAAATACCAACTTTGACATTCTAGAGCCCACACTAACTGTTGATCTTCCAATCCTGAGATCATACTTCAGCAGGTGAAAGATAAAGCCAAGTATGAGCAAAACAATAACATCGTGTTTCTACCTTAACAACAAAATTCCAAAATGAGAGTTAGCTCACACTGGATAGGTCGCTATCGTTTAAAGAACATATTCAGTCCATCGCAGCCAAAGTAAATAGCAGAAATAACATCCTGCAAAAAATATGTGGAAGCTCTTGGTGCGTCTCCGTTTCTACGCTCTGTATTTCGGCCCTGAGCCTCTTGTTTCTCTGCGGCTGAATTTTGCTCGCCAAAGTGACTAAAACAGCTGACATACTAGACTGATAGACGCCCAGCTAAACACTTCTATGAGAACTATTACGGGATGCATCAAATCAACCCCAACATACAGGCTACCAACAGTCAGCCAAACAGCTCCACTACCCAACGAGAAAATGCCCTTCTGAAAGAATATAACAAAATCAAAACAAATCCATCACTGCCAATCCACCAAGACATACCTGATCTCCTTCTGCGCAAATTACGGTCCAGAAAACCAGCAACCCTGCAGTTAAAAGGGTAGAAATTTGGGAGACCCAAACACCAGAAGAAGTGTATAGTAATCGAGATTGCGAACAAGATACATATCGCCATATTGTAAAATAATTTTTTGCTGCGAACTGGTTTATTTTGGGTCAGAAATTCAGGAGACTATTTTTGTTTAGAATGAATTATGGTATCGGAAATAAATCTTTAAACGTTAAACAAATAATAAGATAAAAAGTTGCATTGGAAATACATTTTAGGGGTTGCGTCATTTTGGTAGTAGGAAATGTCAGGTTAATTTCAATATTGTAACTTAAACATTATTAAACAAATTTTATGTACCCCCTTTAAGGTGCTGTATCTTAACAAGAGATGCTTGCTGCCAATGAAGTTTCATTATATGAAAAATCCTATCTTTTCTTCGATGAGCAATCACGTCCTTAAAATGTTTTACAGCTACACCATGTATAAACGCGTCGACCAGATCCAACCATGTGCGGAGGCGCTAACAGTAAAGAATCTCAAAAGGGTGCTTCCCATATTTATAGCGTCTCTCTTGAAATATAAACTGTTTACTAAAGTCTATCAATGTCGATTGTTTGACAAAAATATTTAGGAATAACTAACATTGATTGGACATTGAACGTTCAGTGCACATCGGCAAAGCTGCGAATTGAAGTGGCAAACCCATTATGTAGAAAGACTGTCCTGCCCTGAGTGAAAGCGGGAGCTCCTATCTGAATTTAGGCCAGGAGGGAACACAGGAGAGCACAGCGCAATGCATCTCAAAGTTCGCAAAGGACCTAGGATGGGACTCTGTTTGATTCCTTTGATTAGGGATGCACAATAAGCCTTAAGGCTGAGCAGCAACTGACACCTAACCCCCTGATTACCAAAAAAAGCGTCGTCTCCTTGATAGACAGCAATGTGCCTCTGCTTTAGTTCATCAGCTCAAATTATTCGATAATAGGACAAACATCTCCGTGATCGTAAGACATCGATCTATTACTGGCTCTTACTTTGGGTTTATCATAATGACGCAAATAATAAAGTCTGTGCTCTTACTTTGGGTCTCCTAATGACGCAAATACCGAAGTCTGTGCTCTTACTTTGGGTTTATCATAATGACGCAAATACCAAAGTCTGGATTCTTTAAGGTTTTAGAATCATTGACTTAGGAAGTCCAGTACACATAAAAATAATCTGATTGTGGGCGCAGCTGTCATTCAGTGCCACCAATTTTAAGAAAAATAGGAATAAATAAGCTTAAGATTCCTGAGGTAATCGAGTTGCCGTTTTTAGAAACTGACATATATGTTGTGAATATTTGCTTGCGCCGTGGGACCAAAATGGAAAGTTTTTTTCCAGAAACTTCGGGCAACAATCCCAAATTGCTGAAATAAAAGTGACGTAATTTCTTGTTTCAGATGGCAACTGGCATATGATGCTAGAACATAATTTAGTTTTCATTGCATGAGGTGACATCTAGAACCTGCTAAATCACACACGACTTTGACTACCTTTTAAGCATTAACTCGATATTCTTGCTTCACATACCCGTTTTTTTTCTTATTTCTCAGTTATGAAACTTAGATTGTATAATAAGCTTTATGATGGCAAATATAGCATTTATCTATCAATCTTTTTTCTTTGGAATAGCGCTCAAGTTTTTTATATCAGTATCAACATATTCATCAAACATTGGGCAATACATTTGATGATAAAGTTGTTGTGAAAATGAGATGAATTTTGATATTCTCGGTGCATGCAAATTTTAAAATTGAGGATGAAAGATTGGATCGTGAAATATAGACTCAACAACGACCTATCGGTTAGATCATATAAGACTACTGCTTTGAAGGATAGATCGAGATTTTTTGACTTCTTTGACCCCAGAGTAAAATGGCCCTTTCTATACTACGAATTTTTAAAAATGTTAGTCATCCTTACAAACAGTTTCACAGCTGTAGCTGTAGGCGTTTAGGCACGCCCAGTGCTAGTCTGGAGAGCAGTAGCTGGATATACAAATTTAATTTCAGGTATTATAGATTTCCCCAATACGTAAACGATAATACAAAAATAAAGATAAAATTGGAAAAAATATTTTTTTTTATGTTTTATGGTGTCTCCTCCAAAGGCTGTAGAAGCGCTGCGAGAGGATAAGTGTCGGTGCACGTTAAATTTGAAATGCTGCAGGCTGTAACCGTCGAGGAAAAAAATTCCCCGACAGCTTATTCCATAGCGTCGAAGTTCCCCAAAAGAAGGAATGTTGGAGGAGGCTGGTTCGGGCAGTAGAAACTTCGACAGGGTAGGATGAGCTCGTAGAGCCTTGTAGAGAAGCAGTAGTTGCTCTGCGTCGGTACTTTCTAACTTAAGAGATAGAAACATGTTTCTATCACCATGACGACCATGACGATCGGGCAATTTCGGGTGCCTATCACGTGTCTAATACGCTGTCACGGCACGCTGTCATATTTACGAGGCCATCCGATCCCATAGCACATAGTGCATAGAAACACGTTTCTAAGTTATAGAGTACCGACGCTGGTGTATACCTAGGTATACAGTGGAACAAAACTCCTAGCTTCTGGGATGCCGTTTTAGCAATACTGACGACGTGGTTGTGCCAGAACATGTAATCGTTGATGTTGATCACCAAACGCTTGACGGAAGGTGACTCGACTATTAGGTGACCCTCTGTTTCCACAGCTGATAAGCCAACGTGAGACTTCTTTATTCGTGTTGTTGCTTGAGTTTTCTGTACGTTAAACTGTGATTTATTTGCTAATCCCCACTCGACAATTGTTTTTTGATATCTACGTTGATCTGTGAGGCATGTTGCTGTCGCCGACATACCATCTCCTGGGATGATAGTGGCTTGCCTAGGTCCATACACGATATTCATGTACTGTCGTCTGTAGATTGGATGTTATTTCCAGCAGCTTGTTGATGTACAGCAGAAATAGTGTAAGGGATAGGACAGATCCCCAAGGAACACCGGCGTTTAATGAAAATACGTCTAATGAACAACCTTCGACTACAACAAATAGAGACCGGTCTTAATCTGCATTGCTCATAATAATAATTCTGGTAAGCCGTAACCCACATAGCACTGGATGATATGAGAATATTCTGTTCACATTCGCTACAGATATTATAAATATTCTGATGGATAATTAGAATATTTACAGAATATTCTGTAAACGTTCGAAATGGGAAAAACACCCTATATTCCTAGAATATTCCGCCGAATATTCCGCACGGATATTACATGAACAATCGTGGTAGAATGTTTTTGAATATTCTAGGAACATTTTGTCTGAATTACCTCATATACGAAACATTTTTAAGGAATTATGGATACCGTTTCAAAAACAATGGTACCTACCAGTGGCAGATGGTCACAAAAGTTAAGTGGTTAGACATCTCAGTCTAGATGCCTAAAGTGTAAAAATGTAAACTTGTTGCATTTAACCTCAAAATTCTACTCACATTATATAACGAACCATACAGCATAGTAGGTGACCATAATTTGGAACACTGTCATGCACCTTATAGCAACCGGCAACTTTATTGTACAAAAATGGGTATACATGCAGGCCTTTCAGGAATAAAACTCGTGAATTCGTGAATTGCTAAAATGCCGACATCCACATGTTGAAGCACAGAATGACAGAACACTTGAAGCGAAGAACAGAGTGACAACCAGACAAGATTGACAACTGACGACACCATAGTCACCATACATCAGCATAAAGGCTGTATTAGACTACCATATTTTTGAAATCAGATTTGATTTCATTTCTTGAACTGCTCAAATAGGCTAGTGTAATACACGAAATTGTTTCAAATTGACAGATTGAACCAAAATTGAGATGGAATTTAGAACATGTTCTATTTCCAAATCATTTTTAGGCTGGGGGCATGCGCATTTGAAACATAAATGTCATTGCGTCGGGAAAAAGGTAAACAAAAATAAGGACAGTAACCTTACTTTTTAATTTCGGTCGAATTCTCCAGAATGCTCTCTGGCACTAATATAAATTGAGAAATCCACATTCGGATGAAAGTACTCCAATAAAAACAAGTAACATGTTAATCCTACTGCCCCAGCTAGTAAATCTCCACCCGACCGGAATGCCCTGCGAACTTTGAGATTTGAAGGATTTTGAACTGGTTATGGAGTATGAAAACCCCCAGCCCCAAGATAGGTGCTTTTGTTACCTTTGTGGCGAGTTTACCAACATTCTTGCGAGTTGTGTGGAAGCAATTGGCAATTTGAAGACAATTTAACAGGTAAGTTGTTAGTATCTTTGCAATTATGTTTCATATCGATTTCATATACAATAATAGCCCTGATTATATTAAAAGTAAGGTATAGACCAAATTGCACTATAAAAAAATTGTTTTTACTCAGCAGATTCGGTAGATTTATTAATTTGTAATATTGTATTAAGTCCTACATCACATTTTGGATGCATTAACTATTAGTTATTTACAATGTATTAAGTGTATCTAATATTTTGCCTCAGTGTATGGCAACATTGTCACTTTTTATTATGGTGTTTTCCTATGTTTTGTTGTTTTTTCATATTGCAAAGGTCCTCGGTTAAGTAGCCACACTTGACTGCACTGAGGATAACAGAAAGGCATTCAATATTAAGAGTAACATATTTCTTTTGATTTAAGGATGACTGGTCTACTGAACATATATCTCTGCTGATAGAGATATACGAACAACATCCCTGCTTATATGTGGTAAAGTATGTGTGCTACCACAGTAAAATCAAATGGAGTGCTGCTATCACTGCCATAGTAGAGGCTCTGAAACCACTAAGATCTACTGTAACTGAACAAGAGGTACAGAAGAAGTTTATGGGCTTAAGGTCAACATATCCACAAGAACAGAGGACAGTTTCAGTCACTTCGTACTAGAATGGGAGAATATGAGGTAAGAGTCTCAGCTTATCATAAATGAAGTGGTGCAGTATTGATATAACAGTGCCAAATTTCTACTAATAACTATTGAATTGCACTTTGAGCCAAAGGAATAACCTAACATGTACTTGAATATATTGTTAAATTTTTTTGCCTTTACTTCCCTATAACTCGAACCTACCTGTAAAAATTGTATGTGCATATATTAGGAAGGCTAAACTTTCAATGCAGTATTTTGCTTTCAGGCAAGTCAACAAGGAATATGAGGTTAGTCATGCTGGGGTTCTATCACCCACAAGCGAACTATCAGATAGGGCTCAAATTGACTTGCTCCGCTCACAGATACCAAGTACAGGTGGTGCTCAAAAAATAGGGGGAACAGACTACATTAGTAACTCACCCAAGTGTATAAAAAACAACAAGTACCAGCAGATGTGGAAATAAAGGTGCTGAAGAATGCTGCTGATCAAACATTGAAAACTTCTCCTCGCTCTACAGTGTACAGTCCACAAAGGGACAGCCATTTTGCAACTGCTGATGACCATATGGCGCAGTTTATTGCATCTCAATTGAAATAAATAAAAAATTAAAATACCAAACAGAATGTATATTTTGAATTTCATATAATATTACAAGTTAAAAGAAAGAAAGAAAAAGTATAATGTTTCCATTTTTAATTCAATTCCTTTAGCCTTATTTTGCCAAGATTTACTAAAGCTCCAAATGTATTCTCAACTGCTGTTCTAGTTCTAAACAACAAATATTTTATTACAATTGGTTCACACAGTTCTGGAACTATCTGACTTATTGTACTCTCATTGCTTCGAGCCGCTGGATGGCTGAACATCGAAGAATTATTGCTAGCCTGAAAATGGAAATGTTTATTACTTTTTATTCATAAGGTTTACTGCTAATATTACCTATTTTCTCCTGTTATGCATTCTCATAGATGGTTATCTAGCTTGTCCAATTATGCTAAGTAGCTTACTGAAGATTTTATTATTCATTCGTAAAAAGTCCTTCTAATGATCTAGATCTTCTAGTAATAACTCTTCTCTCAACATATGTAGCATACCTATGCCTTCATCTCTTCTTCTCAGCCGCTTCTTTTGTCCATTTTTTCGTTTAGTAGTTAGCCTCTTAATTCGCCTGTCTACGAGTTTTTTGCAACGTAGATGGATAAATACATGTTCTAGCATTATCTTTTTCCATTGCCGAGGGAGTCAAGTCAAGTGTAATGAATGAGAATTTCAATAAACGGTAGTCGATAAACTACAAACCTTAGATAAGGCTTTCCTTGTTTAAGCTACAAACAAAAGCTAGGTTATGATTTTATTTTGACCATTGACATTTTGACACTGACGTTCACACAATCACAAAACATGTAATTGCAAAATACGTCATGTCAGATCTGACAACTTTGACTGTAGAGGACATCTGTCTTCGGACAGTTGACAGATAAGATGTATTCAACGAATGTAATGCGCAGAATCGCAAATCAATTCTTGAACCAAATTTGGTGTAGTGTCAAACAGACAAAATGCTGGGCCACAATTTTTGAGATCATTTTTCATTTCAAATTTGGTTCAAGAAATGAAATCAAATCTGATTTCAAAAATATGGTAGTCTAATACAGCCTTAAGAAATAAGTTGCTGTCACTTTATCGTCGGTGGACGCCGTATCTGTATTACTGGCAATGGCTAATGACTAATAAACTTGAAAACTGCACATAATACTTATTAGGGTATATTTAGGATGAACGCAAAACGAATGAAGGTTTTTTTTAATTCACTGAGAAACGGTCAAATATAAATTAATAATACCTCATATTGAACATTTGCCTACATACAGATATTTCTATTACAAATATTACTAAATATTCGTCAGAAAATAGCTACATCTTGTTCTTAGTAGATTATTAAAATAATATTCTATGAAGAATATTACTGGTATATTCTGGAATAATTCAGACATTAAACGAATAATCACTGATTATCCTAAGTGGATAAAATAGTAATATTCTATAAAGAATATTATTTTAATAATCCAGAATAATCAAGAGAAATAACGAATATTCTATGATTCTACTGAATGTTCATGGAACATATAGGAGATTTAAAGTATATTCATAGAATATCCAGTGCTATGTGGGAAGTGAACATAAAGATAATATTGGAAAAATATTGACAGTGCTGATAATTTAAGGTTATTGATCTCTAGTGTATCGTAAATTAAATTTCCTAAAAAGAAAACCAATATCTCTCAATTGACCCCTTTTAAATATTTCGTAGGACATTTACTATGTGTTTCTATTTGTTCTTTTTACCCTTTTATCACCCAAGATAGTTCAAGTTTGCTATCATTGTTTGGTAAAGGAACTCTGTGTCTAAACAATTATTTATCGATGTACCTTGTAACCTTGTGTATTTTTAGTTTTCCTTATTGCTGCTGCAAATTTGTCGTTTCTGGTAGAGTTGTATCACTATTATTATTATCATCACTATTTTGATAAAAAATCCCCGATATGTACAAATGTACCCTGGCAGGATGTCCGTAGATGTATGTAGTATAGCAGAGGGTCTGGGTGTATACTCTAGTTATCTTCTTTCAATTGTCCTCAATACCCGAAAGTAAACTAGGTGATTCTTATGTAATAACCCGTGTGGGGGCGGGTTAGAATATCTCCCATCGTATATCCTGCGTGTCGTAAAAGGCGACTAAAAGGAACCGAACTACTGTCGGTATAAGTAGTAACCTCTCCTCAAAAAACACCTTTGGATGGACGAGTTGAGAAGAGTCAGGACACCTTCTTGTCATTGGGGTGAGAAATTGTCTCTAAAGGCGGATGAACCAGCAGATACATCTGGTCAACGGCATGAGGATGCAGAAAACAAATGGGAAACTACTGCATTAAAGATTTTAAAGATATCCCAAGAGAAACTAGTAAAATGAGTACATTGTAAGAGTGTACAACATGTCTGTTAAGACATTGTGACTATGATGATGATGTTAAAAAACAATATAAAAATGACAATAAAAAACACTCGCTAGTTGTCGACGTCAACTTTCGCAATATAATAACTTATAACTAGAACAAATATCTTGGCCAATATTATCACGCCCACTGCCTCAGATTAAACCAAAATAATTAAAAACTAAAATTTTCCAATGTGAGATTTCTCTACACAAAATATTGCCTGTATGCAAGGAATACTGATAATGTGATGACAGTTCGGGAGACATTTTTAGTTGTGGAACTTTTTTAATTCAACGAAACCAATTAGGGAGCGCCAAGTGAATGTTGCCCTGAATGGGCAGACATTCAATGAACTCCGAAAGGTTCGTTAAATAAAAAGAAAGATGGCAGTAGCCAAGAAAAAAGCTTCGTAGCAGGCCCAGATAAGGTCCGTACGCTTTTAAACAACCCTTTGGTGGTAGCAGGCGACAAAAAGGTTCTTCTCTCCTTTGGTGGTGTTCTTGAGGCTATTGCCTGCTACGAACACTCATCAAAAAAAAACACAACCTGGTTTCAATTCCTGGGCAGATGTGTCCCGGGTTGTGCTAAGTATCGAAACCTCAGTGTCCAGGTATGCGGCATAACAGAGTTTGAAGAACAAACATTACACACAGTAAACTGGTCTCCAGGGAGGCCTTGAAGGTTTTAGTGTTGGGTCTCCACAGTTTGTAAAAATGTGGTTTACTTTCCTGGCTTCGTCTCGCCATTACTACTAATATCTTCTGGGGTTGTAACTACTAGATTGAAAGACCGACCCATCATAATTATTTATCACTTTTATTACGATAACAAGTTACAAATTCGAATTAAAACGATTTAACAGTTATATCCGTAAAAATATATAAGTATAGAAATTTCGGAAATTTCACGTATGTATAATATTTACACAATTAGAAAAAATGTTACGTTTCAATTATGTGTATGGACTAGGTCACTTAAAAAAGTTTAATTCTTACATTATTTACATCGGCTATAACAAGGGTTATCATTCATTGGTCCAACAAATCACTGAAATATAAAATAAACGAATTGAAAATACAAACATAACACCGCTACCCTTCAAGCAAAAATATATAATATTGGCTGCGTTCAAAGGCAGTTAACTCAAAAGCTGGAGTACTGAAACGCAACCTTCTCTATGCCTAATGATCAAAACGTAGAAGCGGCAACATTGTGCAGTTTCTCTCTTATAACAACTTTACACGGTCAGGAGATCGATCAATATTGTGACCTTGAAGAAATTCGTGAAGAAATTGACAAATTTGAACATGTTCTAATTTATTGAAATTTTTTGGGTAATTCTAGGAATATTTGGGCCTACCGACAGTACCAACTTCGTAATGACAGGTCTTGATTTGCGTCATTATTATAAATTCCCCACATAACGTGTTGGTGGAACTTTATAAATGACAATAAATTGTAGGATTCTTTCTGTCAATTTCTTCACGAATTTCAAGGTGACAAATTTGATCGATTTATTCACTGTGAAAAGTAGCCTTTACTGACCGCTTTTCTATGTCAGGTGAGCCAAACTGCGATTTGACTGGACCTGTGACAAACGTGACTGCACCAGTCAAATTAGTGAGAAGTAGCAGTGACTTTTTGGAGCAGTTTATCCATTACAATGGATACTCGCTATATTTTAGCACCAAAAAGCTAGACGAGATTTAGACCTTCAATTCGAGAGGCTGATTTTTTGGTATAGCACTATGATGGTAATGCTTTAACAACGTTAGAAAAATCAGTGTTCAATTTGAGCCCGAAAGGCATGAAGCGGAATAAATAAAACTTAGCAATAATGCCAAAACTAGAAGTTCTTATTGAAAATGCTATAAACAAATGGTGATAAAAGATATGTCTAGCAAAAAGGTACCCACTTTTTTGATACGGCTTATGATTCAGTCAAAAAGTTATTTACCTTCATATACGACAGAGGCGCAGCAATCAGAATTTTACTACATTCAAAGTTGAGTAGCAGTTATCCCATAAGCTACCAACTTCACAAAACACTTTATAAGAGTCGTTTTACTAAAAATTAATTAATAATGAGCATTTGTTAATTGGACTGAAATTGGGCACTGATTTTTCTAACCTGGTTGAAACATTGTCTCCATAGTACGATACCAAAATATTGGTCTCGACTATATTGGCCTAATTTTCTTGGACTAACGTTGGTTTGCGATTACATCCTTTAAAGGAGCTAAGTGGGAAAATAGGTAACATCTTAAAATGCATGAATGAAAAAAAAACTATTCCAGAATCAGTGCTAATTAGAAATACGCAAAACTCTGAATAAAAGACCAAGAATAGCTAGTAATTATTGTACTTTTTGCTCTTGTGATTCAGTTACAAACTGTGACAAAAAGTCACTGCTACTTGATGAAATCAGTAATAGGTTACCACTGCGACAGAGAAGTAGCCGTGGCAGTCACAGTTCGTAAACTAGTTGTATTCTGTGACACTTATTTGATCAATTGTAAAGCCACAGCCACACTAGTCGCGAAGTCAACCAAAGATAGACAAGTACTAGACTTCGCTCCGGTTGGAGCCACTTATTCCAATCGTTGTTGGTCTTTGCACCGAGGAAAAGAGGATCGAAGTCGCGAGGTGAAGTGACCGTCCGCACTGCTCAGGCTAAAGCAAATGTTCTGTATATCTGTTTTGTGGTGAAAATAGAGCATAATTGAAGTATGTGAGAGGACACAATGCAAGTGCACATCATTTATTTCGCCATTGTCAGCCGACTCCATTATTAACGAAACAAGATTTTCTTGTGTGCTGAGCACAATTCCTCCTGAAGTTAAGCGAGTAGTGTGGTGACCCTTCTCGTACTCGGCTTACTTCGACGAAGAACTTTGCGAGAAGTCTGGTTGAGGCTATGATAATCCCGGGAACCCGGGATACCGCTGAATTATCAATACCAAAAATCCCGGGATTCGTGAGAATTCAATCTCGGGACTTTCAAGATTGGCTAAGGTTTTGCAACATGGCAGCGGCGGCACTCGAGCATGACAACACATCCAACGCATTGCTCATTATTAAAACAAACGTTACAAGAAGCTGTTCTGAAAAATATGAATTGCTACTCTGCATCAAAAAAAGTGATCTTTAATATCCACTATTCGCCAGGAGATGGTGCTATATGAAGAATTAAAGGGAGAATTTTACAGTTGGTGTATGACTTCTTCCTAACTATTACACCTACACGGTAGTACAGGTGTGAAACATGAGTTCCAAGATTATCAGGTACTCAGGTAGTGCTCTTGACGAGCTGATCTTCTTGCGTTATTATTACTTACTGTCCTCTGTCAGAATAATTGATTGTACTACTTTATTATTGGATTTTATTTTGTATACTACTATTTTCGAATGTTCTTTTAAGTTGGCGTGCTTTGTAATTACATGCATGACTTCTCAAAAAATTTATATTCGTATTTCTTGACTGTTGTCCTTTCAATTAAAAAAGCTTATCGTCCCCTCGTCTATTTATTTTATTGTCCCGGAATCAATCCCGGGATCCCGGGACTAGAAAGCTCAATCCCGAAAATCCCGGGATTATCCATACCAGGGACATTTGCATTCCCTAGTCACCACACTGTTCGCTTAACTTCAGGAGGCACTCTGATCGGCAGACCAGAAAGTAACTTTGTTTTGTTAATAACGAAGGCAGCTGACAACGTTGGAATGGTCGATGACCAGCTGCACTTGCATTATGTATCTCACATATTTGAATTATGTACCTCATTTTTACCAACAATACATATTTACAGAACACTTTCTTTCGACGAGTAAGCCTGAGCAGTGTGGACGGTCACTTCGGTCCTTTGCCTTGGCGTAGCGACTGACAACGACTGGAAGTGGCTCGAAGCTGAGCAAAGTAGTCCGAATTAAGCCACCATCCACATACTCTCCTACATGGCTTACTTTGGGTAACATTGCGAGTACCTAATGTGACTGTGACTTTATGCCATATCACTATTTTAGTATTATTGGAATACAAATCTCACATAATACTACAAACTCAAAATACCTAGCTTATAAAAGCTGAATAACATCATGTGTAACTTAGAAACGTGTTTCTATCACCATGACAAAGTGCTTACTACGCTGACATATTTACGAAGCCACCCGTCCCTATAGTACATACTGCATAGAAACATGTTTCAAGTTACAGAGTACTGGCGCAGAGCTTTGTAAAAGCGTCAATAATGCTAGTTTCGGACTAACTTTACCTTCAAATGCAGCCATTTCTAATAATAGATTTTACAACAAATGACAGCTAATGAGAGCCTTATTTGATAGAAGGGATAATTCCCTCACAATCCATTAAGGTCTGACGTTCGAGATAACAGACAGATTTAAATGATTGATTTGATATATTGTCAAAGGTCGTTGACAATAGTAGATGATAGGTGGGACTAAATGTTATCCCTTCATAAATATTTACTGCTAAAATCTTAAGACACAAGAGCGTTCAGACTTGCTTACGATATCTCGTCTACCTATTGTTAGTAATTGGAAATCAAAATCCGACAATCACTCTCCATATATTAAAATTTTCTTAAGTCTCCGAATTTTAAACAGCATAGTTGTAGCACAGCATACCAAACAGTCAGCAGAATATCTCAGGTTGGTGGCAAACATTCGCGCATCCCGCCATTTTGGATTAGAATCTGTCAAAAGGTCGTCGGTGGACACCATTGATGCACGATCGGTGCTCATATTTGCTGAGTAAAATGCATAGGCGTACGCTGTGAGATTTTGTATACATTTTTTTTTTTTGTTAATAGTATGTGATCTTTAAAATGAATAAACAATGTGTTGGAAGTAAGTGTGCTGCTAAATATTGCAGAAATAGGTACTATAATTGCAGAAAAAGTTTTTGATATTTCCGAATGATCCCATAAGGTACATATAACCTACAAGTGAAATATGTAATAAAAAATGTACGACCACTTTTACGGATATATTGAGATGACTTGACTGATTTTATAGAAAACAGCTGATCAGCCAGCACGCTTTTGAGCTAAATTTGATACAAGCCTATATTTTTTGGAAATTACTGAACAAAAGTGGGAGCTCACTAAAAAGTGTAACCTTTTACTTGAATGTTTGTCAGTGTCAGTTTTATTTTTGGGTAAAATCAGCTTAGTTACTGTGTTACTGTGTCTACTATCGCGCTACTATCTATCAAATTGGCTCAATCAAGCAAATACAAACGTTTCCTTTCACTTTCTTTATACTACCATCTATTATCCATTGGGAATTGGGTAAAGGTTTTATTTCCATTTTTTATTTATAAAGAAGGTAATCTTGAGCTATTGAGGTCATTCTTTCTTTGTTTTATTTGTTTGGGTAGTTCAAGCCGTGGTTCGATGCCTAATGAAACTAGACTTCTTTCTGGATTCCGGTACTCCCAATGATATTCGTTGTTGATTGCGTCTAAATATGCCAATAATGAAAAGTGATTATTGGTTTTATTTTAAAAAGGCAAGTTGCACTACTGCTACTCAAAAGACATCTTAAGAGTTTAAAAGCTAGTAGCTTCAAAAATCACTTTAAGCAGGTTAATTTTTTTAGGATGCATATTTTCGATAATTCATGTTGTCAAAAAATATCGAAGTAGTATCGGTACTTTTTATTATCTTCGCATCGCTACATCTGGGTCTGCTTTTAATGCATAATTGCGCCGTCAAGGTCAATTTTTGTAGGAACCATTTTTATATAGGAAACCCTCAGGGATATTCTGCTGATTGTTTATTATGTTGCGGTTGTAGTTTAGAGTGTTTAGACATTACGCATAGAACGATAAAACGGCAAGATGGGTTTCAAATGCAGTTTAACAGCATGATAATTACTTATGACAGAAGCGGCAACTGCCAACAGGGCTGCAACATAAGTGTGGCAGTGTGGCACAAATTCACATGCCTTTGCCAGGACGTCGTTGTATTTGTCTAATATTTATCATGGCAAATTTGCTTGTCCCTACAACAATTAAATCAGCCATACGATGCAAACCAGTCCCTTTAAAAATTTTTAAAAGGGGCATGAGTCTAGTGTCATTTGTTGCAAACCAATTAGGAGAGATACTTCCTAAATAAGCATATAGAGAAGGTCTATTTCCCGTTAATATTACAGCAAAGCTAGCTTGAAACGCTATAATGATCTTATTTGAGAACTTAGTAAAATCAAGACTGTTATGATAATAGTCTTCTATCCATGGAACACAAGTGACCTGTTATGATTTTGCTACACATATTAGGTTTTAATATTGTATTATAAATACTCGAAATTTCAGATACAACATTTTTATAAATTAATTGTAGAGATCTAATTCTTGAGTTTATTTAAATATGTGGAAGTCGCACGAAGAGCCACAATATGTCTAGGAAACTAATGAGGACATATTATGTCAAGGCGTCTTGAACATTTGACTTATTTTTTAACACTATCCATTTGAGTAAAAGAAGAAACTACAGGAAATAGACCTTTTTACATTAAGTGATATATTATTAAACTGGATATTTAGAGAAACAATTCAAGAAATCAATAATAAAAATCTTCTGTCCATAGTCGATCAAATTTACAACGATTAGGTATCACAAAGAACACAACGTATTATGCGTCATCTATTCAATTTCTCAAATATGGAAACAATAATCACCTTAATCAATGTACGACTAGGTAGCTTTATATACGCTTATTATCCCACGACATAAAATTTTAAATAGTCTGATCTCACTTTGATTTTCATGTTAGACAAATGTTGGTGTATTTTAGAAACATGTACAGAATGTATTAGCAATCTACATAATAATAATTTATATATAAATATGTAGTACCTATATTAATTATGCAAATGCTTCAGTCTCCAATTCTTTAACTGTCTTCAACTATGTGCTTTACAATCATTAGAAAATTGAAATTCTTCTAAAAATGGAGCAAAATATTCTGTGAATCAATTTTGCACCTTGGTGAAATCATGAAAACAAAAATTCTGCAACTAGATTTTTCGAAGTTATGTAGGAAAATGACGTCTTTTACCAATAAAAATTACATACCCAGGTAAAAGAAGATCCTTAGACAGTCCTGAAATTTTGGAATTTCTAGCCATGCTATATATGGACCGAATAGCTCTATCATACACGTTTCCAATATTCACCAATAGGTGTATCACAAACGATCAGTGTTGCCAACTTGGGGCTCTCTCAAATCTACGGTTTTTGATTCTTCTGCGTAGCTGTAAGGTCGTCTCACAGAATAAAGATAGTTTTTAGAGGAAACATAAGATGAAACCTTTAATTTGACAGTAAGTACTAGGTTCAGTGGCGAATACTAGGGGCAAACTTGTCATCAGCAGAATTATGTAGGCGATTACCCTCACCTAACTTTCCCAGAACGGATAGGTACTGTTTTTAATAATCTGAAAAGTCAACTCTTCCCTTGGTCGTTTGGTGGTTTCTTCACCAGAAATCATTGTTTAAAGGCAAAGAGTGTCTCCCTTGTCTGCACATAGAGGAATCGTTCCGAAGCCAGTTGGCAACACTGTTAGTGAAGGTTGTCAAGTTGAGCACTATACGTTCAGATCTGCCATCATCTTCCTGAAATCAGCTAGTGAGTTGTAATCAGGGTCAAAGTCAATGTCGGCGAAGTCTCTTCTCGA
This sequence comes from Callosobruchus maculatus, assembly GCA_951848785.1. NCBI lineage: Eukaryota > Metazoa > Arthropoda > Insecta > Coleoptera > Chrysomelidae > Callosobruchus > Callosobruchus maculatus. The sequence continues at coordinate 314,139 of CATOUR010000036.1, forward strand.
ATCAGGTTTGACGCAATTCGGATGGTATCTGCTCAAGGAGAGGGGACAGGGCAGCAACTCGGGCATTACTGAGTGGTGGATGATCAGTGACGTCAAAGAGGTGAATTCCTTCGTGAAGCCCTAAAAAAATTTCCTTGAATGAAGTCTTACGCCAATTATCAGGAAATGAGAAGATGATAAAAGTTTATAAGGATGTTTGCCGCCAAGTGAAGCAGTTCCTCCCGTTGGTTGGAAGGTTTTCGTTTCTGAACAACGAACAGGTACGGTTCTTTTTAATTTAATAGATCCACACTTAGGTATGCAAGAGGTAGAACGAGGAATAACGCTGCTCTCTGTAATGCGCGCAATGCCGGTGTTTCGTGCGGCGGAGCACATCTTAGCCGCCAGAATACGGAAGGCAGACATCCTTGAGCGCACTTAGGGTGCACGATTCGCGGACCCAGTAATTGCTCACCTCACGGTGTGAGGAGTAGTCACTTGGTAATGGAACAGCAGCTCGGAGCCCGAGCTGCACCTCTTTGCATTTATTTTATAGCTCAGTACAAAAAACGTTAAGTACCTGTAATATTAGCATTTTTCAACTTTACCTTATTTTCAAGAACCATTGGATTCAGCCACAAATTTTAAAGAATTTCGAATATATAAGAATGTTTATATAAGTTCGACAATTTTGAAAAAGGGATTACGGAAATACTGAAAACGTAAAATTTTTTGAATGTTTTCGGACTTCAAAGCTTTTGGTTTTTCAGAATTTTTGAGTTACTTAAAATTATCTAGAATACACAGAGATCGGTCTATTGCACCAGAAACCAGCGTATACCACCGCTATCCGCGAAACTGTGAAACTAACTATTGACTACAAACACTTAAAAGTTACCTTAATCTTGTATCCTTTATTGGCTCTAATGATGAGATAATGGGCTATCCCTGTAGGTTGAAAGCTTCTTGGTACCCTCAAACTCAGTGCGAAACAACCAGGTTTACTGGTACTATCCCGAACCATGAAGGAGCCCACTGGCTCTTGAGCTAGTATTTCCAGGGCAATCTGTAAAATGTATGAATATGAGAAGATAATCACTAGTGTTTAAGAAATTTCACGAATTGAGTTTGCCTCAGCCTGGAGGAACTGATAGATGCAGCAGTTAGACTGAAAGCAGGAAAGGCACCTGGTCAGGATAATATATCGCTAGTGGTCATAAATGGAACGATAGTCTCCAAACCTCGTTTTCCTGTTATCTGTTAAATGGGCTGGTCATGACACAAACTTTCCCAGAGGACTGGGAGAGAGCCAAAGTAATATCGCTCAATGAAGGCGGTAAACCTCCCGGCCTTACATTTTCTCATAGACTCATACGTCTACTGGACACTATAGGGAAGCTATGTTCCATCAAAGGCTTCAGAAAGAAATATACGAAGGAGAAGGTCTGTCGAAGTACCAGCTTAGTTTTCATACCGGCAGGTCTACCATCATCGACGCTCTCGAGACAATGATGGGAGTAGTGAAAATTTTCAAGGATAATAATGATGCACACTAATTACCCTTCACGTGAGGGATCATCACCTAGATTTAGCTCCAGAAAAAGGCTGACGCAGCAATACTGCGAGGATATAAGATAAAGAGGAAGGTCGTGAACTTCCAACTTAGAGAAAAAACGATAATTCCCAGCAAGTCCATGAGGTACTTGGGAGTCTACATATACGAACAGCGAGAGGTGCTTCTCAGACCACATTAAGAAGCCAACCCAGAAGGCATAAGCTCTAGCTTAGGTCTATTAGCAATGCTCTCTAGACTGATTGCGCATATTGGGGGACTCAGAAATAGGAAAAGAGCACATCTGAATGAAGTCGTCCAGTCGATTGTCCTTTATAGTCCGCTAGTTTGGCACAGGGCACTTAAAAGAAAAAAACAGCAGCAAAAACTGGACAGGCTGCAAAGGAAGTCACTGTTGAGGGTAGCCATAGTGCATATCGCACAGTATCCAGTAAAGCCTTGCAAGTAGTGATAGGGACGCCACACTTGCATCTACTGGCTGAAGAGAGAAGAGACTCAAACGACGGAGGTTTCGCAATGGTCAAAAAGATTGTTACCATCAGTAGGAGAATGAGTAAACTACGAGCGCAGGGGTGCTTACTATTTCCTGACCGATGACCTTCGAGTATGAGAGGTGGCTCACATACAGACTACCTGAATATCTAAAGCCAGATATCATAGTGAGACTGATGATCTCCCATAAAGTTTATTGGAAGATTATCCACCGCATTGTAAAGAAAATCCTGAGTGCCAAAGATAATGAAGAACGTAGAAGCAGTCAGGCTTGGACCTGCTTTACACTCATGTTGTTATCTCGTTCGACGAGGGTTCCGTGAGCTGTAGGAGGACTTGATGGTGACAAAAGAGAGAATGGGTTTTAGCCAGTGGACCTATGGTAGCATGTCGGAGAGATGCGCTTGCATTCGTTGGACAGAGGACTCAGCTGGTTCTACGTCGGGCGGATAAATTGTCTGTCACACTTTCGGGAGTGTGAGTGGTTTTGTCCTTGCGATCTAGCCGATTTTCCTCAACCCTATATAATTAAAAAACTTCTACTCCGTATACCGAAGAGAGCTGAGATTGGCTAAGATTTGCTGAGCCCATTATAGACACTGAGGGCAGAGCTTAGAGTGACGTTTACTGATGTACTTATGTGAGGAGCCTTGATTTCACCTTTTAGAGATCTCTACTACATTCTTTTGGGGCATCATTAGGCTTCGTGGCCATGAAAACTGCTTATATGAGGGTGAAGTAGTAACGAAAAAAAAAAATGATCGAAACCCATCGAATCGAAAATTTCATTTTCTGGGCTCGTGTTTCTTTGCTGAGATGTGGAAGCATGTCAAAAGTTGTCGTCAGTGACAGTCAATTAGTTGCGACAGATATTCGTAATAAAATTTACTTACTTCTCTTGGTATGCCCGCCTGAAACCAAGGTGCAAGTCTTAGTTCTCCTTCTTCTTTGTTATTCAGAGAATCAGTACGTTCTGGCAAAGGAGGTGGTGGGGGGATTACCCCTGTTGATGGCACATTGGCATTCGTAGGGGTGAATTCTTGATGATTTGCTGGAATAAAATTAATTTAAATATGAGGTTAGTAGTAGTGACAGTAGTCGTATTGGTAGAAACAGTTGCGTAGTGATGGGGATGCGAGGCCAGGCAAGTAAGCCATCTTTCACCTTTCACCTCGCAGAACCAAAACAATAACCTTCATGGCCTCATGGAGAGTTTCTTTTTGTCGGACCTACCAGACCTCCTGGTGAAGATCAGTATGTTCTACCAGTTTTCTGGGTAGCAGAATTTCTCTTTAAACACCATCGGTACCAAGTAAATCAACCCTAACGTTGCAATACAAAGCACATCTGCCCAGGAAGTGAAATGCAGTGTCATCTTTATCCTACCATCTGGCGCAGATGGAGTCTCAGCTCATCCGGCAATGATCTGTGAAAACCTCCATCAGAAGGTTGACCATTTCTCTGCCTTTATGCAAAAGAACGTAGCATACGAATTTTTTCAGAGCCTGCAATACACTTTTTTGCTTGCCTGCAGATATCCTTCTCTAACAAAGCTTCCGCTAGTTCATTGTATGCCTCCAGAGCCGATCCAAAGAATTTTAACCCTTATCCTAGCCAGATAATCCGCCCTCCCGTTACCCGGTACACCAATCTATCCAGGGTCACATTTTTGTGGGACAGGGTTGATCTAGCGGTCGGAGATAATACCTTATTCACAGCTGTTGGAATATCGGTCTAAAATTCAAGCAATAATTAGTAATTTTAAGATAGCAACCCAAGAAAGTGTACTTGAATTAATGAACGAATAAAAGAAGATGGGCATTCTCGTGACAAGATACACCAGTGCATAGGTCTACAAGCGGGCCCTTCTGCACCTTTCCTTACTCTAGTTCCCAAGTCCAGCCCTTATCGTAACGGTGAGGATGGCCTTGGGTCCCATTTTATATCTTCAGGCCCATGGACCCTTGAACCTAGTATAGTCTACCTATAATATTCAAGTGTGCACATGCCCCTTGCCTGTTGCCACTCCTATCACATTCAAGTGACGTCTGAAGGTGTTATGGCCAAATAGCAGGCCCACAAGTGGTTACCGGCTTCTGTCCAGTGAGACGCAGAACTTCTTAACTTGGCTAGAGGTCCTAAAATACGTTCTCTAGCTTGACGCAGATGTTCAAAGATTCCTCTCGATTCATGTTGATTTTCTGTGTTCCTTCTAATGCCCCACAGCCAGTTCAAAACCCAGGAAATTATTTCTCGACCCCGTCTTGCGAGCGCGTCCGCAGTTTCATTACCGCAAACTCCAGCATGAGTGGGGACTTACATAAGTGACACCTGATGTCTTGCCGAAATCTCATTCGAAACCTTCTACATTGTAGAATGAGCCTTGATGTAAACCTACAAGCACTCAATGCTTTCAATGCTGCCTGGCTATCAGAGCATATAGGAATCTATTTTCTAGGCTTCTAAATTTTTTGAGTATGAGAGAAACAAGTTAAAATCGCGTATATTTCTGCTTGTAATATCGTGGCGTATCCTCAAAGAGAGAGGGGCTCTGTTTTTGACCCGCAGACTCCAGCGCCGGAGCCCTCGTCGGTAAGTGAGTCGTCTATATATCAGATTGAACCTCACGCCTCAAAAGGCCGCCTGTCGCTTGACCCCCACTATTCCGCTGTAGGAAACTTCACTGTAAATGTGCAGTCGAAGCAACATGTAGGAGGATGACAGGGGGTCCCCTGCCAGGATTGACAAAGGACCAACTGTCCTGACTGCAAGGTCGGAACCAATGAAGTGTCAATACCAATGGAATGGTCCCTTCCCATTTAAACAATGCACCACTTTTGCAGACGACATAAGAAAGAGAGGTCGGTGAGAGAGATAGAGCTAGACAGGGAAAAAGCATGCACAAGAAAGAGAGGTCAGTGAGAGAGATAGAACTACTCAGGGAAAAAGCAGAGCCTCCTTCAACCAGCTATGTGGCGCGTCGGCAAACAGTGTTGCTACATCCGACTTTTTTTAGGAGCAAGAAAAAGCATTCGAAAAGAGCGAGATTGCGGTTGAAAGAGCGAGATTTCAAAAAATGCAATGAATAACGGTTATTGTCGACATGACTGTAACATTGGAAAGGGAATAAATGATGAGTTAATTTTGTCAAAATACCTATTCCTTCGTTCTTCCACAAAAGATAATATCGTGACGTGAGTTGTAAGTTGTATCAAGCTGAGCCAAAACATTATAATTTATATTATATAGCAGTGTACTGAATTCAGGCAACCACGTATAGAGTATCAAGACTGACGCCATCTCTAATCAATTATTAAATTCACAACTTTCATTATAAATACACATTATACCTTCGGTTTACAAATTTTTAAAAATATACAATTGATATGTTATATAGAAAAAACGTCAGTCAGATTTTTTATAATGTATCTTGGTCAAATATTTGAATGGTTGAAAAAGAGCGAGATTTGACGAAGAGGAGCGAGAGAGCGGATCAGGCAAAAAAGAGCGTGATATCGCTCTAAAGAGCGAGCATTGGCAACGCTGTCGGCAAATCTTCTACCAGCAGCCCTGACTAGCGCTATCTCATTCTAGCCGCAAACGAGTGCGCGCATGCCCCTTCCATAGGTATTGACACTTCATTGGTTGGAACGCAGGCGCCTTTGCTTCCCCTTGAACTACCAAGTCAAGCGAAGGGAGGTACTGTACTTGAGGATAGACACGGGCCTTAAGCTCTTATATAGGCACTATCTCTCGGTGCCATACTTTGTAACTGTCTGTTTATATAATTCAAAGATGGCCTTAAAAGTGCTTCAGATAATCAACAAATTACCTGATTGTGCAGAGCTGGAACTACTTGAACTTATCTGCGATATCCTTTTCATCTTGAACTCCCTTTCATTTTTGAGCGTTAACAACGTACTATTTATTTCTAAGTTTTTCGTTAAATTCGAATGGTTTTCTACTAATTCATTTTTCAGACTATCTATTGTGCTATTTGACTTGTTCTTTGATTCCTCGGTTTCGTTGACATATCCGCCAGATAAAGGTCTTGTTGTTGGGCTTCCTGAAACAAGAGAAAAGGTCATATCTTTAGTAAAACGCTTAAAGACCTTCGTTCACGAGAGTAGTTGGTAGGTAAAATTATTTTTTTTTGAAAAATCTTGTTTAATCACATAGGTATCTACTCTCAAAGATTCAAAACCCCTTATCATTTCAGAAAGTTATTAACGATTAGAAATTAAAATTTTAACATTAGCCATTATGACAGATTATTTTTTTTAGCTTAAAGGTAGAATAAACATATTTTAAGAGTGAATACAAAACTCCGTAAAGTTTGAAAACATTCTTTGAAATATGTAGTTTATACTATGGCATTAAAAAAAGCAGCGTTGATGACCGTTTGAATTGGTTTTAATGATTTTAGTAATAGTGGCTGAAACCGTTTCAAAAATTAAGAGAACATATTGAAAACTGGCAACATCGCGCTGCTTTACAAACCCACAGTCTTCTCTCTCACTTCACAAAAAACTACGGTAGTGACGTTGACAAATTGATTACGTAATTACAATGGAGTCAAAATAATAACTAATTTAGATTAACTGATACTTTGAAACAGACCTTATAAATATCAATCTAGCTTATAGGTATAAGAAGAACTTATAAATAATTATTATAAGGTTATATTACTTTGCAACTTTTCCAAAGTCCAGAAAAAATGTCACAGAAAGTTAGTATCCATTTAACTAGGTAGCTTTTACAGTTCGATAGTTTGTTATTTTTTATGAATTTTTATTTCGCTATTCCGAAAATTTTGCAGGATGCGCGGTAGCTTTTTCGACATAAGAAAACATGCTGTTTATGGCAACCATTTTATACTGACCAACTTTGAAGAAAATTGGAAAACTTTAATTTTTTGATGACCGTATGTGTGTGTACGTCCGCGATTTCGTTCTCCAACGATTACCCAAAAACGCCTCAAGCGATTGCTCCCAAAGTTGCCCAACTTAATAAAGGTTCTTTCGAGATGAAAAGGTTTTGGTGCGGATCGGACAATAACTGTGGATGGAAAGTGTGGTAGGTGTACAAAAAAAGAATGTGAATACAACAAATAAATTTGATAGCACTAGTTGAAACAGAATGTGGCTTTATATCTAAAACGATTAATTTCTTCTGAAATGGATCAAATGTCATGAACTGCTGTATTTGTGCACTGAATTGTTTGATATTAGGCAGTCGTAAATAACTTAAAGATGTCTACTTCAAATAATATTACTATTCGATTGGCCTCTTAAGGGTTAAAGGAAGTGGGGGTTGCACAAAAAATTGCATTTATAACACATTGGTATATCTGTTCCACCAGTCAAAAGACGACGTGTTTTTATGCTAGAAACGATAATATTACATATCGCTTTTTTCTCAAAATAGCGACTAAAAAAATTAAATAGGCTGAAATGTACAAATGTCAATAACTGCTGTTACAAGGTTAAGGTAAAACAAGCACAGAGGAGGAACAACAACCACTTGAGTCGGGGGGAGTTCATAGAACGAGGTCTACCTCGTTCAACGTCCAGATTTTTGTGTTATAATTGTGTTTATAGCACTAATAAATAAGTAAATAAATAAATTTGGACCGGTTACACACAACTACTGTGATCAGCCTCACATGAATGCATCTGTTCTAAATTTCGTCACTGAAACCACGGCTCAACTTAAAATGTTAACTCACCCGGTGTACTCGAAGCACTATCACAAACCAGCGGATAACTGTCATCGTCACTATGATTGCTGTTTCCTGTCAACCCCATGGCTATCCTCTTGATAAGCGGCGGCTTTTCCGTCATCTTCTTGTAGGAATTCAGCTCGGTGGGCGAGTTGCTTTCCTCGCTAGAGGGCGTGGACAGCTGCGACGCCGTAGTCCCGCCATTCACGGAGGGCGGCGCCGAAGCAACGTTCCCTTGCGGGTTGCGGGCGGGACTAAGCACGTTGTGGGCGGGGCTATGTACGTTGTGGGTGGGGCTTCCGAGGACGTTGTATTTGTGTTTAAGACCCGGCAGGGCCGAGGGGGGCGGGAGTCGCTCGTTGGGGGCGGTGGGGTTAGCCAGTTGGATCTCCATGGCGGAGTGGTGCATGGGGGTCATCGGTTTCTTGAGAGGCGTGTGTTTGGGGGAAGAGGTGGCTGATGAGCTGCCTTTGACAGGTCGGAGGTCTTTCGTCTGGAACAAATTAAAAAAAAAACCTTATTATTATAACTGATATTCAGCAAAAATGGAAGATTGGATAGTTTAGACAAAATGGATTAAAGCATTCTACCTGAAGATAATAATATCAAAACAAATGCGAAAAACTTAAGGGGGTGATTCCTCGTTTAAAATGAATAGTAGTTTGTTATACAGGGCATTTCAAAACAAATGCAAAAAAATGAAGTCAAGGTGCTTCCCACACATTACGGTGACCAGTTTATTGTTTTCTCATATGCCGCTAGTCTTTCTTTCACAAGTCAATGGACAGCCTATTATAAATACAACATACTTCTCAGTTTTTCAACCTCCCCACCGCTCAATCACCCCAATTTCACCCCCACCCAAAAAAGTAGAAAATTTTCAGGAACCCCTAATGCCTAAAAACGAAGTTAGAGCTGTTTTCATATTTTTAGTTTTTTGATTATTACAGCGCCAACACTGACAGTGACTTCTAAACATCGTTCCCGCTTCCCATCCTAGCCAAGGTAATAATACCGTGCCGAAATTGCATTGACATTAATTAAATGATTTCCACCTTACACAATACACAGCAATCCAAAGTAATACTCGTATGTATACATCGGAAAATTCTAAGTCGCTTGGTTTTTGCAATAGGCAAGGCAATGGATGGATGTACCTAAAAAAGTGTATTAGGTCTTTCTTTTATGGGTCATTGGACAGTCTATTATGAATATATTAATTTTTGTAGTTTTTCACCCCCCCCCCCCCAATTACCCCAATTTCACCCCCACCCAAAAAAGTAGAGAATGATCAGGAACACTTAAAACGACTAAAAGCGAGACAGATATTTGGAATTTTTTCATTTTTTGCTAATTACTCCGCCTCCTATGAACCGATTTTCAAAATTATAGCAACATTACCGACTACGACCTCACAGCATATCGCTACCCAAATTTCATCACAATCCAAGCACGGGTCACTGAGATTACCTTAGGAGAAAAACGCTAACAGACCGACAGATAGACAGACAGACACACACAGGCAAATTGACGGAAACGAGTAACGTGGATTCTCGTTATATAGATATTATAAAACGCCCAAAAAGCGTACTATCTCAAAATAGAAAATTTTCGCGATCACAATACTCCTCTCACCCATCGGTGTGGGTAGTGAAACATAAGGAGGCGATAGTTTGTTTAAAATAAAGATAGTTTGTTTAAAATAAAGAATGTAATTGTTTAGAAGATAATTGATAAATGATGGTACAAAATACAACTTCTTGACAGCAACTTAAATTATATGTATAGTCTGTTGTCTATCGAAATACGTTTTTTCAATGTCATTGCGTAAGGTTTTTTTAAATTTAGTTCATAAGAATAATAGTGGCAGTCTAATTCTATCCCTTCTGCTCATTAAAAAAGTATTCAGAAAGTGTGTGTTTTATAATAGCGCTATTAAAAAAAACATATTATTTTTCCGCCATATTTGCACAATATCTGTCTAATAGTTGGCTTTTGATTCAACGTTTATATAACAAGCTAAACCCTTCAATTTGAACAAGGCCTTGAGTTTTTTGCATTTGTTTTGAAGCAACCTGTATAAATAAAATGTTGTTGATGTTATGGAGCTATGGACAGAACGACGGAAGAGTACAAACCAAGACCGTAACCTATTTTGCTAGAAAGGGGGCAGTAGCGCGGTGCACTTGGGCACATTCATTTTTTTTATTTGGAAACTAAGTAACTATGAGCCTTATTCATATACGTCACTTGAGTAATACTTAAGGTTCCCTTGAGTATTACTTAAGGGAACCTCAAGTGTGTCCTTTCTTGTTTATCTGTTTCCTAGACAACATCTGCGAGACGACAGGCAAACATTTGGCGAAGGTTTCACCATTATCACATTTCAAATATATATCAATTTGTTATGCCTATGCCTACTCATTTTTATGTTTTCTGTAATATCTTTTTGTTTTGTGCCATTCTTTCGAGTTTTATACCGAACATTTTTCCAAAATTAACTTACAAAATCGCCTTGACTGCAATGAAACGTCATGTTGACATTTCGTTACTTGAGTATTATTCAAGGAAGCCTTACGTAAGGAACCCTCAAGTATTAAGGGACCCTTAAGTATTGACCATGAATACGGCCCTATATCACCGGCTTTTCTCTTGCTTCCTCACTCACTCATTCATTCATTCATTACTAATAATAAGAGATATGTTATACAACTCACCCAGAGCACTGTGTCAGGCTGATGACGAGCTTGATGCGAGGCGATCATTGCGTCCTGGAAGCTATTCTGTTTCTGCAGTTGTGCGGCGTAAGCCATTTTGAACGCATTTCCCACGATGCTCCTCAGTTCGTCTGCCTGCAATCAAACGAACACATCTGTTTATGCGTTATATGTATTGTATAAACATCCTGCAGAACGGACGGATTGACGGCGTCAAAGGTAAACATAACACATAGAGATATGAGCTTCTGAAGAATGAGCCGCGACGATAGACGATAATGTTTCATTTTCCGCACCGTAGGCGAGGGAAGCATTGCAATCAGGTGGACCTCAAGGTTAAGAACTAAATTGTTTTCAAATCTGTTTCTGTGGTTCCGTATTGGGTCCATTATCATTTTTCATATTCATTCATTTGAAACTTTCTACCACGGATGTATCAAAAACCACTAATTGAAAGAAAAAACGCCGAGATACTTTAAAAGTACTGTCAAGGGGAACAGCTGTGGGCCGGAAACAGTCAAGGTCATCCCCTTGACAATTTTAAATTACAAGTGGTATCGAGTAATAGCTTGATCGACAGGTATGTCGGAGTTCGTTATTCTGTCGTTGGATTTTTCAAAATCGGTCGATTTTAGAAAAATCTTTATGCAACTTTATGCAAATCTTTATGCAAAATCTCACGAAAATACTTTGTATTGCAATAAGTGTTCAAAATGTTGCCCGTTATTGGCCTAACAATGATATGGGCGAGGCGAAGATCAAATTCCTGACGGACAGTTGGAAAAACAGTGGAAATGATTCCAATTTATGGAACTGGATCTGTTGCGAAAAACAAAATGTAGTCAAGTTGATTGACTCAGTACTTCCCACACATCCCGATGATACCAGCTTTATTATTTTCCTATAGCATATAGTCTAAATCCCCTTGCAATCAAATCATCGCTCGCCCGACCGCAAAAAGTGTGTTATTCTACTGTGTACTTCTTTCACAGGTCAATGGACAATCTATGATAATTACATTGACATTATTACATGAACCACCCCAATTTCACCCCACCCAAAAAAAAAATGAAAATGATGAGGGACCCATAAATCGTCAAAAACGAAGTTTGAAACGATTTCCAAAAACAATACGCGTCTTCCATCCTCGTCGCGGTAATAAATCTATGTCAAAATGTCATTAAAGTCAATTCAAAAGTTTCCACGTTACACAATACAGAACGATCTAAAGTAATACTCATGTATTTTGTATACATCAGAAAATTCTCTAAGTCCCTTGGTTTCTGTAATCGACAAGGCAATGTTCGGATGTGGACCTAAAAAAGTGTATTATACCGCTAGGTCTTTCCTTCACAGGTCGCTCGACAGCCTTTTATGAATACAAAAAAATTTCAGTTTCACAACCCTCCTACCCCTCAACCACCCCAATTTCACCCCCACCAAAAAAAAAAGTAGAAAATGATCAGGAACGCCTAAAACGCCTGAAAACGAAGTTTAAGGAATCTTTGAAATTCTTCGTTTTTTGCTAATTTCTCCGCCGCCCATGCACCGATTTCCAAAATTGTAGCGACACTACCTACTACCACCCCACACCCTATCGCTACCCAAATTTCATCAAAATCTATGCAGCGGTTACTGTGATTAGGAGGCTAGAAAAACGCCAACAGACGGACAGACCGATAGACCGACAGACCGACAGACCCAGAGACAGACCGACGGAAATGAGTGACGTGGATTTTTGTTATGTAGACATCATAAAACGCCTAAAAAGTATATTATCTCAAAATCGATAATTTTCGCGATCACAATACACCCCCCCCCCCCACCTACCGGTGTGGGAAGTAAAAACATAGAGTTCTGGATGAAGCCGCTAATGTTGGAGTTTCAGATCATTTTGGCATAAATCCTAATACTTCATTACGCAACATTGTGGATCCAACTAATATTTCATATGGCTTTATAGACACAGCCACTAAACTCCATAAATTTTATAAGTTCAAAATGATTTATCCGAAGACGATTTCGGTCGGCAAGTTGAGTTTTGTGAACAAATAACTATACAGCCATTAGTATCATCATTATGTACCTATTCTTTGCAAGCTCTTCAAACTACCGTATCAATTAGGCATATTTCCCGCTTCATGGAAGATTGGCTGCATACAACCCATCCCTAAGAAAGGCAAAAAAATCGATCCCACCAACTATAGACCTGTGGCTCTTCTCAGCATCATGTCTAAGGTTATGGAGACTGTCATTAACACACAGCTCCTGAAATACCTGGACAACAATAACATCATAAATGATCGCCAGCATGGCTTCCGAAAGCACAGGTCTACGGGTGACCTCTTAGCCTACGTCACTCGCTTGTGGAACGGAGCAAATGAAAAATCATGGTGAATCCCATGCTGTTGCACTTGACATATAGAAAGCCTTCGACAGAGTGTAGCATGAGGGACTTCTGGTCAAGCTTGCTGCTTATGGACCACCACCTGGCCTGCGCCAGTGGCTGAATAGCTTTTTGAATGATAGATGATAGATAGATCTGTTTGTTGTTGTCGAAGGCTGTTCATCAGACGTATTTCAATAAACACCGGTGTTCCTCAGGGATCTGTCCTATCTCCTACACTGTTTCTGCTGTACATCAACGAGCTACTAGAAATAACATCCAATTAAATATATAGCTTCGCAGACGACAGTGCATTAATATCATGCATGGAACTAGGCAGGCCACTATCACCCCAGGAGCCGGTACGTCGACAGCAGCATGCCTCAAAGATCAACGTAGATATCAAAAAAATTGTCGAGGGAGGATTAGTAAATAAAATACAGTTCAGAGTTCAGAAAACTTAGACAACAACATTTACAAAGAAGTCTCACATTGGCTTACCAACTGTGGAAATTGAGGGTCACCCTATAGTCGAGACACCTTCTGTCAAGCTTTTGGGGATCAACATCAACAGCAACATGCCCTGGCATGACCACGTCGTCAGTATTACTAAAACGGCATCTCAGAAGCTTGGAGTTTTATTCCGATGTGGGAAGCTGTATACACCAGAGCAACTACTGCTGTTCTACAAGACACAGATCCGATCATCGCTGGATTATTGCTCCCATGTGTGGGGATGCGCTCTGAAGCACTCTCTAAAGCTTCTGGACACTCAAGTTGTTCGAGTGAGCTCTGCCGGACAACAACCCCCAAAAAATTAATGTATGGGCAGGCATTTTAAGAAACAAAGTAACTGGGTCATCCTTTATTAATGGAAACTTAAACTGAGACATTTATTTGGATATGTTGGGAAATACCATCAATACTCTGGAGAAAACCTTGCATCTCTGTAAGAACTAGGACGACACAGTTTTTATTCTGCAAGCTTCAACTGGATAAGACGCCTAAAAACGAAGTTTGTGCTATTTTCATATTTTCAGTTTTTTTATTATCCTTGCGCCGCCACAGTCGCGATTTCTAACATTTCATTATAAACAAAATCAGGTTACAATACAGAACGATCTAAAGCAATACTCATATGTGAATATTTATGTGTGCATCAGAAGTCCCTTGGTCTTTGTATTAGGCAAGACAATGTTCCGATGTGCCTAAAAATGTGTACCTATTATGCCGCTAGGTCCTTCTTTCGCAGGTCAATGGACAGCCTATTATGAATACAAAAACTTTTTCACTTACAACCCCCTCACCCCCAACCACCTTATTTTCAACCATACCCAAAAAAAGTGGAAAATGATAAGGAACCTCTAGAACGGCTAAAAAATGTTTGAGCTGCTTTTATATTTTTAGTTTTTTATTATTGCTGCGCCGTAACTGACACGATTTCTAAAAAGCAGACGCGTTTTCTATCCTCCCGTGGTAGTAATACAGTTACAGCAAGGTTTCATTCAAATTAATTCCATGATTTCCACGTTATATAGATCAATCTAAAGCAATATTCGTATGTACCTATGTACATCAGAAAATTTTTAATCTCTTTTCACCCAACAATGAACAGCCTACTATGAATATAACAAATTTTTGTGTTTTACAATCCTGCACCCCCCAACCACCCCAATCCCAAAATGATCAAGAACTTCTAAAACGTCTAAAAACGAAGTTACTCCGCTACCAATGCACCGATTTTCAAAATTATAGCGGCATTACCTACTATAGGACCCTGTATCATATCGGTACCCAAATTTCACCACAATCCATGCAGCTGTTACTGAGATTACGAGGGTAGAAAAACGCGAACAGACAGACAGACAGTCTGAAGGAAATGAGTGACGTTGATTTTCGTTATGTAGACATCATAAAACGTTCAAAAAGCGTATTATCGCAAAATAGCAAATTTTTGCGACCACAATACTTTGCTCAGCTATTGATGTGGGAAATAAAAACATAACTTTGATATGTCACGCTTTTAGCAGACGTATAAAAGCCATTCTTATAAAATGTAGCCCAACTCGCATAGTTATTTTCCTGAAAAGAGATGTCGTTTGGTCACAAGAGTCCGAGGCTTGGAACTTGACTCATCCTGTATAGTTAAAATGGTGGGATATAGGGTAAAGTCGGGTATACTGTACCAGTTGTTAAATTGTACCACCTCGATATTTATTAAATTGTAAGCCTCTGGCGTCATCTAGTTTGCTCTTTTGATACCTCTTGTTGTCAAAACATTAGTTACCAGGACGCGTAAACGGCGGTCTCTCGTGAAACTTAAAATTTGTGTTTTTCTGAAAAACGACTTTACGCGGTAAGTATTATACAACATTAGATAAGCTTTTGTATCCGAATGATCAGTTTTTGGTAGTTGCTGTGACATTCTTCGTAATTATTGGACATTTGGAAATACTTTAGGCAGTCTATATTTACCCTAACGTCACTTTTTTAAAAGAAATAAACCAATCTGTGTCAATAATGTCGGTTTGCTAATTTGGACCACCACCTAGTTTGTTAAATCGTACCGGTGCAACTTACCAAATTCCAGAATTTTTTTCAGTCATGCCTGGCAAGGGTACAAAATACTGCCAATCGTTAGAGCAAGATATGAAGGCAGCAATAAGAAATTATAAAACTGGAAATTTTGTGCAAATTGGGTACATGAAAGCTGTTTCCCAGTCGATTGGACTATATTTGTGACTCTTGTGTTTGAGTTACACCCGTATGCACCGTAAGTCAATTGCGCGATTAGTTACGTAAACCTGGATTAGATTACTTGTTTACTATGCACCGCAAACCGACAATTTTGACACTGTCACTGTCAAAACAATCTTGTGAACACAACCTTGCCGTATCTCCAATCTGGATTAGTTAATCTTTTGACGGTGCATGGCTAGATGCCAAAGATTAGCAAAACGCGATTAGGGAACTAGGATTAGAATCGCCAAACGGTGCATACGGGTGTTAAATGAGTATTGAGTATTAGTTATTTGCTACGACAACATTTTATTTTACCCAATGGGTTCCTAATTTGTGATTTATGTGTTTAAGTTTTACAAATAAAAAGTTTAAGTCATTGCAATGTATTTTATTATAAATCTGTTGTTCTATCAACAACGATTATCTAATGCATTTTGCCATGGTACAATTTACCGAACCAGTTGGGTAGATTGTACCGTTTGCAACATTTTAAAAAAATATTTATAATGTCAAACTGTCAGTCTTTATGTAACTTTTCTATTATGCAATTTGAGAGGAATATGTTAAGGAACTCTAATTTATAGTTTTGTTGAATTCAAATCAAGTCAATAGCGAGATATTTGATAAAGTGTGCAATGTGGTACAATTTATCCGACTTTACCCTACCCCTTATCCCCATACCTATGCTGTTGCTCTACGTTTCATCATTTTATAGTTACATATCAGCGTGCTACACTGGGATATACGACATTCGATATATGATATATATCCGTCGTTCAAACTAAGCTATTTTATGCGGAAAGATATTCTATACATTCCTTTATCGCTGAAAGTCGAGAGGAGCGAAAAGTGTCTTGTATGTGACAATTCGGTCACATTGTAACACAACGATCTCGGTACATATCAATTTCCCGGAAAAATACTGCGAACGGGCACGTCTCTGGTGGAGAACAGCCGGATGTAGTCCAGTTCATGTGGTGATTGTACAATGATATATCAGTATATACAGGGTGTCTGTTAATTCTAGACCATAATTCCATATTCCAAGCGCGCATGTTCAAATTCAAGTAGAAAAAGTTCATATAAACATTTTTTGTTGAGTTACTAAAGATCATTGAGCCATTTTTTTTGTAACTTGGCAGTGTTACTTCTCACACCGCCAGGTGAGGTCGCAAAAATTTTGGATTTTGGGATAATACGCTTTTTGAGCATTTTATGATGTCTATATAACGAAAATCCGCGTCATTCATTTCCGTCGGTCTGTCTGGCTGTCGGTCTGTAGGCCTGTCGGTCAGTCGGTGTGTCAGCCTGTCGGTCTGTCTTTCGGTTCGCGTCTTTCTACCCTCCTAATCTCAGTAACTGCTGCATGGATTGTGATGAAATTTGGGTACCGATATAGGGTGCTAGTAGGCAATGTTGCTACAGTTTTGAAAATCGGTGCATTAGCAAAAAACAAAAAAATTATGCCTCAAACTTTGTTATTAGGCGTTTTAGGAGTTCCTGATCATTTTGTACTTATTTTTGGGTGGAGATGAAATTGGGGGTAGGGGGTTGTGAAACTCGAATATTAGTTGTATTCATAATAGGCTGACCTATGAAAAAAGACCTAGCGGCATAATATCCTCTATATAGATAGATAGAAACAAAGGGACTTTCTGATGTATGTACATACGAGTACATACGAGCATTGATTTAGTTAGAATATCTGTATTCAGTAATATGAAAATTATGGAATTGATTTTAATGAAACTTTGACACAGTATTACTACCGTGACAAGGATGGAAAATACGTATGTCTTTTAGAAATAGTGTCAGTGGCAGCAACATTAAAAAAACCTAAAAATATAATCGGGCTCAAAACTCGTTTTTACGCGTTTTAGAGGTTCCTGATCATTTTCTGCTTTTTACTTCCCACACCGATAGGTGCGGGGAGTGTTGTGATCACGAAAATTTTCGATTTTTGGGCATTGTATGATGTCTACATAACGTAAATCCACGTCACTCATTTCCGTCGGTCTGTCTGTCTGTCTGTCTGTCGCTTTTTTCTAGTCTCGTAATCTCAGCAATCGCTGTGATGAAATTTGGGCAGCGATATGCTGTGGGGTTGTAGTAAGTAATGTTCCTATAATTTTGAAAACCGGTGCATGGGCGGCGGAGTAATCAGCAAAAAACAAAAAAAATTTGTTCAAACTTCGTTTTTAGGCGCTTTATAGGCTCCTGATCATTTTCTACTTTTTTTTTTGGGTGGGGGTGAAATTGAGGCGGTTGGGAGTGGGAGGCTGTAAAATTGAAAAATTTGTTGCTTTCATTATAGACTGTCCATTCGCCTATGAAGGAAGACCCAGCGACATAAATCACCTTTTTAGGTCCATCCGAACGTTACCTAGCCTATTACGAAAACTAAGGGACTAAGGGAATTTGTGTTGTTCGATATCGCGTATTTTCTCTATACATACGAAGATTAATTGCTCAGATCCTTTTGTATTTTCTAACGTGGACACTATTAAACTGATTCTGTGTTTTTTTGGGTGGGGGTGAAATTGGGGTGGTTGGGGGATGGAGGGTTGAAAAACTGAAAAGTCTTTAGTATTGATAATAAACTGTCCATTGACCTGTGAAGGAAAGACATAAGGCATAAGACAATTTTAGGAGGTGGGCTGTCGATGTTTTGGTTGCAAGGGGGTCTCAGACTAAAGCTTCGTGCAATAGGAAAATAATAAACTTATATCACAGTAATGTGTGGGAAGTACTGGGTCAATCAACTTGACTTAATTTTTTCTTTTGGGTGGAGGTGAAATGAGGTGATTGGGGGTGGGTGAATGTAAAAGTGATAAACTTTTTGTATTTCTAATAGGCTCTCCATTGACCTACGAAAGAAGGACCTAGTTTCAGTCAACCTTCTATGCACCTTTGCAAATGTTCGCTAATCTAGTATGACTCTATTAGGAAACCGCTCGATACAATCGCCTTGCTTCCGGCGATCTACCATCAGCCAACTCCTCATTAGTAAAATCGGCCATTATTTTTCAACATAACACTGCTCGTATAACACCAAATTAATAAATCGCGAAGAACTGAAATTAAAGACTGATGAACTCTCAAACAAAATAATGACAACCGCCTTGACAACAGAATTTCAGAATCACGCCGCTTCTAGTGTCTTAATCGCAAAAGTATGACTCAAGCGCACTACCATAAGTAATAATTCTTTCTTACTTATGTAATTTTTTTCAGTGTTTTATTGGAAAGCTTCCGAAATGTGAAGTACGTAGACTATAAAGTGTACGTTTTAAATTTGTATTAAATTATGAGCAGATTTAATCTCTTGAATTTTTACAATTCGACGCACGGGTTTCACATAAAAAAATAAAATGAAAATATTAACGATATTGTTGCCATCATGCAGAGAAACGGTCTTTATTTTTTTAAGGGAAAACCGTGCATCGAAGAAAAAAATCAACTGTTCAACTTTGGCTAAAAATGAGTGGGGATTTAAAAAATAATCTTTATTTTAGGAGAAATCAGTGGCGTACCATCAATGTCTGCCAAAATAGGCAGTTCAAATTACGTACGAACGCCACTGGTGGAAATTTAAGAAAAAGTGATACATTAAAAAATGCCCCTTGATTCATAGTATATGTACGAACAATTTCATTGAAATATCTGAAGTGGTATTGTAGATATTAATAATAAATTATTTATTTTTCAAAACTTTACCACCTTGTATCTCAAAAGTTAAGACGTTTAGGACATACGTTCATATGGTTTTCTTCTTAAAATGGACCAAAAAATCGCCTCCATAAATATTGACATTTAATTGGGAAACACCCTGTAGTGTGTTTGAGTACACGACACAAAGTGTTATTCAGTCGAAGATGAGCCTCCTCCCGGTTGACTAGCAACCTCCAACCGCTACTTAGAAAAAAAACGACACATAGTGACATACAACGAATTTTTTGGCAATTTTATTTTCTTGGACGGTTCGATTCAAAAAATGATTCATGAAAATTTAGCGTACCGGAATGTCGCAGCAACATGGACTCTAAAAGCGATGACCGATGAACAAATCGCCTGGCAACTGTAAGCGGTGGAAAACGCAACTTTAACGCAATAAACAGTTTTTAAACAACGTGATTACATGTGAAGAAAGTTGCTTTTATCATTACGACCCCGAGTTGAAGTCTCAAAGTAGTAATGGAAGGATACAGGTAGCTCAAGACCGCAAGGCTCCAGCTCACAGATCAGCGATTTGTGAATCAATTGATGAATTAACGGTGGACATTATGGTTCACCCCTCTCGGCAATGCTTCATGTGACCTCCATTTATTTCCTGTCAAACAAGAATTGAGAGGTCAAAAATTAGAGTAAGATTCCTGGGTCTGCATTTCTTTTAGATGTAGCCAAAAAGTTTTCTCTCGACCCATAGCAGCCAACACACTTTTTTGGCAATCAGATTCAACACTAGCTAATTTGCTGAATAGTACATTTTACTCAAATTAATGTGCAATAAATCGTGTGGTGAGGTAAATCATCCAGCGACTTCACCTCTGCTTCTCATAGAAGATCCATTGGACAAATTCTTCATAGTCGTTTTTTGTCTACTTGACCTAGAAGAGGCCTAAGTAATTGTGCAATGTATGGTTGCATACGTACGATGGTGCAGCCACGATGGTAACGAGAATTTTTGATTGACATCCTTGCATAATGACTTTGTTTGATTCACTAGCTCCAAAGTTCGATATATGTTCATATTGGTTTGATAACTGTTTTGTAGATGAGCGGTTTATTGTCGATTGATAGATATGATTTCCGACATATCGACCATTTGATTTCCTTTAACTTTTAGTTCAATTTGCTTTTTTTCTTCACTATATGGGTTTTTTTCAATTCAGTTTCTCAATAAAGTGAAGCACTAGACACTTAACTACTTCTGTTTACGGTATATCGATTTGACTAAGGCTGGCAGTTGGAAAATTATCTTTCCTGAGAGCAGGCATAGCCAAAAGCCTCTTATGTTGTGTATAATTTAAAAACATTCTCACCTACGCCCTTGGCATAGTACATATAATATACTTTCACAGTGTTCCTATTTCTGCGTTCAGTTTTATGGATACCATAAAGAAAGTTACATAGTAACTGCACTAACAGAGCTGCACCAGATACAGCAATTTCGCAAGTGATGGGTTGTTTTAAAAGCGACAAGGTATAGTATTTCATCAACGTGAAAGTGCTGGCGAGAAAAATATGACATACTACCAGAATTGATGATGGATTAAGTTGTTCCTAAAGATAGTTTATTCGTGTAATATCTGAAACTTAACCTAATGAATGAATATGAAGGAATGAGTGAAATAAGGAGGACGGCTTGCTGGCGACAATAGCCACCAGTACATAGGCCTACAAGTGGGTCCTTATACATCTCTCACCTGCCCATCGTATGTGTTCGGGTACACGGACCCTTGAAACTAGTGTAGTCTGCTGTGATACCAAAATAATGGCTTCACAGCGGCATAAAAAATTGTGCTGAGGATTTATCCTCATCGCCACAGCGTGCACACGTCAAGTCGCTTGCCACCCCTATCACATACACACAGAAAAAAATACTGTTGCGTTTCCAATTAATTGTTAGTATTTGGACATTTTTCCATCGCTTTAAATATATTTACAGTTGTTTCAAATTTAATCCTTATATTCGAAGTAATCACAGGTACGCCAATAAATTCAAAATAATTTTATAGTCGTTCTAACGATATGCATAATTTATCTAATACCAGTATTGAAATATAATGCGATCAAAACATCATTTTATTTTCGAAATTCACCCTATGTTTCATTTAAGCAAAGCATACAATCTATTCCATGTACAAAAATTATTACTGCAACAGCAGTTCGTGATAATTCATCTGATAAAAATTAATTTTGTTTCAAAAGGTAACTATTACGTGAACAATAACCCATGCTTTCAGAACATTGTCTATGCTGTTAAAGAAATTGGTAAGTAGTATTCGTACCAACAACATCATTGTATATCGAATTCAATGGCCTTGTTGTTAGCTAAACTATAATCAGTATTCGGCGGGACTGGTGTCCCAATTCAATGAATGTAAAAAGAAAGAACAGGGGGATCATCTTAGTGTTATTATCGGCGCCAACCCGCCAACATGGACGAGTTTGTTTCGTTGTGTTGTTTCGGTGTTAGCCGTGTTGTGTCATCTCGTGTTTTTGTTTTTTGCATCAGCAATTGTGTGATTTAAATGTGTCCAGTTATATATTCCTACTGAGAAATTGGGGCTTAGAAGAGCTAACACCCACATTTGAATGTACATATTTAGATTAGTCAGACAGTTATATTTCAGGTAAAAATGCAATAACTGCTGCAGGCTTATGTCTAATTCTTATATCATGCTCCTTATAACTTCATATAAACTCACACCATTTAACATCCCAATGAATTGATCAGCTGTCCTCGCAATAAAGTGTGTTGGTCCAAGGGAAAGAAAGTAGTTTAGAATCAATTACCAAACACAGATTCGATTCAACGACAGGCTGCGATTGAATCATTCATTGGAATCCAATGACATCTTGTAGTTGAATCGATAACACGATATAATTCGTTAGCCACTAGTCTTTGACAAAACGACAGATTTTTCTGTGTGCAAGAGACGTCTGAAGATATTTTATGGCTAGATAGCAGGATCACTAGTAACTTTAGCCGCCTTTTGTCCAGTGACAGACAGAATCGGCGCACCTTGGCCGGAGGTCCCTAAGATAAATTCTCTAGCTTGACGGATATTCCCCTCCATCTTATAAGATATTGATTTTGCAACCACACCTTTGTTTTCCTTCTAATAATGCCTGCTGCCAGTCCCACAGCCGGATCAGTACCCTGGAAATTATTCCTTGACCCTCGCCTTGCGAGTGCGTCCGCCGTTTCATTACCGCAAACTCAGGCCTGTCTCGGCACCCACATACAAATGACACATGATGTCTTGCCGAAGTGTCATACAAGTCTTTTCTACGTTGCAGAATGAGCTTTTAGGATGTTCCTTTGACCAACGACGTGCTACTCCGATAGTAGATTCTAGATTCGCAGCCAATCGTTAGCTGTAGTAGTTAGCTGTAACCAGTGTATATTTGTTACAAAATAGACCATGAATGAGGTTTGTAGATCGAGACGAAGTTTGCGATCGAAATAAATACGTTTTTGAATGTTTGAAATTATTAAACGACAAATTCCTATAATAAAGTACCTAATCAAATATGCTCTATTTAAGCAACCATTTCCATGACGCTGTGGTGGTGCAGTGTCTTAGAGTCTTAGCCTCTCTTCGAGCGGGTGTTGGTCAAAGCCCAGGCCTTGCAGCTTTTTTTATTTTTTTTAATGAAATGCTTCTTGTTTCAAATTTTATGAGAGATTTTACATGTGCAACAAAAATTACTGATCATTTTACTTTTTTGGATGAAGTTCAATTTTGATATTACAATCAGAGCAACTGGCGATTGATATTGACGCCCAGACTTCACTTCCATTGATTTTTTGAATTGCCCACTGCTTCCGGTACTTAGTTTTTGTACTATGTAGTGTAAGAAAAAGTCTAATAAAATTTGATTCAAAATCACATTTATGTTGATGGTACAAAACGCACAATTGTATAACATGTACAAAAAGCATATCAATAATTTTTTTGGCAAAAAAAAGAGTTGCGTCTGGGCTTCGAACCAACATCCTCTCGAACACAGACCAACAGTCTAACGCTCTGAGACCGAGCGCCACCACAGATTTGTGGAAACGGTTGCTTAAACAAAACATATTTGATTAGGTACTTTATTACTGGAATTTGTCATTCAATTTCAAACATTCAAAAACATATTTATTTCAATAGATCGATCGATCTCGAGCTGCAAGTTTCATTCATAATCTATGCCGCAACATATATGTACTGGTTACAGTTAACTATTTTCACCATTGGCTGGGAATCTAGAATCTACTATCGGAGCAGCACATCGTTAGTCAAAGGAACATCCTGACCACCTTAGTGACGTCACACAGATTCGGGACCTGTCAGCGTGTCTTCGGTAGTGGATTCAAAAATCCATTTTTATTTTGATATCACTTTTGAAGTGTTGCGAAAAATTAAAGCAAAACTAGTTTTGTTATAAAACTTATATAATTATGATCTTTCCATTTATCACAAACAATTTTTTTATTCAAAACCCCAATTGAAAATGTGTTTTAAATAACTTGTATTAAACATGCGAACTTTGCTCCCGAATGCATTTCCGTCAAGCTTCTCAAAAATTCCGTCCGGAATGCGAAACCCTGCTTTCGTTGCGAAAGCGTTTCAAATAAAAAGTAACCTTATGGAATTCCGCTTCATTTGCCGCGTCTGCAAAAATTAATAAGACCCATTGTCCGCGTTCGGAGTAAAAATTCCAAAGACGGTTTTTATTATCATTTAATAATAAAAGCAAACGCAGTAGAAAATTCAATTTACACGTAGTTTATCGCTGGCATCGTAGCAAAGCGCACAAACCAAGCCATTACTATTCACGTTTGCTCTATCATAAAAATTTAAATAGCTGGAATAACTCTTGATATATCCGAGCGGCCGGCCTTTTATATGCTACAGTCTGATTCGGCCAATAGTCTGGTTCACAGGAAAATATTTAGCAGTTCATTTTTTTATGGTCAGCCTCCCGCAATGGCTGATAGCCTGTGTCGCTGTAGGAGCGCTGCGAGAGGATAAATAAGTGTCAGTGCATGTTAGATTTGAAACGCTGCAGGCTGTAGCCGTCGGGAAACAAATTCCCAGGCAGCCCATTCCACAGCGTCGAAGTTCTCCGAAAGAAAGAATGCTCGAGGAGACTGGTTGGGGAGTACTGTTCCTCGTCCGGATTGCTTTTGGTGTTATTATCTGGGAGAGCTCACTCGAACATCACTGCAGTGTGTATTATTCGATAAATTATATGATTATTGTGTATTATATGGTAACTGATTTATCAACATTTCTATGAGTCGGCTTTTATTCTTGCTATTTCCAATTAGAGTCATAGGCTCCAACTTTGGGTAATTCCGCGGTGGGGGTAGGGGTAAGAATTTATACATATATAAACAACAAATTAGTGGCGCATCTCCGGAGGTGACGGCGGTAGTGGTACGTGGTGGTAATTTTTTTATTTTAGCGGCATAAACTTCTGAGATTATTAGCCGCGTGGCTCAGATTCATAAAGATTTAAAAAGTTCTATGGACTTTATGAAGTGTAATAGTTTATTGCACATTTTCTGGTTGTTAAAGCATTCACGAAGAGTCTGCGGTATTTCGCAAAGTGTACGGGCATGAGAGTGGCGTGAACATTCAAGGATGATGTGCTTCAAAGTTAAACGTACTTGACATATGTCACAACTGGGAGGATCTTGATTTAATAACATAAATGATGTTAAACGAGTGTGCCCTATCCGAATTCGTGAGAGGCATACCTGCTCTCTGCGTGTCTATGTACTAGAATATGGGAACTTAGATATTGTGGGCTCACTTTGTTCCCATTTTATTTGCCACAGGTGATTAATCCTTGCTTTCAGATAGGCTTTGAAGTCTTCCAGTTTTAAAGGACAGTTTTCTGTTGGAGTACTTAGCTGGGTGGCACCTGCACGAGTTGCAGTATCAGCATTTTTATTTCCAGCTATTTGCATTCTTGTAAGAATAAGTGGGTTGCTTTAATAAAACTGTATGTACATCTTAAGTAACTTAAAAATACTTTTGGTAAATATTGAACGAAAAACAGTAGTTGCTTAGGATTTTATTACAAATGTGCTGATGGAATTATGTATTAGTATATCCAGTATACCCAGCAAATATGTCAGATGGAGCTCTAATTAGTCACCTAGTCGGAGCCTATGTAAGGGACGTATCCTCATTAAGTTCTAAATTTGCTGCACATTTATTTTTTAGTGCATGGCAATTTCTTTTTGATGACTCCATACTAACTTTCTGATACCCTTAAAAAGCATACATACATAGTTTTTGCAATAGTAATTATTTACTATTTTAACTTACATGTTACATTGGTGTATTAGCATACTTCAATTATTACATAACATAAATATTTTATATTATATTATGGACAGTCATCAAGACTTTCGGAAGTAGTTGATATAGTGTTGAATGATTGGTTTTCCGTATCTGCCCATCTTCAATGAGAGCAAGAGGACAACGTACTACTAAGGGCGTATCCAGACATCAGTCTTGGTTGGGGGGGGGGGGGGGGGGGTTAGCATGGGATGAGATTTGTGTATGCTTTCCCCATTTTCTGTAATACCTTTGTCGCGGCAGTTGAGGTAGCAGAAAGGATATGTGAAGCAAGGAGTTAATACGTGAATCAATGTTTTTAAGTCCAGCCACTTAATGGGAAATCGTACAAGAAATTTGCAGTGAATTTTAAGTTATCGCAAGGTTTGCAGAATTTTATTTTCAATTGAATGATACCTGACTCATATAATTTATTTAGAAAATCAGAGTTATTCAAAATACGAGGAAAATGAAAATTAGTGTACAAAATATGCGAAAATAGAAATTAATACATTATGCAGTATATGCATTGATCTGTGGTTTTTATTAGAAACGCGAGGTATATTACGTAAGTCTAATTTAGATATTAACCATTGAGTAAAACAGTGAAATAAATTTTGGTCAAACATCTTAGGGGGAGGGAGTAATTACCTCTGTATACTCCTGTGTACGCTACCTGATAATTCATATAATTTTCCAGTTCTACATAAGCTTCTTTCAAAACACAAATACGGTAGGATATCAACTGTAACAAAATCAGCCTTTAGTTTAATCCCATTTTTATCAATAAAGAGTTAACTACTATTTTTATGTGATTTTTTTTCATTTATTTATTTGTACTATGCAATACAAATAGTGCCACCTCGAAGGCTGCGCCTTGTTTGAGGTATTGGCATTCACTAATTATTGAAATTGTACACTGTAATTTAGCTAACCTAACGTTGCTGCTCCTTCTCTTTGGACTGCTATGGTCGTATGCATTTTAACGATTTTCACTTCTTGATTTCCAATTTATCCATTCTGACCAGCAGCATACATTCTTCTTCAATTTCATTGATAACATCATTAGAAACTTAAAATTTGGATGTGACATCCAAGTGTGTTTTTTTAGTTTGATGCTCAGTTTGTTTTAAAATCTTTATTCCTTCTTCAGACGCGTAGTAACAATTCATACTCTCATCACCGATGGATGAATGAATGAGGACCAGAGGCTATATGTGGCTGGTGCATAGGCCACACGATGGGCCCTTTTGCGCCTCTATCCGCGCTAGTTCCTAAGACCTGCCCTTTTGGCAAAGGCAAGTACATTCTTAGGTCCTATCCATTTTATCTCTATTGGTTCCAAGGTTATTGAGCCCAGCATAGTCTGCCTGAGATAATCCAGGGTTTCACAGCGACGCAAGATGTGTGCCGAGGATTCTTCCTCTTCACCACATCACGTGCACGTGGGGTCGTTGAACACCCTCATCACGAACAAGTGACGCTTGAAGGTGTTGTGACCCGTTAATAGGCCTACTAGCAATCTCAAGTTACTCCTATCCAGAGAGAGACAAAATCGTCCTATTCTCTCTGCAGGCCGTGCTAATAGTTCCCGAGCTTGACGGAGATGACCAGAGATGTTGTTCCATTTCAGAGAGTGTTGATTCTGGATCACCGATGGATGGTCTAACTAACATCTGGCGGCCCCCCTTCCCTCCATTTTCTTCTGCTCACACCTGCTTATATACATACTTTTGGAATCAAACATTCGTAGAAGACGATGCTTAATATCAATTTTCACTTAATTATGGATATACTATGGAAGTATTAAAATATATTTTCATTTGAAGAGAAAACACTAAAAATAATTAAAATAAAAAAAAAATAATTGGAAGCGGCAGAAAAAATGGGTAAACATTTTAGTATTTTATGTATTTGATGCAACTCAGAAGGATTTACGTTAAAACATTGACAGCTTTCGGAGTCCGAGGTCAAACTCCCTGGGTATACTCCGCCAAATATAAACTTTAAAAGCTTTTTTCTCAAAAACTGAAAAATGTGGCTTGGACACTTTTTACGTTGTGCCCTTTAATCAGATTAATAGTACGTCTTGCAAACGTACAAACATTTGTCATCAGATTTGATACCAATGTATCATAAAAATTACGTGATGCCCAAAGCTGTTTTAAATATTGAAGATTTTATTTTTTCACGCCTGTACTAAAAAGAGGTGTCAAAACAAAGTCTATCCGAACCTGTTTTAAAAACTTGCTGTTATGGACGGTTTATGGTATACACTTTGAATATAGTCTAAGTCATGACAAGTCGAAATTCCATTCTTAAAACGTTTGAAAAAAATGAAGTCAAGTTGATTGACTCAGTACTTCCCACTCATTACGGTCTGAGATCACCTTGCAACCAAATCATCGCCAGACACCCCCCCAAATTGTGTTATGCCGCTAGATCTTTCCTTCACAGCTCAATGGACAGCCTATTATCAATACCACAAACTTTTCAGTTTTACAATCCCCAGCCACCCCAATTTCATCCTCACCCAAAAAAGGTAGAAAATGATCAGGAACCCCTAAAATATCTAAAAACGAAGTTTGAGCAGTTTTCATATTTTTAGTTTCTTTATTATTGCTACGGTGCCACTGACACGATTTCTAACAACCATCCTCACCACGGTAATAATACTGGGTCAAAATTTCATTACAGTCGATTTAATAGTTTCCACGTTACAAAATACAGAACGATCTAAAGCAATAAGTAATCGTATGCATACAGAAAATTCTAAGTCCCTTAGTTTCGGTAATAGGCAAGACAATGTTCCGACGGACCTAAAAAGGTGATTTATGATTCTAGGTCTTACTTCACAGGTCAGTGGATGGCCTATTATGAATACAACAAATTTTTTAGCGTTTCAACCTCCCACCCCCACCCAAAAAAACGCAGAAAATGATCAGCAACTTCTAAAACGTTTAAAAATGAAGTTTTTACATTTTTAGGTTTTTATTATTTCTGCACCGCCACTGGCACGATTTATAAAAACTATACGCAATTTCCATCCTCGCCACGGTAGCAATACTGTGTCAAAATTACATTAAAATCATTTCAGCAGTTTCCTCGTTACACAATACGGAACGATCTAAACTCGTACGTTTACACCAGAAAAATTCTAAGTCCTTTGGTTTCTGTGATAGGCAAGGCAATGTGCGAATGGAACTAAACACGTTATTTATGTCGCTAGGTCCTCTTTCACAGGTCAGTGGACAGTCTATTATGAAAGCAAGAGATTTTTCAATTTTACAACTTTTCACCCCCCAACCACCCCAAATTTCACCCTAGCCAAAAAAAAGTAGAAAATGATCAGGAACACCTAAAACGCATAAAAACGAAGTTTGAGGAATATCTGACAGACCGACAGACATACCGACAGACAGACCGACAGACCGACGGAAATGAGTGACGCGGATTTTCGTTATGTAGACATCATAAAACGCCCAAAAAAACGTATTATCTCAAAATAGAAAATTTCCGCGATCACAATACTTCCCTCACCTATCGGTGTGGGAAGTAATAGAACCAGTTGTGAACAAAAAATTGGAATTACCTTCGGAGCTAAAGAATAAATGTAACGATGCAGAACAAGCCAATTAAGTAACTCATTGTAGTGTGCCTATCCCAAGTTTGCTCTACGCCTTGGTTAGTGACTAAAGAGAGGGAGAATTTACACCAGAATGGCCCTCAAAACGTGGGTTTTTATATTAAAAATTCTCGACCGCAGAAGCAGCCAGACGTGGCCGTCCAAAGAGCGGCCCTTCAGCGTTTAATAGCTTCAAGATGTCCGAAGCTGTTCGACGGCCGACATTTTTCATACTCCTTTTTTCCGGGTCTTTGCCCGCTCTTCCGCTATCATCGCCCCTTTGTTTTCCTACCAATGCCTGCCTTTTACTGATCGTATTATATTTCCATGGTATCTGCAGATTTTTTGGTATAGACAATCAGGATGTCTTTTTGTTAAGATAACGTTTTTGTTTCATAGGCCAATATTTAGAAAAAACATTGTAGGCGTGAAAAATTTGCAATTTTTATCCACCCAATAACAGTATATTTAAAAAAATATAATTGCTAAGGTATATGAATAAAAATAGGATTAAAATTTAATTGAAATATCACAGGTAATCAAGTACCAATAACAGTCAGTGAAGGTAGACCGAAAAACACATGATAGACTGAACACAACAAAAATATTGCAATGATAACACAATCTGAAATTAAAATTAAAACGCAGGCACAGATAGAATGTTCAATGGCTATCTAATACGTCGAGATCAATAATCACTGTATGCTTTTAGTAGGGTTTATTTCTTGGTACAGAATATATCATATTTGCCGCATATATCTCATGACACAAGTTACAGTAGAATGTGAAGTATTGACGACTAATTAGCCTAGGGGTGTAAAAATTGATCTTATTCAGTACCAAGGGACAGTCAATTATGATATGTACTAAGCTGAACAAAAATGATAGAGCACGTTTGCCACGTCGCATTTATAGGCTCACAATGTGAAGTACTTTCAGCAAGACATTATGGTAAAAACTTCTTTCCGGGTAAAACCTGCAAAATTCGAAAAAAAAAATAATACTTGATGAAGCTCTACGTTTGACGGACTTTTTATAGATTGGATACCAGATCAGTGTAGCGTATTCCAACTTACTTTGAATGAAGGTAAAGTACAGCAACTTTAAGGTATCGACATTAGCAAGTTTAGACCAGTTTCTACCAAAGTAACTTTAGGGCTCATGAAACTAAATTCATAACATGTTCCATAAAAGTTAGTTTTTCGTAAAATGTGACTCCCACGTCTTTCCCTTTCTCAAATTTAACACTTAATATGGTAGTTATCGTAATGAATCCTATTAATGTTTCTCGTATACGAGACTAGCTTACATTTGTATATATTTATTGTTAGCCGATTATCTTAACATCAAGAGCGAATGAAGTCTAGGCTATTTTGGAGTGCTACGATTAGTTTATGATAATAGGTACGATAATAGGTATCCTGCTTTCACGAGTGTGACTTTTAAAGAAAACTTCTTTTTGGCAAAAATCGTTTTATTTTTCTACATAACTTCTTTTTTAACTCGATAAATTAGTTCAACGTGTTTCTATTTTTTCCACCACAGAGCTATTTGTTCAGGTTTGGAAGATAGAAAATCGGCAGAGAGGGCCCATTTGATAATTTTTTGCCATTAAATCTAGACATATGCACTCATGCATTCTTCTGAGCAAATATCCCTTTTAGCTCTCACTGAGTCACTGAAGTCACTGAAGAGAGCTTATGCAGAGTCTCTATCTGTCCGTCCGTCTGTCCGTATACAAAAGATAGCGAAAACTACAGGTGCTAGAGAAAAACTAGATACAGATTCGGAATCAGCATGAAAAAACTAGTCCGGGAAAAATCCGGTTTTGTCAATATCGCTTCTGGTTTTGAGATTCCTGAAGCACAGGCAGCGTGACCGAGCAGTTAAGACGCTAGGCACCAGTCCGAAAGGGCGTAGGTTCGAATCTCACTGCGGTCAAGAACTTTTTTATCTTTTTTAAAGATTAAATGTTAAATTTGTTGATTACTAGTTCGGGAGAAATTCGGTTTTGTCAATATAATAAAAAAATTAAATTTGTAAATTCCACAGTGAGAGCGCCGCCGCCGTTTGAATTTACTCAGGTAAATTCTTCCCTACTTTTTTATATAGTATCGTGATGGCGAAAATTTTCGATTTTGAGTTAACACTCGTTTTGGACGTTTTATTATACCTATATAACGAAAATCGTCACTTACTTCAGCCAGTATTTCTGTCGGTCTGTCTGTCTGTTGTAGTTCTTCTAGCCTCATAATCTCAGTAACCGTTGCATGGATTGTGATGAAATTTATGCAACGATGTGATGTGGAGCCGTACTAGATAATGCTGCTATAATGTTGAAAATCGGTTCATGGGCGGCAGAGTAATTAGCAAAAAACAAAAAATTTGAAATATTCCCCAAATTTCGTTTTTGGGCATTTTAGGGGTTCCTGATAATTTCTACTTTTGGGTGGGGGTAATATTAGGGCAGATGGGGGTTGTTGTAATACAGAATCCAAAGGACTGGTGTATTCGTATGAGTGTTGCCTTAGACCGTTCTGTACTGTGTAACATGGAAGTTATTGAATTGATTTTAATTAAATTTTCACACAGCATTACTACTATAGCGAGGATTGAAACCGCGTGTGGTTTTTAGAAATTGTGTCAGTGGCGATGCAGCAATAATTATTAAAAAACTAAAAATATAACAACAGCTCGAACTTTGATATTAGGGGATTTGGAAGTTCCTGATAGGAGATAGGGCAGTATTGTGATCGCAAAAATTTCTGTCTGTCTGCCTATCTATTGGCGTCTTTAAAGCCGCGTAATCTCAGTAACCGTTGCTTGGATTGTGATGAAATTTGGGAGATATGCTGTCGGGTCATAGTACGTACTGCTGCTATGAGTTTTAAAATCTATGCACTGGCGGCGAAGAAATTCGTAAAACACAAAAAGCTATCAAAACTCCTCCAAACTTGTTATTTCTGTTTTTGTTTTCCTTCTTTGATTTTTGTTGGTTTGATGTAGATTCGGCGTGAGCCTGACCTCTACCTTGTATGCCACATGAGGGCTAAAATTTGCCGAGCAAGAGTACAGTCAGAGAGCGAGAGAGAAAGATCTTAGAGTCACCCTTTTTATGATAGGGAAATATTTCATTTAGTTTTATACTTCGATTGCGAGATAAGTTCGTTTGCCATTACCAAAAACCATGTCAGTCATTTCGCGGATTTATTTGTCGACTGTCCTGTAATCCTTGGGCGACCTACAATTTAGAAAATGAAGATTCCAAGTAAAGTAAATATTTTGACATTGTTTATTTGCGTACGAACCCATAATCACCTACGAGTACCTAATACGAATTAGAACAACACAGCGCAGCATATGTCTTGGTATATTAACTACACCAAGACCAAGGTTATGATCGTAGATAGAGAGCATGACAATCATCGAGAAATAAAGTCAATAGGCCGTTGTGAGGTAGTTCAAAGTTTTGTGTATATCTCGACGGCGCATTCAAGAGGCATGGGTGGCCATGACAAAGCTTATAAAATATGGCGTGACCATAACATCACTATAACATCACTAAAGCTACCAAAATGGCGCTGGTTCAGTCTCTTGTGTTCCCCATATTTTTGTATGCCTCGGAAACTTGGAAAGGCAGATCGAGCTTACATAGACGCTTTTGAAATGTGGACGTGGAGGAGAATGCTGAGAATTCCTTATACTGCCCATCGAACTGGATGGTTCTCATACTGGATGAGCTCGGTAATCCAAAGAGACTATCCTCCATTGTGTCGTCGAGAATGCTTACATTTTTCGGACATATTCACAGAAGCGATAATATGGAGAAACTTGTAGTTCAGGGTCACGCCCCGAGTGGGTGGTGCCGTGGCCGTTCCCCTACACGCTGGGTGGATACGACGAAACGGTTGCTAGATATGAGTATCAAGAGCGCCACTGAACTGACAGCAAATCGCGAACGATGGCGAGCTACAGCTCTCAAAACTATTGATAATATTCGTGTCGGCAATACCCTAGCTCCGACTTAATGCATTTTACGAGTTCACAACATGCCTGTTGAGACATTGTGACTATGATGATGACCTAATATGAAGACGGATATGCTACTAATAGAATACGGTTCGCAACTCTAGCTGTACATTCTAATTTCTGAATGGTTGCTTCGGATCAACTAACCAGAACACGTTCAAACAATCGGACCGGTAGCCGTGAAACAAGTAACTATAAAATATTACAAGACAAATAGAACAATGGGCGGGAAGATAAGTCTGTAGCAACCAGAGCAGTTATATCAGTATCCTCTCTTGCTTTTCACACATAATAGTGGCATTCCGTCTATTGTTGTGACTGTTGATGCGTTTTGACCAAAGACCTATCAGCTGACTAGAAATGTGTAGAAATTTCCGATAACCACTGTTTGAGAATAATAACGAAATAATTAAAAATATGAAAAAATATACTCCAAGGATCGCGTTTTATTGGGTTATTATTAAAGATAAACTTTTTACTAATGGTTTTTTTGACTATGTATGCATGCACAGTGAAAGCGGATAGCCTGCTTTGTCCAGAGCCGAACCGCTCGCAGGTAGAAGCAGAAAAAGCGAGGAACCTTAAAATAAAATTAGTACATGCATTTATAAGCCACCTTCAGCGCCGGTCGGCGCGGGTTCCCTGCTTTCGTACACACAGTGAAAGCAGTCACAAGCAGCTAGCCGTACCAAGTGTACTTTGGCTCCCTGACTTTGACAGTTGACGTTGACACGGAACATAACCTAAAACTAAAACGTTCGCGCAGGCCCGCATTATTTTGGGATTTTCGCCGCTTTCGCGCTGATATTTTTCGTCCGAGAGTCTGATGTTTTTAATAATACTGGAATTGAACTAAAGTCTATTATTTACTGTGAATTAATTAAAAGAATAGCTTTAAGATGTACTATATGCAATACATTATTTTCAAAGCATTGCAATTTAAGGCTGCATGTAAAAAAATTTCACCCTAGTAAGTTTACAACAGAGGCGTCTGTACAAAACAAAAAAAAAAACGCCATCAAAAGATTTAAAATACTTGCCAAACCAGTCGCCAAAGAAGCAAAATAATATCGCGCTAAACCTTTTATATCCACCAGAATAAAACTAATTGAATTTCAATTTAAATAAATTGTTTGTTATTTTTTATTTTGATCATTTATAATTTTAAAACTGATTCCTTTTCGAATACCTAAGTATATTAAACTAATTAATTTTACCACTATAAAGAAACAAAAGTTTAATATATAGTGTGGTCAACATACGGGAAACTATTTTATTATCGATATCTCAGAAAATTCTATTCATTACAAAAGATAGTGCATAGAGAAAAACTAGCAGTGAGTTGATCAAATCTGCCATACCATTGTATATGCAAGGTATGTAAAAATTCGGAAAATTTGATGAAACTAACCTAAAAAATTGAATTTTTGGGACAACCAAATTATATATTCTAAAATTGTGAACAGAAAAGCACTATAAAGTTTTTGCGTATCAGCTGTGGTTACCGCGAAGATTGTCATTGAAAATGCAAAAAATCCGAAATAAATAGGAAAAAACCGGCCAGATTTTCCGAATTTTTACATACCCTGTATACACAATGACAGATTTGATCAACTCACAGCTAGTTTTTCATTAAGCAGCAGATACCGATAATACAAAAGTTTCCCATATGTTGCACACTAAAATGACCACACATAGGCACATAATAAAATAATACAATTTACGTTACATGCTCATTTTCAAGTTTAAAAATATAAGGCGCGACAATTTTCAAATCATAACATGACATTAGTACTCTGCGCGTGCGGAAGTCAGGAAGCCAAAGTACATTTGGTACGGCTAGCCGCTTGTAAAGCAGTCTGCCTGCTTGCGGGGACCTGCAAGCAGGAAACCGCTCCACTTTGTCTACGCCCTATCTCTGACAACAAATTAATTTGAAATGACCTATCTATATTTTGATCAAGAATACGGAACTGGTCATAACCTTAGTACAAAGCTTATCTTTCAATACATTTGGTTTTAATAACGAGCCTATCAATCTAAGGGTAAGTATATATTCGGGTATTACGTTTCTCAAAGATTATTGGGTAAATGGGAAGAAACTTGCAATGAACATTTAATGAAAATACTTAATTGTTGACACCCTAAAAAAGAAAATCTTTCAATTACGCTCGAAACGAATTTGGCATGGACAAACAGAATTCAAACAGAATTAGTATTTTCAGTAAGACGCCAAGGAGTAGTAATTTTTGATTACTAATCCGCTATTTTTTTTCTTGGGTGGGGTAAAATTGGGGCGGTTGGGGGTGGGGGGTTATAAACCTGAAAAATTTGTTGTATTTATAATAGGCTCTGCATTAACCTATCGAAAAGAGTCCTAGCGGCATAATACACTTTTTTGGCCCATCTGAACTATTGACAAAAACCAAGGGACTTAGGATTTTCTGACGTAATAATACAAGTATTGATTTAGATCGTTCTGTACTGTGTAGCATGGAAACTATTACATCAATTTAATGAAATTTCGTATAATCACCTTGGAGAATGCAAAACAAAACACGTATGATTTTTAGAAATCATCTCAGTGGCGGCGCAGCAATTAAAAAGCTAATAGTACCAAAACAACTCAAACTTCGTTTTTAGGGGTTCCTGATCATTCTCTACTTTTCTTGGGTGGGGGTAATTTTGTGGTCTTTGTAAGGTGGGGGATTGTAAAAGTGGAAAATTTCCTGAATTCATGATAGACTATCCATTGCTCTGTGAAAGGAAGAATTTTTTTGGTCGGGCAGCGGCGATGATTTGGTTGCAAGGGGGTCTTACATTATAGCTTCATGCTATGGGAAAATAATGAATTGCTATCACCGTAATGTGTGGCAAGTACTGAGTCAATCATCTTGACTTCATTCAAGTAAACGATCTACGACTCTTATTTCTGTTGGCGTTTATAAATGTTTGTGGGTCACGCTCCAGTGGACAAATGTTTTAGCCACAGTAGTATTCTCATCTATAAATAATGAACTGTCAGAATATTTGCACTTATTGCTCCATGCCTACCGTTATTTGAGAGCTTATGCCCTTAAATTAAATTTAGAAAAGTCTGTTGGCAATTTAAAACAAATTTAGGATATGTATTATAATTTCGATTGACTTCCTCTGTTGACAATACTTTTTCTAATATTCGAATAACAGACGTTCATTATATCGGGTAATATTCGAGTATTGGTATCGACAAACGTACCCGGAAAATCATTTCGGGTACCCTAGGTATCATAACAGTGTACCGAATGAAAACCAAGCTTGCGATTTGAGAGGTCTGTGGCTCGGCTATACGATTGACTGGTCCCAGCATCGATTCTGTCTTTCAAATTAGAATGTGCAATGGAGACGGATCGGTAGATAGAAGCGACACGACAGCAGCAGCCGTAATGAAAAGTATCACAGTTTACATACAAAAGGGCACACAAACGGCGCCGAATTGATATCGACACCGAAATAGGTGGTGCCGCCTCAATTCTATTGATGACAGCTTCGCAAAAAAGGAGGATTGGCAATATGAACACGGGTGACTTATTCATCGTGACTGTCCCGTCACGTTTATTAATCCCGTGGATGACAATAAGAGATGATTGGCGCAGTATGTTTCCCAGAAACAGTACATCTGGAAGTACAAAGACTGACTTTAACCTCCTCATCCTTTAGTATAGACTGGTATGGATAAGGGCTGGTCCAGGCTGTGGAGGTCCTGATTGCTCCCTTCTGGACAGTGTCCAGAAGCTTTAAAGACTGTTTCGCAGCGCATCCCCACACATGGGAGCAATACTCCAGCGATGGTCGGATCTGTACATTGTATAGTAGCAGCCGAACAAAACTCCAACATCCTGGGATGCCATTTTAGCAATACTGACGACGTGGTCGTGCCAGAACATGTTATTGTTGATCCCCAAAAGCAAAAGACAAGAAAATAATTTTTAGACATTGTGTATGTAGAGCAAGTACCTATTTCTAGCTGCGACCGGTTGCCTGGTCTGTAGGCAGCTGATTTTGCTCCGAATAAGAAAAAGAGGCTACTCGCAGCACACTGTTCTCCGACTATAATAGGTCAACAAGGCCATCGCGCCCCGAGATCGCTATGGCTCCTATTTGTCAATCGCACGTCAGTAAGTGCTACTTTTGGTCAATGGTACGTCAATCGACTTTGGGGAAAGAAGGATTATGGGTAATATACGATAAGAAACCGCCACGGTCAATTACGTGCCTCAGCCATCTTATATAATATAAAATCCTCGTTGGAGGGTGCAGCCGAAGTCGCGTTATTCGCATATATCCGCACATGCGTTGTTTATATTATATACTCTGTTACCTGATACTTTAAACTGGCTTGACGTCTATTTGATAGGTATCAGCTGGCAAAGAAGGGTATCTCAAATTTAATTTCTTACTAGTGGTGTTGATTGGCAATCCTGCGATCAGGATCGTATTAGTAATATTCTTACTCAATATCTCATTGCCAAAAAGTAACGACTAATTTTGTAAACAAGAAATGCTTCAATATCCAGAAATTTGCAGCAAAAATGGTCGGTTAAAAGAAATAGATTGTTTTATTGATTTGTATATTGTTAGAGACTATCAAGATACTCCTATATTTAGCAATAAAGACGAATCAATGAATAGCTTGCATCACTAGTGGGACATTTATTGGTTAAAACGCCGGATTTTCCGAGAAAATGTAAAATAAGCATAGACCTCAGAACATAGACGAAAGTGTCACCAAGTGTCAATTACTCGTCATTAACAGAACTTGCACTCAGTACAGCCCTGTGTTCCTTCAAAGCTTAACATTGATACGTCAAGACTCAATCTGGGGTATTTTTAGTTATCACTAACCGAACAGCTGTTCGCTGTTGACACGGCTGACAGTTTAAAGTATCGGGTAACAGGGTATACTTGGTAACATTTTGGAACTCGTATTTATTAATATGCCTATTATTATAGGCAGTGAGAATAAAAATGTTACTGTATCATCACAATAAAACCAAAATACATAATTAGAAAGCTTTTAATAATTTGAAGACAAAAAAACTGAAGTTGCTTCCACATCATTACGGGTAGGTTTTTTCGACATTTTCCATATAACATCAGAATTTTGAACCGCAGCCTTTGTTGCTTCACTCATTCCATATTCAGTATTTTCACTAGCTTGATGCTGAATTTCTTATAGATATTTTTTTAGCTAATACAGGATCTATGTCGAGAGAAATATCATTTTGAATTAACAAAATGAATCAGGAAGTTATATTTTACCTACCCTACAAAGATTTTTTCCAAATCGGCAGTAATTAAGAACCACTGCCCCAACTGCACTTCCATCATGTCTTGTTCTATTTCGCTGTTGTGTTGGTTCATTCGAAATTTTTGAAATTTCAAGACATTACGATGACAGCATTACAATTACAGGCGATAATTTTAGGTTATGTTGGTTTGAAACTAACGTTCGGTTGGTTTTGAATCGTTTTGAATACATTTTGAAATATTGTTACTATGACGTCATCGTTTCAACGCCAGAACAACTGTAAGTGAAACGCGGACGAATACGTTTTGAATGCATGGGCGCCAGAAAACAGCCCTGATACTTTAAACTGGCTTGACGTCTATTTGATAGGTATCAGCTGACGAAGAAGTGTATCTCAAATTTAATTTTTTACTAGTGGTGTTGATTGGCAATCATGGGATCAGGACCGTATTAGTAATATTCTTATTGAATATTTGCCAAAAAGTAATGACTATTGTTGCAAACAAGAAATTGCTTCAATATCTAGAAATTCACAGCAAAAATGGTTAGTTAAAAGAAATAGATTATTTTATTGATTTGTATATTGTTAGAAACTATCACAATACTCCTATATTTAGCAATAAGGACGATTCAATGGATAGCTTGCATCACTAGTGGGATATTTATTGGTTGAAACATACAAGGTACAATTGGAGATAAGTATAAAGTAAGTACATGGAGTAAGATCAATATTTAAGGTAGTTTAACTGAAGCTTAAGCTAAAAATGCTCTTATCTTCATTCTTACCTCATTTAAAGTGTACCTAATCATCATCATTTAGACCAGCCATACTGATATACTGAAAGACACGCCGGATTTTCCGAGAAAATGTAAAATAAGCATAGACCTCAGAACATAGATGAAAACTTCACCAAGTGTCACTTACTTGTTATTAGTAATGCTTCCACTCAATACAGCCCTGCATTCCTTCAAAGCTCAAAATTGATAAGTCATGACTCGATCTGGGGTATTTTTAGTCATCACT
The DNA here is from genome assembly GCA_951848785.1 of Callosobruchus maculatus. NCBI lineage: Eukaryota > Metazoa > Arthropoda > Insecta > Coleoptera > Chrysomelidae > Callosobruchus > Callosobruchus maculatus. The sequence goes on from CATOUR010000036.1 coordinate 353,785, forward strand.
AGCCGAACAGCTGTTCGCTGTTGACACGGCTGACAGATACTTTAAACTGGCTTGACGTCTATTTGATAGGTATCAGCTGACGAAGAACTGTATCTCAAATTTAATTTTTTACTAGTGGTGTTGATTGGCAATCCTGCGAGCAGGAACGTATTAGTTATATTCTTACTGAATATCTCATTGCCAAAAAGGATATCAGATAAAACTATAAAATTTTTGTGATCTATGATTATCTAATGTATGCCCATACCCCGACACAAGGCTCAGCCTTCTAGGGGTGGCATTATTTGTATGTTTCGTGCAAATAAATAAAATGAAAACAAGAAAATGCTTCAATATCCAGAAATTTGCAGCAAAAATTGTTGGTTAAAAGAAATAGATTATTTTATTGATTTGTATAATCAAATGTTTACACATTTTTATAAAAATGTTTCTAATTCAATAACTAATTATTTGGTACCTCAGTTATATTCAGTTCTAATTTAGGAAATTGAACCTGTGTAAACTTTCTGAAATAGCTCCATACATTTTTTACCATTTGTATAGACGTTGCGTTGCCTTTCAACGTTATATTTTTCTCCCAATGCCGTGAAAAAAAATGTTACGAACTCAACGCTTGTGTATGGTTAAGTTAAAAATGCTTTTATCTTCATTCTTACCTCATTTAAAGCGTAATCATTATCATTCAGACTAGCCATACTGAAATACTGAAAAAAAACGCCGGATTTTCCGAGAAAATGTAAAATAAGCATAGACCTCAAAGCATAGACGAAAACGTCACCAAGTGACAATTACCCGTTATTAACAGTATTTACACTCAGTACAGCCCTGTATTCCTTCAAAGCTTAAAATTGATAGGTTAAGACTCAATCTGGGGTAATTTTAGTTATAACTAGCCGAACAGCTGTTCGCTGTTGACATGGCTGACAGTTTAAAGTATCGGGTAACAGGGTATAGGTGATTCGGTACTAACCTATAATTTTAAATGAATAATCTAGTCAACTTCAAAGTCAGGTGGACTTTGATCTCCGACTTTGATTAACTTTCCTAGAGGACAAAATAAAAAAATTAGGTCAAGTTGATTGACCCAGCACTTCCCACATATCATGGTGATACCAGTTACTTATTTTACATGGAGCCATGTACCAGCTCGCACAGATCTTGTTATTTGCGTTTCTGAGTAGCCGATTCTTCAAATGTTCGAGCTCGGCACCTACTTCGGCTAGTTCACACACCCTTCTTGCCCCTTCTGGCATGGATGGTGGTTCGAGCTGTTGTGCAAAAAGCGATCGGTGTGCGTTGGTTTCCTGAACACTGTTGGTCCCAGGGTTGATCCTTTTCTGGTACTAGCGCATCAATACAATCAACAACAACAAAAACTAGAGTTTCAGAACACAAATCAAATTGCCGATCAGGTCAGACAGAAAAATCTGCAGTAGCTAAGCATACACTCCAGGAAAGCGGTAACCACATGATGAAGTTTGACGAGACACAGGTTCTGGCTATGAAGCTCTCTTATTACGCAAGATTGTACAGTATAGGGAGTTTATTGAGATTTATAAACATAAGAACAACTTCAACAACAAAGAAGAAGCGTATAAGCTCAACAGAATATGGTTACCCGCCTTAAGAGACGCAAAGATTCTGGGACGCGCAGGAGTTCCACAGGCATCGGCGGTGCATAGCGCAGCCGCCGCCATTCATAATCCGGGGAATATAAGGATCCTTTCAACAGCATATTTTGTACCGTCCATTGAACCGTCACAAAACAGTTCGGATCGTTTGTGGTGCGCATGCATTGGTTTTGGATGGTTTCGTGACCGTACAAACAGGAAGATCTGTTGGAACGGTTCTTTCACTTTCACTGGATTCGTGTCAGTTCTGACAGCTATCAAAAAAAACTAACCTCGATTTCATTTCGAAAGCCACCGTCAAAACCCAAGATGCCAAGAGCTTTATTAATAGCGTTTTTCACTGGTTGCACTCGGGCTGCACTGGATTTGTGTTTTGCATTTCACTGGCAGATCCAGTGCAAAACTTTTTAAGAGCACGCACTTCACTGGCATTTCTGCACTCGGAGCGGTCGAACTGAGTGCAATAATTTCGCACCCATTTCAAAGCAAGTGTCGTGGAAGTGAACCAAGAAAATGACAGTAGATTTGAGCGGCAAACTTCAAATCATAGAATTGTGTTTCATCTGTTTAAACTTTCGATCTTTGAATACAGTAATACCTAGTTAATTTTCACTATTTGCAGTCAGAATGAGTAGAGTGAACGAAAAAATCAAACTTTTAATTTCCATGTTTCAATTGGTAGAATCCAGCTCATTTACTGAGGATGAACAAATAATGTGTTTAGGAAAGAATTCGGAAGAAAAAATTCCCAGAATCAGCATTACATGGAAACTATAGAACAGTTTTCAGACAAACGGGTGAGAAGTATATAACTATATATGCAAAGATTGTTGTCCAAACAAGTTTTTGTTTCTTGATGCGTATTCCACTGGAAGAACCCAGTGCAAAACTGTTACCCTAGGTGAACTTTTTCAGTATTCTGCACTCGCACGGAGTGCACTAAAATGTGCCCAGTGAAAAATGCTATAAAATTGATCGAGGCCTGAGTTTTCTGACTTTGACTTGGTGTTAGTGTGGTGTTAGTCAATTAACTACAACCGAAAAATGAGGATTATTTGGGTAATTTTAGCAATGAATAACGGTTGCCACCCACAACCAGGTATTCCTGTAGCTCTGGGTTATGTTTTCCATAAAAATGACCGAATTTATCATATCATTTACCATGTATAACATTATTGTTTGATTCCATTTCCATTTTTGGCTATGGTGAAGTTTCGGCCAACAAACGAGCCAGCCGAACAACAAGCAACAGCAAAAACAAAATAAGCAAAATCAAATCACACTCAATCTCAACACTCAAGACTCAAGGAAGCAAGAAAACAGAAGGCTCATAGTAATGACAAAATGAAACTGTGCGCCAAGCGGGCGATTTACTTTCTACTGCGCATGTCAGTCCTCACAGTCCTTACCCTGGACCAAGGACCGATTTGACCGTACAGAAACCGTCCCATGAACGGTAACGAAATCTGTTGGAACGCTATGGACCGTTTCATGAACGATCACAAAACGTGTTGGAACGCATTTCACGTTCTGCGCATGTCCGTGACGATACATTGTACGGTATTCAGGCCTGTTGGAAAGAACCTATAGGTTCAGGTGATATGTATCAGCTTCTGAGGATGCCGATCACTCGTGTTGGCGAAACGTCAAACAGCAAAGTGCGCCGGCGGAGCGTGTCGACGTCGGGCGGGGCAGTCTCTCACTCACACTTCCGGGTGTGCGAGTGCTTCTGTCCTGGCGATCAAGCCGATTTTATCCTAATCCCTATATAATAAAAAAACTACTATCCTCATAGCCTAAGACTAAGTAAGTCTGTCTGAACTTGATTCTGTACTACTTTTCCTGTCTCATAATTGGTTTTCTCTTGCACTCTTTTACTGAAGATCTCTTATAAGAAGAGTAAATAGCACTAACATGCAGTATAATCTTGGTGATGTCTCGATTACCTTTCAAAGCCTCTGGATCCTCTAGTGCAGAGGTTCCCAAAACATTTTTGTGTCGTGCTATGTTTTTCGTTTTTGAATAGAACCCCTACTTATATTGAGTTTTTGTAAATTTCTAACTATAGTGAAGTTCAGTGTTAAAAACAAGTAAAAACACATGTTAAGTTTCATACATTTACTAAATGCATTTAAATTAAAACTATTCAAAATAAAATGTTGCATCTGTTGCAACTTAAGATAAACGTAAAATAGACTAAGCAATAAGTATTTTTTTTAGTGGTAAGGACGAACCTAGTGCTTTAATAATGAATTATCAACATTTGGCGTCAATTTTGTGAGGTTTAATCTTATATCTCCTCGGCTAATGATGTCCAGTATGTTTCTTTCTTTTGTTAGGAGATTGGTAACCGTGCCGAACCCTCTTTGCACTAAGTATGAAGATGGAAAGGAAATTAGAAATTTAATTTCAAGTTCAAAATGTATTGCGATCATAAAGCGAATGCCTATACCCTACAACTTATACAATTTTATAGACAAATATAATATATTTTTTTACTTTCTAGGTACTTTTATGAATAATGTATATGTCTTTATATTACAAGAAAGCTAGTATAATATAAGTGAATAGGTACTATCAGTGTATGTTGAGATCCACTATCGTAGACCCCCATTTTCATTTTATGGACCCCCAATTTTTTTTTTCGTTGGTGTAGGCCCCTTGCAGATAGTCATATACCCCTGGGGGTCGATATAGACCACTTTGGGAATCACCGCTCTAGTGGTTTAGTCAATTTTCTCATTTCCTTTGCGACATTCATGCTCTGATACCCAGACCAGAAAAATCTTGTATTGTGAAAGTTTAACTTTTCATTTTAATTTAGCCACCCTGTAGATGTCAACAGAATGCGTATGGTCGGGCGTCTCTTGCATTGTCGGATGCATGGTTAAATGAACATTGTCGGTATGCTGTTGGTCGGCCATTAGTGTTGCCAGGCATAATTGGAATATTTGATAGCCCTCTGTAAGCTGAGGAGATTACAGTATACTACGGGACGAACGTCCAAAGCGGTAATGCTGCTACCAACCAGCTACAATGGCTATTGTCTCTACTAATATTGAATCTTGTTTTCCGTAGAAAATGAAGAATGTGGCAATGTGGCATATTATGTGAATATAATAAGAGGTATTATTTTTGAATGTTAAATGCGCCTGTCTTAGTCGTAATATCTTGAGTCTGGGTACACACATTGATACATAGAGGTTGATCAATTTATACACCGAAGTATGATACCTGCGTTATTATTGCAGATACAAACAAAATTATTTCCAAAAAAAATCGTATACAATGCTAAGGTGTAAGTTTTAGAATTATTTTATAATATACAGGGTTATTGATAAAGTCACGGCATACCAAAGTTGTATTTTTTCAAATGGAATGCCCTATATATTATCCCAAATTTAAATTGTGCTCGCTTATACAGGGTAATTTCAGAGACATGGCCAATTTGATGTGAAAAACTTAAACCTAACTTAACACCCTTCATAACCCTGTATCTTAAAAAATCAATAACTGGAAGTTTGATTTTTCATGCCAAAATAATTTCGTGGTTATCTAGTTTTGTCTAAAATTATCAATTTTCTGCTATCTTTGATTTTGTATACAGGGTGAACCAAAACTCACGGCCATAATTTTCGTAACAGATTTTCGCGGATACGTCCCGAAGTGGTTCAGGACTAGTTCGGATTAATAAGGACATGCACACTGTGATTACGGGCGTGCGCGGTATGTAAATATTGTATGTAAACTGGTCCAGTCTACATCACAAAATCAGTTTACATAAGGACAACATAAAGAAATGCAAATAACGTCAAAGAATGGCTGTACCATAACAAACCGAGCGCCTCTGGGGAATATATTAAGCTAAGCAGCATCAAGTGCGTCCAGTACTTGGATGAGTGACAGCTTAGGGATACCGCATTTGGGCGAAGAACAAAAATTCGTCACTAAGTTTTTCAGTTACTATCAAAAAGGACGAAGGATGTTAAAAAAACCACCACGAGAATAAGCAAATATAACAGCTAAACATCACTAGAGAAACAAAAATGATTTATTTGATTTTATCCGACTCATAAATGAGGGTAAAGTTCAGGATAAGCATTAGCAGGACGACGACAGAACATCTACAGAAATATTTGCTGTGGTTTTCAACACTACAGTTGCCATTTGGGTCCCAATCGAGGTTCCAAGCTTCAGACAGAGATAGCGAATAAGAAGAAAAAGAGAAAGAAGGAAAGGAACAAGCATGAGAAAGATTAATTAAAGGAGAAGGACAGTGAGAACAAGAGTTAGAACTAGAACTACAACCAGAACTTGAACTTAAATAAGAACAAGGACAACGACAACAAGAATGAGGAATAAGAACAAGAAAGAGAATGACATCCACGAAAACAAGAATGAGAACGACAACGAGACCTACAGCAGCAATAACAAGAACGGCAACAAAGACATTGACAATGAGAAGGATAACGAGAATGACAAGAACCTCATGACAATGAGCTCCAGAACGAAAACTCGAACGAGAGTGAGAACAACAACAACGACAGGAGCAAGATCAGTTTTCTTTCCGCCTTTTTAGGCGAATAAGAAGATGAAGGGGGATATGTTCAGAATTTGTTGACTCACTTTTTTTATCTATTAAGGTTCACGCAAGGGTCACACGGTGTAGACGTAACCTCGCTACGAGGTTATCCGAGTTGACCGACAGAAAAGTTTGCTGCGATTTTCCACGTCAAAATTGCCAACTAGGTTGCCAAGCTTCGGAGTGAGATAGCAAATAAGAAGAAGAGGCACAAGCATAGGAAGAAGTAGTAGAAGAAGAACAAGGTCAAGGAGATGAAAAGGAACAAGAATGATGAAGAGTGTCATATAAAGGAAACGAGAAGGACAACGACAATGTGAACTGGAACTAGAACCAGAACTAGAACTTGATGGAGAAAGAAAACAACGACATTAACGTCAACGATAACAAGAACGAGAACGGCAAAAAGACAACGAACACGACAATAACGACAACGAGAACGACAACAAGAACTAGGAAGAGAAACACAACCAAAAATAACGACAAAGAGAATGAGAATTCAAATTCGAGATCGAATGAGAACGACGACAACGACAACAATGGCGACGAGAAATACAACCAAACGACAATAACGACAACGAGAACGAAAACTCGAATTCAACATCGAATGAGGACGACAACAACGACAAACGGGAACTAGAACGAGAACGGGAACGAAACAAGGAACAATGACAAAAGCAAAACAGGCCGACGGTGTATAAGAAAAGGAGGAGCATGATGAAGAATAAGTTGACCAACGAAGTACTCATAGTCCAATTCTAATGATTCAAATTGGGGGACTCATTTTTTAAACAAGAGTGTTAAGCGGCCTAGGCGAAATCTCGATCATGTCATTTAGGTTATATTATATATAATTCCTCTTATTATTAATGGGAAGAGAAGCAATTAAAGGCGACGCAACCCGTAAGTCTGCCTGATTGCAGCACCCCACTGGTGCTACTGCCTTTTAATTTGCATAGATTTGCAACAGGGCCACGAACAGACACGCCGGGGTGATATTATTACATAAATATCCCAGGGAGGGATGAACGGGCTCTTGAAAGCGACATCTTCACAGACTATTACGATTATAATATTAGTCGGATGTTTTTGCCGCATCAGATGGAGAGCCGACTACAGTACCAGCAACATGCATTCCACCACCTCAAAATGTCTTATTTGGAAAAGGTTCTACTATTATTTTTAATAATGAATTACCGTAATAACCATTATTATTATAAATATACTCCACTGTCCAGGTTGAATTATCACGTATAGAGCGAAGTACTCCCTACGCTTCAAAATATCAAAAACGGCGTATGATATTGAAAATCGCTTAAATATACTATAATAATAATAACTAAAACTGTCTTGGAGCGCAAAACAAACGGAATATTTGTAAAAAACCGATTTTTATGACAATTGACTCTCAATGCCTCATGACGCCGGCACGATATGATGTGAGATTGAGACACGTCTTACAAGGTCAAAACAGAGGTCCACGCAAATATCTAGATTATTCGCTCGAATTCTGAAGTTGGCCCCCATTTCGCCTCATATGCCTAGATTACCAAGAAATTGGACTTCACAACAGTCACAAGAGGGGAGAAACGCTTTCTGGTGACCAGAACCACCAGTGCATAGGCCTACAAGCGGGCCTTTTTGCACCTCTCCTTACCCTAATTCCCAAGTCCAGCCTTCATCGCAAGATGAGGATGGGCTTGGGTCCTGGCCATCTTATATCCTCAAGTTCAAGAACCCTTGAACCCAGAATAGCCTCCCTGTGATACCCAAAGGCTTCACAGCGACATAGAATGTGTGCCGAGGATTCTTCCTCCTCGCCACAGCTTGTACACGTCGGATCACTTGCCAATCCCATCACACACAGATGACGTTTGAAGGTGTTATGGCCGGATAGCAGGCCGACAAGTAACCTTAGTCGGCTTCTGTCCAGTGAGAGACAGAACCGCCCCATCTTGGCCAGATGTTCTAAAGTAAGTTCTCTAGCTGGACGGAGTTGTCCCCAGAGATTCCTCTCGATCTCATAAGATGCTGTTTTTGCAGCCAAACCTTTCCTCTTTTCCTTCTACTGCCAGTCTCACAGTCGGTTCAGGATCCAGATTATTCCTCGACCCTCGCTTTGCGAGCGCATCTACCATTACATTGCCACCAACTCCAGCATGACTCGGCACCTACATAATTGACACCTGATGCCTTGCCGAAAAGTCACCTAAGACCTTTCTACATTTCAGAATGAGCCTTGATGTAAATTTACAAGCACTTTATGTTGTTAATGCTGCCTGGCTGTCAAAGCAGACCGTGATCCGCCTGCTAGGCCCCTGAATTTTGTGAAAGGCACAAGCTAAAACCACATATGTATATCTCTGCTTGGAATACCGTGGTGTATCTTCTACGAGAGAGGAAGAGCTTTGTTTTTGGCCCATAGACCGGAATTTTCGTCGGTAAGTGAGCCGTCCGTGTACCAGACTGGCCCTCTCTCCTCAAAATGCCGCCTGCCGCTTGTCCCCCATTCTTTCCTTGTAGGATACTTTACCGTAAATTTGTGGTCAAAGCGATATGTAGGACAAATTATATCACTCCTTACATGTAACATCAGCATACTTTCACTCAACAGATTTTACCAACAGATCACAAATCAATTCACAAATAGGATCCTTGAATCAATTCACATATAGGATCCCTGATCCAATTAAAAAAATAAGATCGTTGACCCAACAGAAGTGAATGTGTATTTTATCTTTTTGTTATAAATTGTTTTTAATGTATTGGTGTTTTCATCGTAATTTCAGCAACCAAAATGAATCTAAAGATGTTTTTAGGCCCTAAAACGATTTGACAAAAGAATCGCAGACTTCCTCTCAGGTCGGAAAATCTCTGTCGTGGTAGACGGCTTTTCCTCTTCTTTCCATAGCATCAATGCCGGGGTTCCGCAGAGATCGGTATTGGTTCCAGCATTGTTTCTGCTTCACATTAATGATCTACTCTAGCACTACAAACCCAATCCACAGTTTTGAGCAATAGACCGATCTCTGTGGTCGAGCTGGAACGCAGAAGACTAGCAGTGGCAGCTTCACTTTCAAAGGATCTCGATACCACTACCGCTTGGGGGCTTAAGAATATGGTTAAATTTAATGCCTCCAAGACCAAGTATTGTACGCTATCAAACAAGAAGTGCCCAAGCCAACACCAGGTTCTAATGAACAACCGGGCTCTGCCAAGGAGTCACTCATTCAAGCTGTTAGGAGTCAACATTACAGAAAATCTGATCTGCACGAACACGTCGCGTCAATTGCAACAGCTGCTGGTAAAAAGCTTGGGTACATACATATTTAGAGCCAGAAAGTATTTCTCACCATGTAACCTCCTCACGCTATATAAAGCTCAGATAAGACCTTGCCTGGAGTATTGCTCTCATGTCTGGGGAGCTGCTGCTCTTACTACCCTGTCTATATTAGATGCCGTCCAGAGAAGGGCAATTTTTTCTAATTGGCGACTCGGCCTTAACGCGCCACCTCCAGCCACTTTCTCACCGGCGTGTTGTTGGTGGCCTCTCACTCTTCTACCGATATTCCATTGGAATCTGCTCCTTTGAGCTATCCTCTATCATTCCGCCGCTCACCGCTCCTATCAGATGTACCCATGCGACCGCTGCATCAAGAACTAAGCGGTACAACCGCACATTTATTTCTAGGGTGTCCAAGGCTTGGAATGGACTGTCAGAAGATTGGGCTTGCGGGTATTGGCCCATTCAAATCCTGCGTTAACAAACTTCCCCTAACATAACCCTTTTACAGCAGCCGCGGTACTCTGGTATTTAAGCTCTGCCTGCGCGGTCTGCTCAGTTATAAAAAGAACATAGATTGAATCCCAAGATTTCTTTATTGAATCTAAACGCTAAATGTTTTAACCAAATAAGAAGGAGCAACGAACTGACACAATCCAAAAATTTTATTATTGAATCTGAAAAAAAAATATTCCAGGTGAAATATTCCTTTGATGGAGGCATGTTGCTTGTTCTGTAGCCAGCTTTTAAACCGTTACGGTTATAATATCAGCAGCGTGTTTTTGGTGCAGAGCGTTCTGTTCTCGAGGTGACAAATAATCCCTCATTTGCATCGCCAAACTACCAAATTAACATTACAGGAAATTGGAGCCGTTTATTTCTACCTCTAGAAATCATAATACTTATTTTATGCAAACGTAGCTACTTGAGTCAGTTTCTTAGAATAAACCAAGACGCCGGTTTAGGTTTCAACGGACCCTTCTTTAAACAAAGACTGGCGTCAAGTGTCTTGACTAAGCACTTCCCACACATTATCGCTGCTAACAAAAAAAATTGAGATACTTTATTCCAATACCATCCACATCAAAAAAGATTTTGAAACATTTCGTTTTTTGTGGCAAGATTTCCAGAAACGATGAACAACGACAGTAAAACTGTAAAAAATTCGTCACAATTAAGCTAGTAGTTTCCAAGTTACACGTTAGAAAAGTTAGGATTATATGTACAGGGTGGGGCACGTAAGATAACTCACTACCTTATCTCAGAAACTGTATGAAATAGAACACAAAGTTAAATACAAAAGTGGTTTGGCGTGAGTCAGACTTTAATCTAGTTATAATTTTATATATACAGGGTGGCCCGTTGTGCCTGAATTAATGTCAACATTTTTATTTCAAATCGAACACCCTATAGGTATGTTTATCGATTTTCAGATTAAGCTCTTAAATCCAAATATTTCTGCTGTAAAGTATTTTCAAATTCTATCTAGTTTTTGTGTAAATCGACATTACACTTATTTTTTCAAAAATCAATTTATTTTTATTTATTTTTGTAATGCAATACAAAATAGCGCCACCTCGAAGGCTATGCCTTGTATGAGGTATAGGCCAAATAGGTATACACTACAATTTTTATATATACACTCAATTTGTCCAACTTCACCTTATCTGCATTAGCTAGTTTGGTTAATCTATCTTTCTGTTTGGTGTTATTTCTTTCGTACCTCTTAGTTGACCATAGACCTGGACCATAACTGAAACTGCAGCAGTATAGGAGGCTATAATTTCCCATATTCATCAATATGTAAACATTTTGTACTTGAAAATTTGACGAGATGTGATGTTTCTAAAAATCACATTTTAGCCGCCCTGTAAGACATCTTAACTATTTCTAAGTTTGGTCGAATTTTACTTAATTATTTGTGTTTTAATATAAGTACGTCTTATACTTAAAGTTGACAGATTCCAAATAATTTGAAGGTTTTTTAATTAAACGCCATGTTTTCTTCATTACATTCGAAATACTATAGATGAAGCGGACCACCTGTATATTTTAGTATTGTCGGATTGTCTGATTAATTCTCTGTATTTTCATATAAACATATCCTATACGTAAAGTTGATAGATTCCACATTGCTTGCATTCTTATCAGTCAACCCGATATTCATCTTACGGAAATTCAAAATACTTATAGCAGGCTTTGATTGACGTCAGACATGTTAGATTTCGGAGCAATATTGCACCTGAAGACTTTTATCAAATCGCCAGTTGCCAAAAACACACAGTGAGTTCCATTTGAAATACCTAGTTAAGATGTCGGTGTTTGAAAAATTGCTTTTTCCAATGACTGTAGCAAACATCCTGTATATTATTTCTCAATAAATATACAAAAATCGTTAAATTCCATTTCCTAGTAGATACCATAGCACAAAAACTAGACAAAATTTGAAAAAAAACTCGGCAGCAGAAATGCAACAGGCCGCCCTGTATACACAAAATTGTAATAAAATTGAAGTCTAACTCACATGAACAACTTAACTTTTTGTTCTATCTCATATAGCTTTTGAGATAAGGTAGTGGGTTATCTTACATGCCCCACCCTGTACATATATGTACCAAATTATTTCACAAGTATACAATTCAAAGGCAACAATCGGACAGGCCTAAAGAGCACAAGATATCACATTTCACTTCTTTATGAAGCAACAGACTCTGGCACTTATTTTATGAATAACTTTTGTATTTGTAATGCGTCTTGTATTCTCACATATTATAGAATAAAAATACTTTATAGTATGTTACAATTTTTAATGTCCCTTTTGAAATCCAAAGAAAAAAGGCGCGAAGTCCATTTTTGAAAAATACAATATCTTGGGACCATAACACTAGCTTTTATTTCAGGTCGCTCAATCTATAAGTAATAAAATACAACACTATAACAAATCAGATGATTATTCGAAAAGGTAATATAGAGCGAAAATAAACTAAAAATATGTTTTCTCAAAAACTGAAAAATTTGACTTAGGCGCTTTTTACATTGGACCTTTCAATTACATGCTGGTTATAGTATGATGTTTTTAAACTATCACCTTGCGTCTAAACCATTAGTATTAGTAAATAAAGTAAAAGAATCTTGACCAGAGTGCTGATGAGTAACGTTTAGACGGAAAAGTTAACGTCATACAGAAAAGTTGGTTTTAAAGACAGAAAGCTGCAATTTTTTATTCCATAGGCTCTTAGACAAGGATCAATGAAACATTATGAAAAAGCTATGGTTATATATAAAAATCGAAATTTGTCCCTAAAATAAGTTTCTAACAAACATTTCCTTTAAAGCTCAGTTATCTCGTTTATTTGCTTACTACTCGTAAGTGAAATCGGAACACCTAGAAAGAAAAGGGATATTTACATTGAAAATTTGTACACAGCTTGGCAGTACCATCTCTAGTACGCATGAAAATTTTTTGTTCATTCAGACGCTATCTACATGGCAGCTCTAACAAGGTCTAGACAATTGCTGTGTAAAAGAGATATATGGATGAATTGGTTGAGTAAAGATGCCCCCTAGAAGACGACAGCCCCAGCTTACGCAGTTAAGCCCCTTTGAACGGGATCGGATTGTAGGCCAACGAGAACTTGGTACTTCTTTTAGAGGCTGTAACCATGGGGCGTAGCGTGCCTACAGTTGTAGCAGCATGGCGCGCATGGATCGCAAAAGGGCGAAAGCAGCGAGCTAGAGATTCTGGAGCACGTAGAAGAACTACAGACCGGCAAGATCGTCACCTACGACTACTGGCCCTTCGAGACAGAATGCGACCCACTCGAGGTGTTGCTGACGCTTGGTATGCAGCTATAGGGAGCCCCATTTGCTGGGGCACATGATGGACGCAAACGCGTAAGACGACGACGGGGGTACGACGTGATCTCCAGTTTGCTGTTGAGCGCCATGTACACTGTTCTATTGGTATGATGGTTCGGGGTGCCTTTGCATTCAACAGCAAGTCACCTTCACTTGTGATTCGTGGCACAATGACTGCGCAACGTTATGTGAATGAGGTGTTAGAACCAATTGCCGTTCCAGATGTCCAAGGCCTCGAATAGGATTTCTTCCAGCAAGATAATGCACGTCCTCATATTGCAAGGGTATGGACGAGGTTCCTACACGGAGCTGAGGTCAGGGTACTCCCCTGGCCTACACCATGACCAGATTTATCGCCAATTGATAAAGTATAGGATTGTATGGGTCGATAAATAGGCGATTTACCCAATCTTTCGACCACGCTGAATGAACTGGAACATGCTGCGAGGGCAGTTTGGTTATTTGGGCGGCTGTACCTGTAGAGTTTATCAACAACCAGATTACGAGGCCACTTAGGCTAGAGGAGTGCATTCGTCAACATGGAGGGCCCAACGATTATTGATCTGTTGTATTTTCTATAATTATTCAGAATTATTATTATTGTTTTACTTCAACGAAGTGCAGATATTAGTTCAAAAAATTAAACCTTTAATAAAAAGCAAATGCATTTTTTAGCTATTTTGTTTGTATAGATTATTCCAGGCGTACGATTATACAGGGTTATTCACGTTATTCGACTCGGAGCATTATGGCTAAAGTATTCGATAAAAAAATAATAAATTCGGATGGATGAGACCCACAAAGGCTACATTTTAAAAATATTTTCATGTTATACAGGGTGTCCCAAGAACACAAAATGTATCAAAGTTATGTTTTTTTAATGGAACACCCCTTATATTATTGCATATTCAGATTCCTTGGTGAATTCTAGTGTGACTTTAAGTATCATACATGGGACCTAAAGCGAACCATTTAGGTGCAAATCACCATTTTCGGTATAAGTAGATATCAGGGAAAAAATGAATATCACAGAGATTATAAAATATGGAAGGCTGTGACTTTGCCGTGTTACTAAGCATAAAATGCGTCAGCTTTGATGAGACTGTCAAATTTAAATTACGTTTCTGCTTGGAGAAATCGGTCAATTAATTAAGGAAACTTCGATCAGCGATAACTTGATTTTTTCAAATGGGAATGTCTAATTTTTTTTATACGGTTAAACGTAGGATTTGATAACCTTTCTAATGATATAAGGTTGTGAATATCAATCTCTAGTAGTTTTCATTTAATTTTAGATTTTCAAACAAATCGGCGATTTTCAATTTTCCTACCAATAAGCAACGTAGCAGGCCATGAAATATAAACAAAAACCTGTTGAGGTAGAAGAAAACAACTAACTTAGCTTAAAAATGCACACTAACTAGACTAAAGGGAAAAGATTATAAATATTCTTTACAACAAATCAACCCTCCCAGAAACAACTGCGATAACATCTCTGAGGTCAAAGAGAAGCTGGAGTGTGGCAGTAATAGATATTTTTTACAGTCTACTGTAACAAATTTTAATTCATTCTTCATTTTCTGCGATCTTGCTAATAGGTACTAAAGCAGAACTCCAGTCAGAGGTACTTTTGACTTGAGTTTTGACAGAATTGCATACTTTTTTATATCATTAAATGTGAAACTATATTATGAAAATAATAAACTGCTTACAACATTCTCTAGTAGTTTTTATTTTATTTCAAAATTTTCAATGGTTTTGGAAATTGCCAATCTCTAGTACATTGCAGTAGCTAGTGGCCGTGAAAAAATCCATTTCTGCCATACTCCAGCTTCTCTTTGACCAAAGATATGTTACCGCCGTTGGTTCTGGTTAGACTTTGTTTATTGTGAGTAATTTTTATAATCTTGTCCCTTTAGTCTAGTTCGTGTGTATTTTTCAGCTAAGTTAGTTGTTTTATCCTACCTGAACAGGTTTTTGTTTATATTTCATGGCCTGCTACGTTCCTTATAGGTAGGAAAATTGAAAAACGCCGATTTGTTTGAAAATTTAACATTAAATGAAAACTACCAGAGATTGATATTCACAACCTTATATAATTAGAAAGGTTATCAAATTCTACGTTCAACCGTATAAAAAAATGGGCATTCCCATTTGAAAAAATCAAGTTAACGCTGATCGAAGTTTCCTTAATTAATCGACCGATTTCTCCAAGCATAAATGTAACTTAAATCTGACAGTCTCATCAAAGCTGACGCATTTTATGCTTAGTAATACGGCAAAGTCACAGCCTTCCAAATTTTTTCCTGATATCTACTTATACCGAAAATGGTGATTTACACCTAAACGGTTCGCTTTAAGTCCCCATGTATGATATATAAAGTCACAATAGAATTCACCAAGGAATCTGAATATGCAATAATATACGGGGTGTTCCATTTGAAAAAACATAACTTTGATACGTTTCGTGCTTTTGGGACACCCTGTATAACATGAGCATATTTTTAAAATGTAGCCTTTATTGGTCTCTATCCATACGAAGTTATTATTTTCTTTTTATCATATACTTCAGCCATAATGCTCCGTGTCGAATAACGTGAATAACCCTGTATAATATGTGATACGTATCTTATTCCTAACATTTTTGAGCTGACAGCAGTGTGGGACACCACTTGCTGAGATTTTCCTTAGGTGTCAACCTTCTTTTTAAGATTTTTGCAGAATAAAGACAAACCTAAACTATCACAGAAGATTCTACTTAACATCGAAGTATCCAAGTTTAAACGAGTCCTTGGAGCGTAGAAGACGTAAAACAAAATTAAAGTAATTAGGGCGGTGGGAAATAACCTCACTTTTATTGATTAAGATATTAAATTATCCTCTGGGTGAAATCTTGAACAAAGTCTTTCCACTTAGCCATCTACCTCGTTAAAAGTCAGCGTATAAAGGTAATGAGGCAAGATAATTTGACTGCTGTCTTTGTGCTTTATTCTTTGTTTTTATTAGCAAACTAAATTATCTATGGCGGCGGATGACTGTATTACCATTTTATACTTTTTAGTTTCCATGCCAATAGGTAAAGGAGGTATTTGAATCACGAAATGTGTCGAATTTGAGATTAATACTTCTTTAACGTTCTATGACATATGATATATGATTATGTAGGTCTGCCTGCCAGTCGGCTGGTTTTGGGACCTTTGTAACACTAAAAGGGTTTCTTCTTGAATATCTCTTGAATAATGTCTTTCTACAGGATGCTAGTGCAACAAGGATAGAAAAGGTTTATAGTAGCGGAAAAATGCTTATAAAAATGTATAATAAACTTTTAAACTAGATATGAAAAGGATGATAAATCCTCACTACTTTTAGTAATCGGGCCTCTGGAGGTAGGATATAAAAATCTTTGAAAAAAAATATAAAAAAAACATAAACTTTCCTTCTTGCTTTAGTGATAATTAGTACTTTTCCAAAATAGCTGCAATGTTCGCATTTCCAAACATTGGTAAATTGAAAGTTTCTAACCTATTAGACGGTCTGTGGGCCCCGATTATTTCTTAAGGGTCTAGGGTATAGCGCGCGAAATTGAGAATCCAAGAAAAGACGTATTCCCGTGTTAGCGAGGAGGCGTGGCCACCTGTTCCCTTTCTCCAGTGCGTGAGTCTAAGATGAGGGGAGGTAAGTCCAAAAATCCAAAGGTAAGGTCAAAAGGTCCAAAGGTAAGGTCCAAAGGTCGCCATGAAAATGAATTTCGCATTTCCAAGCTCTTGACGTTACCTTTAAACTTACGGTAATGACTCAGAGAGCAAATTTAAGAAGAAAGCTTGCGCTTGTGCAACTATTTAGCCTTTTTTTGATATCGTGTTTGGTTGTTAAATTACAGGCATTTATAGAATGTATGATTTTGCATTGCGAGTTTTTTTGCACATTAAAAAACTTTTTTGAGAAAATCTAAAATAGTTGTCATTCACTAAGGTCTTAACTATCGCCTTCTAAAATATTATATATGTAGTTTGAAAATAGAGTGAGTTATGCGAGAAATTGTGAGTCCATGTTTTACATGGCAAATATGTATATAAATGTGTGTATCCAGGCCCCTTAAGATGAAGGCGTGGAGGTATGGTAATACCAAAGAACCCATAATAAAAATCATGAAACAAAAACTTGATATTCTTGACTCTAGTCGAAAAATTGATTCTACAACTATTTTTTTAATTTCGATTATTAAAGACCAATATGTCAAAATTGAACTACCTTAGCAAGATTTTGAAATTTGAAGAGGTAAGTAAGGCAAACGCGTAGTGTATTAAATATACTCATATATATTGAAAATAACTTTTTTATGCTTAAACAAGATCTTTATTGTTTAAAACAGTTTTGGTTACTAAAAACCTGTCTCTTATTCAACAAAACACGCCTTTGTTTTAAACCTAGGTTTTCATACGTGAAGATTGCTCTGCAGTTCAGGATCTGAACAAAAACTTTGATGACATCTTATCTTTATAATACTTACCCGAGCATCTCCTCTGAGAATATGCATAAAGTCACGTTAGTGAAGGTGAAATAATCAAAAAATAAGGACACACTTTGGAGGGTTATTGATTCTTTGTTTTTACCAATTTATCCGCCGCTAATGCACATATTTTCAAACTCATACAAGCGTTTCCTACTCCGACCCCATAGCATGTCGCTACCCACATTTTAATACAATCCAATATTACAAAAACACCAATAGACAAATAGATAGACACACAGACCGACGGAAATGAGTAACGTAGATTTTCGCTACGTAGCTATAATAAAATGCGCCCAAAACGCATATAATCTCATAAATTAAATTTTTTTCAGATCACGGTACTCCTCTATCCCCTATTGGTGTGAAAAGTGAAATGCGGAAAACAACTAGGAACCTTCAAGTCGCCAAAAAATGAAGTTTGAGCTGTTTTTATATTTTTAGGTTTTTGATTATTGCTGCTCCGCTCCTGACACGATATCTAACAGCGATATGCGTTATCGATTCTCATCATAGTAATAATACTATGTCAAAATTGCATCAAAATCAATTTAATAAATTCCAGGATACACAATACAGAACGAACGATATACGCAACACTACTACGATCCCACAGCGTATCGCTACCTCAAATTTCATAACAATCCATTCACCGGTTACTGAGATTAGGAGGCTAAAGAATGCTGATAGACAGACAGGTAGACAGACAGAGAGACGGAAGTGAGTGACGTGAATTTTCGTTATGTAGATATCATGAAACTCCCAAAAAGCGTGTTATCTCAAAATCGAAAATTTTCGCGATCACAATACACTCCTCCTCCATTCTTTGGTGAGAGGTGAAATTGGAGTGTAGGAGAAAATCATTTCCTTTGTACCGAAAATTCGATTGCTTGAGTAGTAATTAATTTTAAAGGTTACGCAAAAAATACTAATACATGACATTTATTAACCTCAAACGGTGCGAATGTTTCCAAATTTGTTTTCATCCTTGTATGGGAAGTACCGACTTGACCCCACCACCTTTTTACTAGAATAGTCGTCGATGCAATGCGATTTAGTGTCTTCATTAATTCAATCCAACTTATTCGAACTTAAATCACCCCTTTTACGTAACAATGTCGGACATTCTAAAGAATTTGCACAAAATACACCTTCTCACCAACATAGAAGTCCTTTTGGCAGTGCCACAAAAAATGCTCTAATGCAACCTTTAACGCACAATGGTCGCGGAGATGCGGGAGATAACATCTCTTATACAAATGTTGCCCCCTTAATTGGACTGGTGTATGCACCTTGCGACTTTACGGCAAATGAAGATTAATGATGCTCTCCGTTTGAGCTCCATGCACAATTGCACGCAATCACTGTGTGTACCTTTCTGGTTAATAGGAAAAAATGCCGTCAAGCAGACTGACTCGGTACGTCCCATGCATTTTCTTACGTGAAAAATCTAAACACTTTAAAAGCATTGCGTTTGCCAAAGCAAGGGTGTTAATTCTAGAAATAAGAAAAAATATGGATTATCAGATATCAGATAAATGAGCTTTGGTATGAAGTAACAATACAAAAAGAAGACGTAAGAGCTTTGGATGATATAGATCTAACACCTTTAAAGCTACAAAAACCAGAAAAGCGACTGAAGTGTATTCAAATCCGCCGTGCAGTGGCTGTAAACAATAAAACGCGCTCGGCTGGCCTGTGGATGTCGGTCGCCAGAGCCGTATTCAAAATAGCAGTCATAAAGTCCATAGTATCGTATGTGGTAGCATTTATGAAACATATTCTTCCATTAAAGTTGTATTGATGCATTTTAGATTTTATATATTATTACTACCTTAGGAACCTTCATTTTGGGGGTACAGTTGAGAAGGGGTCAATACTTCAGTCAAGTATATCCTCCCTTAAGACTTTTCCTTCCTCGTTTCCCAAATACGAAGTTACGCTTCTTTAATAGCTTATAAGTCGCTTAAAATTGGGCAAGTCATTATCGTCATTCACTTCTTTCAGGACTTTGTCAACAGTCGGAAGATCATTTCGGAAAAAGAACTGATGCACCTTTCTCCTAATTGCACTTTTATCGCCATGGTCCTCAAGGTCAATGCAACGTTTGCGATTCTGATTAGTTAAAAGTGCAGCAAAAGAGTGTATGGTTCTGTATTCTCGCACCACTTTACAGACACTCCGTTTGCAGATACCTATTTTGAGTGCAACCTCTTCCACAATACCGTCAGTAGCAGTTGTTAATGATTTTTTCTGGGTTTCGTATTTATATACGTTTAAGCCTCACGTCAAAATGACTCTTTTTGGACATCTTCCTTGGTGGACTCAAATTCTGACTTGTAGCCACATCCATGGGTTCATCTGCAGTGTATGTGCTACCAAGCGTGGTAGACTTAAATCCTGGCTTGTAGCCACGTCCATGGATTCATCTGCAGTATCTGTACTACTAGACATCCTTCAATATATTTTTCAAGTTATCGGTGAATAACACAAACACCACTAATAGCTATTAAAACAACAGTACAACACAGATATCACTAAAATTCGCACAACAACACGGCAGGTATGCGATAATAAAAGCACGATGTACGCTATCATTAACACGACGCGTCGTATACAATGATAAACACACGGAGCAACTGAATACTGAATAAAATACAACCCTGTACTCTGTTGAACGACCCAGACGGGCGGCAGAGCGGCAAGCCTCCAAGGTGTTTATTGCCTTTCGGCCAATCGCAATGAAAGCCTCCTTACTCGGACGGCGTGCGTGGTATCCTGTTTGTTTACAAGCTTCTGCACCTTGGATTTGAATACGGTATAGTATGGATGGTATTAATACAGAGCTACGGCGGACTCTTATTGTACCTAAAACCACTACACTTATTTAATAAATGCTGGAAACATTGCACTATCCCGAGGGGTGAACACATAGCCAAAAAAGTGTACACCTACATCCCCTTTTTTAAGAAAATCCCCTACATCCTACTTAAATCCTTGGAAATCCTTGGTACCTCCTGATAAATCCCTCTACATCACTGGAAATCCCCGGACATCCAGGTAATTCCTCAGTAAATCCCCCTAGATTTCAAAAAATCCTTTGTAATTCCTTGTACATCCTGCCCTGTTGGTAATGGAAAATAACAAAACAATCATAGCAAACATATATTTCCTATTCTATACAGTGATTATAGTACTGAACAAGAAGTGAAGTAAAGATTATAGGAAATAAACTTAACAGAAATCTTATCATGTCAGTCATGGAAAGGTTCTTCTATTTTATATAAGAACAAAACTGAAAAAAAACATAACAGAAAATAAACTTCAAACTCATTGACATCAGTCAGTCATGTCGTATAAAAATTCATCTGATTTTATTAAAATTTTTTACCTTTTCTTAAAATTGAATAATGAAATATGTCTAAAATCGTTAGGTAAGCTGTTGTACAATTTCACTGCATTGTAAGTAAAGTTGCGTTTAAACTTACATATTGTTTCGTTTTTCTCTTTCTTTCAGTTTTGGTCAAATAGCAATAAATTAGACTTTGCCATTATTTCCCTCCTTTATTTATTTATTTATAGTATCGTTTTGAGGAATGATAGACGATGATGTATTGTTATTATTTAATTACAAGATATCGATTTATTTTCCGCAGCAAATTTGAAAATAGATATTAATAGCCCATCAGGCAACAAAATATTTCTATGACGAATCCAGGGCTGAACTTTGATCATTCAGTGAATGTTTTCAGTCCTTTTTGCAGCACATACGAATTGCATTTTGTTATATTACTTGTTCCTTTTTTTTCTTTATGCTGTGAATAAAAATTATTATTCTGATTTGCTAAGTCATATCGCATGATAGCGGTAGCAACAAGTGGTGACGGGCTGTGCCAAGTCAACAACTGTACTATCACTGGTCTGAATTTAGGAAGGATCTCACAATACTACAGGTCTTCAGGATGACAGATTTTTGGAATATTTTGTGTAGCTTTTCGTCCAGGCCTAGCTGGTGCAGGTGTGGTGTGAATGTGTTAGGTGTAAGGCCTCATACCGACATAATTAGGGGGACAATAACAACTTTGTTTTGTTTCCAGAGTCGTTTTACTTCTATGGCAAGGTCTCTGTATTTAGATATCTTCCCAGCGTAGGTGGTTTGAATATTAGTATCATTAGGGATAGCAGTATCTAATAAATACGTAACTTTATCTGCTTTCGACTGAAAAACTATATCTGGTCTATTGGCTGGGATAGTTTTGTCTGTGTGTATTTCGACGTCTCAGTATAGTTTGTATTGATTGTTGTCGAGTACTGATGTCGGTGTATAATTATAATATGGATCTGTGCTTTCGATCAATTTGTTAGTGGTGGCTAGGGCTTGGTGTATATTTTGACTGCAGAGTTATGTCTGGCCGTGTACTCGGTTCCAGCGAGAGCTTTGCATCCACTTGTTATGTGATCTATTGTTTCCTTCTGTTGGTGGCATTTTCTGCAGTTATCGTTGGTTACGGATGGATCTTTAATTATGTATTTTTTGTAGTTTCTCGTCGCAATTACTTGATCTTGAATAGCAAGCATAAAACCCTCCATTTCCGGAAAGAGCTGGCCATCCTGCAGCCAAGTGTATGACTGTTTTTCATTTATGTGATCTTGTGTAATTCGGTATCTATGTTTGCCGTGGAGTGCTTTCTGTGACCAGGTGTTTAGTTTTTCTTGTTGTGATACTATGGGATTGTGTGCGTCTGCTGCGTGGTCTGGACTGAAGAGGGTGAGTGGTGTATAGCTCTTGTCTGCTTTGACTATTGCCCTATGTAACTTCGTTCGTTTGCTTTGAAAGAAATGTCTGAGTGTTTTTATTTGTTTTGTGGGGAGTGACTGTATATCTATAATTCCTCTGCCACCTTGTTTTCTATCTATGGTAAGCCTTTCTTTGCATGCGTTCGGATGTGACGTTCTGTGTTTCGTGAGTTCTGTCCGTATGAGGATTTGGATGTTCTCTATGTCAGTGTGCGACCACTTGATGATGCCGAAGGAGCATGTGAGGACCGATATCGCGAATGTGTTAATGGCTTTTGTAAGATTTCTGGAATTTAGTTTTGTTTTTAGTAGCTTAATAAGGCGGTCTCTAAACTCTTGTATTAGTTGTTCTTTGACTTGTGAGTGGTCTATCTTAACACTTTTATTGAAACCCAGGTACTAGTATGTTTCGCCCTTGTCCATGTTGTCCAGTATTTGGCCAGTTAATGTTTCCTGTTCTTGATGGCTCTTCCACTGACATTTGTTGATGTGGAGCACCTTGCACTTACTCGTTCCGAAGTCCATCCTTACGTCTGACGTGCAAACTTCCGTTATTCTGAGCAATTCTCTTAGTTGTACTTCAGTTGCTGCATATAGTTTTATATCATCCATGTAGAGGAGATGATTGATTTTATGTTGATTAACTTTCTCGTGTCTAATGTTGAAACCACAGTTTGTGTTGCTAAGTGCATTGGAGAGCGGATGTAAACAGAGGCAGAACCACAGTGAACTGAGAGAGTCTCCCTGGAAGGGTGTAGCTCATCCGTCTGGATATGGCCGTGCTGGTTTTTGAGGTGTAAACAATTATTATTATTTAGTATGCGACAAGGGATGAAACACCGTTATTTAATGAAAAGTCGCTTTTTCTCTATCAGCAGCGGTTATCGTTTCGTATTCATCTTTCGATAAGCAGAAAGTATTCTTGATTCTTACTCAAATTGATTGTGTTTAAATGTACTGATCCATAAAAAACGAATTTCTTCATCAACATCTGCGCTATCATCTTTTTTTGGCCAGAAAAAGATCAGTTCGTTTTTCTTTTGCTTGAGAAACTTAATTTTACAAGTTTGCCCCATCCTGTTGGAACAATATACAGTTGTTTACCGCCAGAGGAATATTGTCCAGAATATCTTCAATATCTTTATTCAAGAACTGGTAATATCTTTCTGCATTAAACCACCTTCATAAATTATTGGTCCGATAATCCTTGTTCCCAAAATCCCACACTACACATTGAAATCAAACCAATGACCAACTGACCAAAAAACAGTGTTCGGAAATTCACGATTTTCATCACACATTTCTGTCAGCCACTAGCAAAAAATCATTCTGCGCTGTTCCTCACCAGGTACATAACTATGACAAATTTATTCGGAACCTAAATGGCCTGTAACCTTCTTTGCGAAGTATTCTTTGAGCATCTGACCTAGGAACATTCTGCTCTGTTTCGATTGACCTTTTGTTCGCGCTGGATTGTGTTTCTTTACTATATGAAACACTGGTTTGAAAGGCACCATATTATTTTAAGTTTGTGATAAGTCTTTTGAAAATAGATCTTTTTGGTTGACGTGTCTCAGGATATTTAGCAAATATTGCCTTTCAGCATCGAAACAATCAAAATAAAATTCAAAATGCTATGGCATTTTTTCTCCTCTACATGATGGCGTAATCTATTTTTGATCCGACGTTTTGTTTCTTCGTCATCCTCATCAAATAGCATTGAAGATGTCTTTTTGAATACAGGACGTCGGTTAAATGGAAAGAGCGATATATCGTTGTACTTAGAATTAAAATTAGAATCTTTTTAGGGATATAAAAAAATGTCGCGTATTTAAAGAAGCAAATTTGATGATGGTTGCTAACGGGAATGTGAAATTTGCATTGTCATATCTTTTCAAATAAAATGAGGAAAAAATAAAAAAGAAATCAGAAAAATTCGATTTTTCCCAAATATCTTTGGAAGTACTCAGAATTCTAAAATGTTTAAAACGCCATATTGCTGGGTTCAGCAAGGCGCAACTTTTCTCTAGTTTAATCATCTTTGTAAATCTTCTGGTTTACGAGATTCCTGTAGTGTGCATTCTTATGTGCGGCACCGTGTATGTTGCTTTTTCACTTTGAAAGCACAGAGCTGAAGGGCACGCGAAAGAATACGTGTGATGTAAAATGTGAGGTTATGAAATTACTGAGGTGCGCATGCGCATTTGCTACAACATCCTTGGTACATCCCTAGGAAATCCTGTAATTCCTCGGTAAATCCCGTACATCCTCGGTACATCCCTGTACATCCTACCAATTTTGATGAAATCCCTGTACATCCTTAGGAAATCCTGGTAATTCCTTCTGGGTGTACACCATAAATCCCTATGTGTTCACCCCTCGCACTATCCCTTACGACTGGAAAAAGGCGAAAGTAATCTCGCTGTTCAAGAAACGTGACAAGAAAAACCCTCAAAATTATCGAGGAGGATCAGTTTAGTTATTATTATTTAGCGTATATTTTTATATAGTATACAAAGTTTATAAAAAATTGGAACAGTTTTTTGTCTCTTTTTGTTTTTTTTGTTTTTGCGATCTGAATAACAAGGCTATAGGTTAATAATACCGCTTATAAAATTTATGCAAATGGGTTTCAGAAAAGGCATACCGACAGTAGATGTAATATTCACAATACAACCAATTATAGAAAAACACAGAGAACAAAGAGACGCATGTAAACTTACTAATGTAAGATGTAAATTATGGAATATTATGAACGAACAGTGGATCCAAAAGACTTAATAAGAGCAATAAAAAGTATATACACTGACAACAAAACTGGTACAGATATGGAGGAAAATTAACTCGAGAAATATTAGTAAATAAGGGCCGTTAGACAAGGCTGCTGTATTTCACCAACATTATCTAACATACAACATACAGACGCCATTATAAAGAGAAGAAAACGAAATGCCCTGGTGGTATACATCTTGATCAAAATACCACCCTAAACTCTATTTTATATAACGATGGCCTAGTAATTTTACGCTACAAAGGATCTGTCGAAAATACGACATTAAAATATCAACAAACAATATTTAGTTATGACAAAGATTGTCGTGAACGATGAGGTACTAAACCAGGTAGCAACGATATAGAAGAATAACTTATTTGGAACCCGAAAATCCTAACATTTTCGCGATTACAATATTTTCTCTCCACACTAGTAGTGAGGTAAAAAGGCTGAAACACAAGGCTTTTCAGGCATCAAAGTGCTTCAAGCACTCACCAAAAATTCAAAAAGCACTTAAGCTCTGCCCAGCTCTTGCAGCAAGTTGAAATTATGCCTCATCTAGAAGTGCAGAATTTACGATTTCCTCGCTCCCTGTTATAACGGTTCTGTACGCTCTTGCTTGTTTACGTCATCAGAAACAAAAGAGTCCGGTTGGCATGCGGACGCGGCGTCGCACGGCCATCTCCGTTTTGTTCAGGCGTCCAAAATTAAAATTTCCATTTCTCATTTGCATATTTCGGCCGTTTAGCACGGCTGTATACTGTTTGGAGGCGGGAAAATGGCTCTTAACCCGAACGTGATTCCCGACGCCATACTTGTTTTCACTTTGTAAATTTTCAGCCACTTTCTAAGTTGATGAGGACAATATAGGTAGTCCCGGTGGTCTCGAATTTGACTTTTATTACATTGAGTACGATATTGATAATCAAAAGATGTTACTAACATCACTAGATAGAATATTGGCTATTATACTACGGATTTTTAAAAGTCATCCTGGACTCTTGTACACGTCTAGACACGTCCAGACTTCTAGTCTGGAGAGCAGTAACGGGGTAGGTATACAAAATTTGATTTCAGGTGTTCTAGATTTCGCCGATATATTTAACAAGGCAAACAACTCTAGAAGAGTAATTTAATCGTTGACAAACAATCCATATGCATTAATCAACGAAAGAAAAAGAGGTTTTCTGGTGACTAGAACCACCAGTGCATAGGCCTACAAGCGAGCCCTTATGCACCTCTTCTTACACTAGTTCCCAAGTCCAGCCCTCATCGCAAAGGTGAGGATGGCCTTTTAGGTCCTGCCCATCTTATATACTCAGGTTCAAGGACTCTTGAACCTAGTATAGTCTGCTTGCGAATCCAAGGACTTCACAGCGACATAGAATGTGTGCCGACTGACGAGGATTCTTCCTCCTCGCCACAGCGTGTACGCGTCGGGTCGCTTGCCATCCCCCCATCACATAACGTATGTTGCAAAAGTTTTGAGAATTTTTTTCAAAACTCGGGAGGTAGTTTTACCGTTGGAAACAATTCAGAAATCGTTACCATGGTAACCAGTCGACATCTAAACGTAACAATAAAATCATTTAGGTTATGATATAAGTTGTCAAAAAGTCGTACAAATTAGATATTCGGAAGAGTATTTACATCTAGTTGGACGACTTGAAAAAAAAAGAAATAGTTCGCCTATATCAAGATAAAAATATTTCTTTTGCCACAATTTATCGAGCGATCCGTGAATGCGAAGAAGGTGTCCTTTGTATAAATTTACCAAAAAGTGGGCGTCCAAGAGCGTTGAATGCTGCTACATTTCAAAGAATGGTCAACAGAAGTGAACATCGAGTTGGAAGACGAAAACTTGCACGCATTTTTCACGTCAATGCTAGCACAATCTGTAGAGAAATGAAGGAAAATAACTTAAAATTCCGAAAATGGAGAAAATGTCCAAAGTATTCCCCAAAACAGTTAGAAAGAATTCCTCAATGCTGTGGCAATTTACGCCGTACTCATTTTGCTGGCAACGCAAAAATTATTCTTGATGATGAAAAGTATTTCACATTTTCGAAATCAGAAATCAAAGGTAATGATGGTTTTTATACAAGAGGCTTTGAAGCCTGTCCAGATAATGTAAAATTTAAATGAAAAGAAGAGTTTAAAAACAAAGTGTTAGTGTGGTGCGCTATACAAGACAACGGTATTTCACAGCCGTAGGTTGAACGAGTTAGGGCCGAAGCGGTTACCGCAGATGTCTATACTCAAAGATGTTTGCCTAAACTACTCAATTTTATGAACACCCACCATGCTAATGACAATATAATGTTTTGGCTAGATCTGGCTTCAAGTCCTTATGCTTTGCGTATGAGAAATTGGCTAGAACAACACGGAATACCTTGTGTACCACGAAACGACAACACTCCCAATCTTTCTCAAGCAAGACCTATCGAAACTTTTTGGGCCCAACTGAGTGCCAAAGTTTATAACAATGCTGAGAAGCTCAAAACGAACAACAGTTAAGAAGAAGAATAATGCTAGAAATCAGAGAAATTGATTTAGAATCTGTCCAAAACCTAATGAGGAACATTAAGAGGAAATTGCGAGCCGTGGAAGAGTATGGCCCATTAGCAGTACTTTACTATCATTTTTATATTAAAAAATATTGTTATTTTTTGCAGTTGTTGTTACAGTTCAAATATATTGTTGTGAGATATTTTTTTAATTTTTTGAAAAACTTCTCAAAACTTTTTCAACATACGTTACAAGTGACATTTGAAGGTGTTATGGCCAGATAGAAGACCATAGCCGGATTCTGTCCAGTGAGAGACAGAACTGCCTCATCTTGGCCCGTGGTGCTAAAATTCTCTAGCTTGACGGAGATGTCCAGAAATGCCTAAACCTATAAACACTCGCTTTTAATGCTACCTGGCTGTCAGAGCGGATAGTAATCCGTCTTCTAGACCTCTGAATTTCCTGAATACGAGAGGTATAAGCTAAAATCGCATATAATAGTTCTCCTTGGAATACCGTGGTGTATCCCTCAAGAGACAGGGATAACTTTGTTTATTACAATATTATTGATACAACAATCTGTAAGTGCAAATCCAGATAAAATTGGACAGTAGTGGAAATTTAAGCTTATTTTCTAGTGTATCGTAAATTTGGCGATCAAACGAATTTAAATAATCCACCCCTTTAAAATTTTTCCGATGGTTCTCGCAGAACAGTGGATTAGCATTTACCTAGTATTATCATTTTTTGTACAAATGCCCAAGATAGTTCAAGTTTATTTTCAGCTTCATTTAAGCATACTTTGTTTATTGTTATTTTTGCCTATTGCTGCTGCAAGTTTGAGGTTTCTGGTCAAGTTATATGTTATATATCTAGTTGGGTAGTTAGTTCACAAAAATGAAAGCTGGCACAACTTAATAGCCTAAATTATTTTTCTGTTCAGTTTTGTACTTTGAGAGAGGAAACTACAGAGGGAGCGAAACGTCAGTAAAGTTTATCTTCCAGCATATGTGAGTTCTTAAAAATGGGCCAGTAAGGGGCGATGGAACAGAAAATCGGGCGTTACGCTTCAGAAATTATATTAGGCCAGATTTGATCAACACGCATATTTAACAAAGACTTTGATAAAGCTTTTCTATTGGATGTTGTTTAGCAAAAGCTTTCTATTGGGTATTGAGGGCTATGTTAATAAGTATCATCCAATAGTATTTTATCAATATTGGAAACAAAACGTCAAAGCTGGATGACACTTTCATCAAAAATATTTTAGAATTCATAGATCAAAATCATAGCAGAAAATCAGAACAAAGTGATTGATTTACAAATTAATGCTAGATTTTTAATGTTTACCTTATAATTATTGTATAATTACCAATTGCAATTGCAGTCAGATTGATTATAGACTGAATCCCTGTTAACTGTTAAATTAACAGTACATCTGGTCCAGTGATCAAATGTATCGGTTTTGTGGAATCTGATTGGTTGAGATTAGCAATTGCTAAAGCTTTTGTTAAACAAGAAAATGCAATTTTTCACCCATTTAGGATGGAAAATCAGAGTTGAAAAGATATAGAGAGTTCACAATGGTCGATTATATATAAAGCATGTCTTTTTTCACCTTTTTGAAGTAAATTTCAAGAGAAATCAATAATTTTCAGGGAAGTTTGACAGATGCAAGTTCTGGAATGGGCTGCTCTGATTGGTCAAAACCTTTGCTAAAATGCCCGTGTTGATAAAATTGGGCCTCAATGTGTCGATACATACAATCCCATGCATTATGAACCATATTGCACACAAGACTATCAGTAAACAAATAGGGTATTTGAAGGGTTCTGGGAATCGACCTTGTTTTATCTCTGATAATAAGTCCCCCAAAAAAATGACATCAAGTTTCTAGACTTAGTACTTCCCACACATCGATGCTAAAAAAGCAGACCATCATCAGAGACCTTTAAAACATCTAACAACGAAGTTTGATTTTGAAAGTTTTAGTTTTTTTGTACATTTCTCCTCCGCCACTAGTAATAGTTCCAACAACGATACACTGTTACCATTTCCTCCACGGTAGTCATACGGCGTCACAATTTTATCACTATCATAAGTTCGTTGTTTTCAAGTTCCAGGTTATAGGAATACAATATGTATAATACGCAACAAATTATTCCATAGTATTTAAAATCCGAAGGCAACAACAATAATTTTTAGCTGTTTTTACCAATTTGTTCTCCGCTAATGCACCGATTTTCAAAATTACAGCAGCATTACCGATTAAGACCCCACAGCATATCGCCACCCAAATTTCATCACATTCCAAGCAGCGGTTATTGATATTATGCAGCTAAAAGAGACGCCAATAGACAGACCCACGAAAATGAGTGACGTGGATTTTCGTTAGGTAGATATTATAAAACACCCAAAAACTCAAAATCGAAAATTTGTGGCTCAAATTTAAAATTTACTCAATACTTCCGCCACCTATCCGTGTTCAAAGTAAAATGTTACCTATTGTTTAGGACAACTACCATTGTTCATTACTACAAGTGGCACTGATTGTAGGTCTGGAGTATTATATTGAACTTGAGGAGTTTCCGGAAGCTCTGAATATACAAATGTTCATAAAATTTGATCGGAACGTACCGGAAGTCTCTTCTGCCGTACATCTCGGTCCAAGAATCTATATTAAAATCTATATCTATATTGCTATCGGTCCGTCATTCCTGCCCCAATCGACTAGGTATACGCGTGCTTGAAATAACTTGAATAACTTTCTGGAATCTGGATATTACGTGAATATGCATATTGGGGATGGCCGAATGCTCTCCGCTATTGTATGCCTTTATATTTTCCCGGCCTTCCACGATTTAATAAACGTACTATATAGTTGTTGTTCTCATGTTATACGTGGAAAGTTGAAAGGGCATCGTTAAAAAAGAAATAGTTTTTCTATCACGTGTTCTGCCTTTTCAAAATCAGTCCTCAGCTTGCACATTTAGGAGTCGCAATACCGCGTGAAAAGGGGATCAAATCTCTATATTAGACAAGGATGATTGATATGAAATAAATGCTCAGCAATAATTGAGGTTTAATCCAAATGTTAGAAATAGTACGTAAATATCTCAACGCGTGGCAATATGGTATCGGAAAAAATTCCTATACATATAAAATTTTCGACGAGTTGGAAAATCTTTACTTGATACCTTGATAGTGCCAAAGCCATTCATAACATGGTATAACCAGAGCATAATACCAAACAATTATCACAATATCTCAGGTTGGCGGCAATCATACGCGCGTTCCGCCATTTTGGGTGTGTATCTCTTAAAAGAGGCATAAGCGTAGGTGGACACCATTGACGCAGGGCCGACGCTCGGATTTGCTCATTATTGAGATAAAATGCATAGGCATACGCTGTGAGATTTTGTGTACGCGGTGTTGACAGTATATAAAATGGGTAAACAATGTGCTGGAAAAGTGTGCTGCTAAACATTGCAGAAATAAGTACAATAATACGATAATTGCGGGAAGATTTTTTAGATTTTCGAATGATCCCGTAAGGTAAGTACATACACTACCGTCCAAAAGTTTGGAAACAGTCACATTAAAATTTGGAAGCAGTCATATTTCGCTATTTGTCGACAAATCTGTTGCAAATATAACCTAACCACCTTTTTTAATAAAATTTTATTGGTCATTAGGATTACTCCAGGTATAAACAATTGATCCCTTTACGGATTTCTGAAGAACTTTTAGATTCTCCTTTTTTCGTTGAATTTGGATTTTATTACCATCTCATTAAATTAGCAAGGAAACCCATTTTACCTGCAACTGTGGTGGATTAATAGAGGCTTGTCAGTTGCAATCAAGGATTCATTCGGGATTGTTGTTTCATATCTAGTGTGCTTTAAAATAACCGAGAAGTCGATTAAGTTGAATTTTTTTGTTAAACATGGCAAAACGAAGACAGCTTACTATGGAACAGCGAGGTGCTATCTGTGCTCTTAGTGGTGAAGGATACAACTAAACGAAACCGACGTCTAACTGCTCCACAAATCACTGCTGCTTTAAATGAGACACGACAAACTCCAGTATCTGCTACTAACGTTAAAAGACGATTATCGTCTGCAGGACTAAGAGGATGTGTAGCGGCCTAAAAACCCAAATTAACGGCCAAACATAAGAAGGATAGACTTAACTGGGCCAGCACACACCGAAACTGGGCGATTGAGCAGTGTCCTAGGGTCCTTTGGACAGATAAATCTAGATTTCAAATATTCGGATCCAATAGACGAGTATTTGTGCGTCGTTCAGAGGACGAGAAGGCCTTGGAAGTGTTTGGGAATATTTTGGTGGCAGTAAACCTGGTAGTCTAGTAAAATAGATGGAAGAATGAACAAGTAAGGCTGAGTCTGAGCTGGATGTTTTTGGCCCCAACTTCACGTTTCAACAGGGTAACGACCCCAAACACACGTCGAAATTATGCCAAGAATTTTTAATACGAAAATAACGAGAAAAAGTAATAAACAATCATGAAATGGCCGGCTCAATCACCAAGTCTGTCTCCGATTGGGTTGTTGTGGGATGAGCTCGACAGGAGGGTGAAAAATCGTTCTCCAACTAACGCTACGCAACTATGGGTATACCTTCAAGAAGAATGAAAAAAAAAATTGAGCACACAATATTTCGATAAATCAGTTAGAAGGATGCCAAATATTTGTTTAGAAGTGACAAAAAAGAAAGGTGGTCATTCTGATGAAAGCAAAATTTGAAAAATTTGATTCAGACTTTTATGACTGTCCAAACCAACGACAAAATTGTTTCAGAACATATTAATTTCATTTACTCTTATTATTATTATCATTTCATTGACATAAATTCCTACGTAGATACGTTATCTTTTTTTCATAAAATTTCTTACTGCTTCCAAACTTTTGGACGGTAGTGTATAACATACAAATAACATATGTACTCAAAAATGTACGAAAACTATTTTCACGGATCGATTGAGACGACTTAACTGATTTGATTGTAACAGCTGATCAGCCAGCAAGCTTTTGAGCTAAATTTTGCACAAGCCTATTGATGGTATTTTATGTCATTTTAAACTGTTTTTTAGAACGTTTTCCTGGAACTCAGTACAACTTTTGGATCAGTTTCAGTACACTTCAAAACACGATAGCGCCTGACATTCTTCCCTATATTTTTATGAATAGTAAGTACTTTAATCACAATTAAAAGAGGATTTTAATTTTTTTGCAAATTTTCAGGTATATATATTTTCTAGTTTATGTTAACTGAATAGCAACAAAATATTACTTAAAAATTGAAAATTACTGTATCAGTCTTTTTGACATCGATATTTTTTGAGGGATTCCAGGCTGATATCGGTACTTTTGTAGGGGTATTGGTATCGAAAATAATGAATTATTGAGGAGTGTAATCAACTGCCCAAAATTTTCTGTACGACCCAAACGCGCCACCATTGGCGCTATGCTTGGCCAAAAAATATCGAATTTGTATCAGTATCGATACTCTGCATCCCTACCCAGAAACTTGTAGTTCAGAGTCATGTCCCGAGTGGGCGGCGCCGTGGCCGTCCCCCTACACGCTGGGTGGATACAACAAAACAGTTGCTGGATATGAGTATCAAGAGCTCTACTAGCTTACAGTAAATCGCGAATGATGACGAGCTACAGTTCTCAAAACTATTGATAATATTCGCGTCGGCAATACTCTAGCTCCGACTTAATGCCTTTTACGAGTGCACAACATGTCTGTTAAGATATTGTGACTATGATGATGACCCAGACTTCACACCCACAATAGCGCCATCAAGGTCAAAGTTTGTAGAAACCATTTTTATATAGGAAATCCTGAAGAGATATTGTGCTGGTTGTTTAGTATACTGTGGTAGTGTGGTATATTTATAAGAAATGAGTGATATTCATATTCACAGTTCTCATAGCATAAAACTTACAAATATGTGCGATAAAATTTTGGATTGTTTTTAATAATGAACTATGAATATCTCACATCGAGAACCAATTCATTTCGTTGCTAGTTAGTACAATCCTCTTAATTAGCTGGTTGATTGCGCAAACGCGTAGAAACCATAAGGATAGAAGAAGTAGTACAATTTGTAAAATAAGTTGTCAAAAGCACATATTGATAAAATCCCTTCTTAAGGTCCGCACAGATATGCGCGCTGCGCTGCTCAAGCCTCGCGAGCGCGGCCTGTTCGCTAGATTTGTACGGGATACACAAGAGGCGCACATCTTTCGTTGCGATCCGCCACCTGTCGGCTTTTCAACGAATGCTTTGTATGTTCGCCGTACAAATTTGGACAGGAACGTGATGTGATGTGGTTTTTGGGCGTGCACATTCAGTGTCGATCGCATAAGGTTAGTCGAATGGCAAAATTTTAACGAACACCTAACGCGCAACGAACGCGTGTTCGCGGCGCGCAGATTTGTACCTTTAGAGTCATCCAAACAATTCTGTTTTATGGATGCAAAGGAAACAGATCTATTTAAAGACCATTTGCATTTATTTATCACTACGTTATGCCACCATTGCTTCTGTTGTATTTGGGTGTCGTTTACGTGAAAGAAAAAAACTAAATTTATGCACAGTATTTTAAGGATCGATGTTTGTGTAGTGTAGTAGTGGTAGTAGTAGTGGAGGTAAATAAAATCAACTTACCATATTCAGTGTATGTAGCATAAATCTGTTGAGACCTACCTGAAAGAAAAAATGATTTTAGAGACTGATAACAATGAAACATGTCAAACTTTGTGCTCAACAAGTGTTATGTATTTTCAGTAAATTACTCAAATTTTCGCATTTTTTCTCGCGCGTATTCGTTAGAGCGTTGCGACATCAAAAAGTGTACATACATTTCATAAGAAGCTACATTTTATACCGAATTTCACTTTGCATTGGTTGCTAGGCAACAAATGCAGTATGAAGTATTTCGTGTTAGATCTGTTTTTTTGATAACAAAAACTAAGGTGGCTTAGAGAATATAATGCCGAACGATAAATGTCATCAGTTTGTGATTTACAAATAATTTCGTAGTTATTTCCAAGAAATCAGATAATTAAACAGCATCTGTTAAACAAACAATCATTAATTAATTTGTTCTTTATAAATATCAAGTATGATGTATGTATTTATTTATTTAGGATTTATTTATAATTCATAATAGCCATAAGGCTATGTTCAGGTGGGTTAGAATGTAAGAAAAGTACAGGAAATTGCCTGTGGCCAAGATTCATAGAGAAGGAAGTACATTGAAAATACCCAGATTTTTTGGAGATACCAACCCACCATCTCCTTCATACCCTAGTTTTAAATCCTTGAGGAATTTATAGAGAAATGATTATAACCATTAAGTAAACTAAGTATTGAGAATTTATCATATTTTTTCTATTCTGACACAACTCGATCAATTTTCAAGGCTTTTCTCCGTCCTCTATAAATTCCACTGAAATCCGACTAGTGATTTTCAAGTTACAGAGGGGACCATGGTATCCTCGTTTTTTATTATTACTGCGCCGCCACTAGACCGATTTAAAAAATCTATAACGCTTTAATATTTCTAAAATTTCTTAATAATGCGCAGTAATTTCAGTTCAATGGCCACTAATTCCTACGATTTATACAACACAATGCCCCAGCAGTTCACCACTTGAGGTAAGATTAAGGAAACTCTTTTTCCTCAAATTCGTACAGACATTGAAGGTGATAAATTGGATTAAAAGGAGGCGTATTTTTGAAATCCTCATTTACCAATGACATTAGAAAATCTTTTTTTCAGATTTTTTATGTTTTTTTTCGGTTAAAGTTAAAACAGAAAAATGCGTCTAATGTTAACTTTTCTAATATTCTACCGAATTTATCTCAATAGGTGGCAAAGCTGATCACAACAGCCACGTAAATCCAAACCTCCTATTCCCGATGACTGATCCTCTTCCGCATCGAATTGGCGAACATATCATTGTATCGTAACAAACAACATTCGCAGTATAGGGGCATGGTCGAAACTAAAACTTCCCGTCAAGCCAGCATGAAGTGAGTGAATGCAATTTCCGTGTATCTCTTCTATTCTCTGCAAAGACAGACTGATGGATACAAGCGACGTCCATTATCTCACCTGAATTGACTGAACGACTGACAGATCGCGGGTTGGGGCCACGGTTACTGGTTTTGTTCGCTGTATGCATTGTCACATCATATCCACGTACAAGCAACACGACTCAATAGTTATATTCTGTCCCACTCAAAGAATTCGAATAGGTTCGAAGAAGTAAACAAAGATTTTGTTTGTCCCCACAATCCTAAAGCGGCAGCTTGGTAATGCTGGCACACTGACCGCTGAATCGCTGATAAACCCATATGCCCTTTGTATACCCGCGACAAGATAGCAGGTAAAGAACCCTGAAAATAACAGCATTATTATAGAGGCCAATAAAAATTGTAAACTTGTTTTGGTTCATCGGGTTAATTATTATATAGTTTTGAGTGAATTTTGGATTTTAACAGTGCGTAAGTGTGACTATTTTAAACAATTCCACAGGATTTAAATCCTGTGGATTTCTGTAAAAAATCATCGTGTTTGTGAACACAGCAAATAATAACAACGGGATCTTGGAAACACTCACATGCCTGTTAGAGCATGGGTGTTGCTTTTTCTAACCTATTCGAATTCGTTGGTCCCACTATGCATGACCTCTTTGTAGTTTTGGAAATATTGAAAGTTCCGAAAAATAAGAAAATACTGTAAGTCCAAAAAAATGTGAATAACGTTCTGAAAACCTACATTACCTCAGATTTAACTTTTTTGGCGCTGAGAATACTTACACCTCCTAGTATTGTGCGAAGTATAGATAAAAAAATGATAAGCAAATATGTTTATCTCAATTGGAGAGGGGTGGTCAGTGAAACTATAACAGCATAACGTAGGCATGATAGTATTAGACACTCACACAGCTTCACTTTAATCCATTTTGTTACTAGCACTCTATGACCGTATAACGACTTCACCTTACAATAAGAAATTTGAAATGCGCAAAATCGTAAATTGGAGTCTATATATAAGACCAAGCAATTTGCAGAATGAACATGTTTAATATTTCTCTTGTTATTGAGAGAAATAGTGCTAGGAACTGAAACAATCGTTTTTTTTTAATTTTATTCCAAATAACATATAGGTATTCGGTTTTATTCTCATTCAGATGCAGTTTACATGCAGAAACAAAACATAAAGTCAAGTTGATTGACTCAGTACTTCCCACACGATACGGTAATAGCAATTTATTATTTTCCCATAGTATGAAGCTATAATCTGAGATCCCTTTGCAACCAAATCATCGCCAGCCCCCCCCCCCCCCCCCCAATTGTGTTATGCCGATAGGTCTTTCCTTCACATGTCAATGATCAGCCTATTATCAATACAACAAATTTTAAGTTTTACAACTCCCAGCCCCCAACCACCCCAATTTCATCCCCACTCAAAAAAGTAGAAAATGATCAGGATCCTCTAAAACGCTTAAAAACGAAGTTTGAGCTGTTTTTATATTTTTAGTTTTTTTATTAGTTCTGAGCCGCCACTGGCACGATTTATAAAAACCATGGGTACGCATTTTTCATCCTCGTGACGGTAGTAATCCTGTGTAAAAATTTCATTAAAATCAATTCAACAATTTCCACGTTACACAATACAGAACGATCTAAAGCAATACTCGTACGTTTACACCAGAAAATAGTCCTTTGGTTTCAGTAATAGACAAGGCAATGTTCGGATGGACCTACAAAAGCTATTTATGTCGCTAGGTTTTCCTTTATAGGTCAGTGGACAGTCTATTACGAATACAGGTTTTTCAATTTTACAACCCCCCACCACCCAACCTCCCGAAATCTCATCACCACCAAAAAAAGTAGAAAATGATCACGAACACTTAAAACGCCTAAAAACAAAGTTTGGGAAATATTTGAATTTTTTCGACTTTTGCTAATTACTCCGCCGCCCATGCACCGATTTTCAAAATTATAGCAGCATTACCTACTATGACCCCACAACATATTGCTGCCCAAATTTTATCAAAATCCATGCAACGGTTGCTGAGATTACGAGGCTAGAAGAACGCTAACAGGCAGACAGACAGACAGGCCGACAGAAATGAGTGACGTGGATTTGCGCTATTACGAAACGCTCAAAAAGCGTATTATCTCAAAATCAAAAATTTTCGCGATTACAATACTCCCCTCACCAATCGGTGTGGGAAGTAAAAGGTGAAGGTTTGATAGATAATTGTACAAAAATGCGTCAAGAGTCTTGACTCAGTACTTCCTACACATTATCGGTACTAACAAAAAAGTTAGTCTTCCTCTAACCTTACACCGTCCTCATAAAAAGTAAACAATGATCAGACACCTTTGGAATAACTAAAAACGAAGTTTGAGCACTTTTGAGATCTTTCTTTTTTGCTGATTTCTCCTACGCCACCGGGAAGAGTTCCAGAAACCACGGTGATAATGCGGTGCCAAAATTTCGTCAAAAATGAGTTAGGATTATAATATGTATGTTATCAAATTATTCCCAGATATGACATTCAAAGGCAACAATCGGTTAGGTTTCAAAGCAGAAGATATCACCAACGTCAATTTTTTTCTGCGCAATATAGAGTATTTTATGACTGCAACAAATTTTCAAACCCCCCGAAGGAGTGTGAGTACGAAGTTTGGAGGGGTTCTGGTAATTTGTTGTTTTTCTCCGCCACCAATGCATCAATTATCAAAATAATAGCATCATTACCTACTACGACTCCACTAATTTCATCATAATCTAAGCAGCCAATGCTGAAATTACGCCACTAGAAGAACGCCAATAGACAAACAGACTAACAGATAGACAGACCGACGAAAATGAGTGACGTGAATTTTCGTTATGTAGATATCACAAAACGCACAAAAAGCGTATTATCTCAAAATCGAACATTTTCGCGATCACCTATCTGTGTGCGAAATAAAATCAAGTCGCAAACTTCAAAAGCCTGTTAAAGAAATACTACTAAAGTCTTTACTTAAAGATTTAAAATTTTTGTGCAGCTGTAATAAGTAAATAAGTAAAATAAGCAAAGCATCGACCAAAAAGCGTGGTCAAAGTTAGACTTGGCCTGATTTGTATGTTGTGGGAAATGAAATACATCTGAACATTTACTTTTAGCAGAGATACCGTGGATTAGATGTACTTGGCAAGCTGTGCTTAAACATGTTGTCCATTTTTTCCAGCGCAGGTGCAACATTCTGTCAGACATTTATGGTCGAACTTTATTAGGCTGAATATAAATTGGCAGTAATTTTGAATTTCTTGTATTTGTTTTTTGAATCTAAATTAGGTAAATGAAAAGTAAAACAGCTTTTGATATCTTCAAAGTCCCAGGTATCTCGATTAACTTCACTTTATGATCATTCAAAATTATTTTAGGACATTATTGATGTTTTTGTCACTACAGCGGCTTTGGGATGTCTTTTGCGTGGCATCGTCTCATTTCGCCTATTCTGTCTTAACAGACGACCTGTAAACCCTTGATTTTCCTGATGCAGAGTCCGGATAATGTTTATCAAGGCAAGCTTCAGCTTTACCAGTATTTATTTTCCAAGAAGTAATATTTTAGCAAGACACGATATTCTTAGTTATCCATTTTTAACACTAAACAAAAGCTGCTTAATTGACAATGCTATATCTCAGGAACAAATTATACGGTGGCTGTGAGATTTATACATATTATCTTTTGAAGGTTAGAACTAACTGAGAATTATAGTACTATAACGTCATCTATATGTCAGCCTATGAACTTTTCAGCCCAACTGTTATGTACCAAGCGCCTCCGCTTGGGATGTAGAATCAGATCCATTAGAAATATTATTCCACAAATAAAGCTAGCTATGGCATGCAGATTTATTTAAATTGATTAGATATATCTAGCGCAGGTTAATAGTATGCAAACCAGCATGTGGCAAGTGCAGGTTCTTCAAATGGTAAAACTGTACACGGATTCAAACAGTTATCTTTAATGAATCACATAAAGTGCATGTGCAATTACATAAGATTAATGCTCCCTTCAATTAAAAATGGCAATTTGTTACTTTCTTCGATTCTATCTGATTTCATAGTATGCCAAGCTACATTCCCAACATGTAGATAGAGAGGCAATTATGAATGTCATCGTAATATAGATAGCGCGATTGCTGCAAGGAGCTTTGAACGGTTGTTCTGGTGAAATTAGAAGTAAATAAGCTTATTGGTTTAAATGAATTATTGTGGACTTCCAATTTAATTACAAATTACATCCAGTAGTCTGATTTGGTACATCAAATCAAATTTATTTCCATGGCGGTAAAAACATTGTACAAATAGCAACCTATTTCCCAACCCCTAACAAATCACTACTTACGGAAGATGTAAGTTGTTAAATAATAAATGACAATCAGCAAGCAACTAGTAAAATTCTTAAACGTCATTTAAAGTATAAAAACAAGTCAAAACTGGATGACAAGCAAAGGCATATATAAATTTGTAAAACATAGGATTTATGATTTACATTTGTGAGGCAGGTAGTAGGATTGAGCTGGTCAAAGGACGTACATGTTATATTTGTGAGATTTTGGCAGCTGCTTCAATATTTTTGAACAAATTCGATTTCATTAAATTAAATTTCTGTTACATTAAGTTCAGTAGGTCTAGTTTGGGCTGTACGTTGTGAATATTTGCTGTAGGTGTAATGGATCTTTAGTGGTGTAGTAGTGATAAATGTAAATATGCTATATTTTAAATACTTTGGTGTCTTCGTAAAGTAATTATGTAGGAAATAATTACTATAATTTTGAAAATCGGTGCATTGGTGTCGGAGCAATTGGCAAAAAAAAAACAAAAAATTATTAGAATCCCCCCAAACCTCGTTTTTAGGTATTTCAGGGGTTCCTGGTTCTTTGACACCACTCAGTTTGAAAACTCAAACATTTGTTGTATTATAAAACACTCTACATTGCGCTAAAAAAACTGAATTTGGTGATATCTTGTGCTTTTTAGACCTATATCCGATTGTCGACTTTGAATTTTATATCTATGGAACAGTTTGATAGATACAGGGTGGGCCATAAGTTACTAGATGGTTCAAAAAATTGTGATTTTTTTCCTGGATAAATAAATCTGATTTTACTTTAAGATCTTTGAAATACATACATGGTAGTTTGAAAATGGAAAGGCTCAACTTAAACCAAAGAACAAGAATTGTGCAGTTTTATTTTGAGAATAATCATTCCATGGTTCGTCCTCAGAGAGCATATCGGCGATATTTTCACAAGAAAAACGGCCCATCGGAAATGACTATACGCAATCTTATTCACCGTTTTCAACAACAAGGCTCTGTCTCCAATTTGCCTTGAACTGGAAGGCCACGTTCTGAATTTACAAACGCAAATATACATCGCGTAGAGGAGAGTGGGAGTGGGAGAGTCCCGAACTTCATTTAGGGCTGGTTTCTCAATGTCCAGTTAAAGTGTCAGATAGGTATCTGCCAGATAGCGTTGCTATGGATACAACTGTCAGATAAGATTTACGTGACTTCGCAAGTTTCGCCCTCAATTGTTTAAACAATTTATCTAACAGTTGCTGTTATCTTGCAGATAAATATGGACATTGAGAAATGGGTCCTTAGGCGTATTTTAGGACAAGTACGATATTTTCCATATCAAGTCCGGCTTGTGCAACAATTGCAACCGTAATATTATTCCCAGCGACTCAATGTTGCACGACGATTTCAACTCACAACTGCTTGTCGGAGAAGAAAGGGACTCCGTCAATCGTCCCATAATGAGTGACAAGGCCCATTTCCATTTAAAAGGTTTCGTGAATACCCAAAACTGTAGAATATGGTGCACCCAAAGTCCAAGGGCCATACACCAGTGTCCGCTATACCCTGTCAAATGTACATTGTGGTGTGCTGCAGTAACTGTTACGGGAGAAAGTTATAGAGAAATAATCCAGACGTTTTTAATTCCAGCTATTCAAAATCAGTCAGAGATGTGACTCCAATAAGATGGAGCCACACCTCATACAGCTGGAGCCACGATGAACTTGCTAAGACAAGTCTTTGGGACCAATTAATCTCAGAGCGGGCTCTCATTCAATACCCTCCCCGATCTCCCGATTTAACAGCGCCAGATTTTTATCTTTGAAGGAAAAGGTGTATAGAAATAAACCTCAAACATTTCTTCAGTTGAAGATCAATATTGAAGCAGAAATTCGAGCGATACCGGTAGAGATACTTAGAGCTGTTATGCAGCATACCACGGAATGAGCAGTTTTTTGTGAAAATGAAAATGGCTGAGATTTGCGTGACGTAGTTTTTCACACATAGTAAAAAAACGCATCAAATGAACTAGCCGACAATTAGACAAAACAATACAAAAGTTAATAAATAAAAAATTTATTGTAATTTCAAGTCACCTAGCAACATATCATCCTAAAACGTGTAGCTTGAAAATTTACAAAAAAAAAAAACCAAAAATTTCAAAATCGCTCAAACATCGTTTCTCTGATCATTGTCTACTTTTTTGATGAGGATGGT
Source organism: Callosobruchus maculatus (assembly GCA_951848785.1). Taxonomy (NCBI): domain Eukaryota; kingdom Metazoa; phylum Arthropoda; class Insecta; order Coleoptera; family Chrysomelidae; genus Callosobruchus; species Callosobruchus maculatus. Next base: position 396,357 of record CATOUR010000036.1, read on the forward strand.
GTGGTGAGGAACACCTTTTGTTAGCACCGATAATGTGTGGTAAGTACTGAGTCAGGATGTCTGACGCCATTTCTACTATGTCTCCGCCGCCAGTGAATGCATCTTCGAAAAGTATGAAACTTTTTCATCCTTGCCGTGACAAATTTTATCAAAATAGTTCTAGTACTTTCCAAGTTATAGGGAGGCCAAGGATTATCGATCAGACGGTAGACAAACATACAGTCAAACCGACAGAATGGGGGTAAATAACCTCTTGATCTTATATGTAAACTGTCAAGGCTGTGTATTATTCTGTTGAATATTGTTACTCGAATCAATATAAAATCATCATCACTTTGAATTTAGTAATCCAAATGTGCCAGCAATATTTTACTAAGCAAAGATTATTTTTGTTTGACGTTAATCTTGAAACTATTTCCTCTGAGTTTCCAATAAGATGCATCATTACATGAATTTCATGGCACACTACTTTTGCTCATCATTGTAGGCGTGAAATCAAATAAAATTAACGAACGTCCTGCATCAAAAAGGAAATTGGTTGTTTCAGAAAGGATGTGAACTTTCAAGCATTAATTCAGGCTTTCTATTGGCGACTGATGTTAATGAACGGTTATATGAGATAGGAAACCTTCATCAGACCCTAACAGTGTGGCTACGTTTGTATATTCAGGTCTGCTGTAGAAAAATCTATGTATCTCAAATCTCGAAAAAGTCGAACTAAATCAATTAAATCGATTTTGATAAAGTTGACCTTCAAATTAAGAAAATGTCGCTCCTGATATTTGAGAACATGAGTCTTTTGGCATATTAATGTAACAGTCATGATTGCACTATTTAAATTCGGAAAATCAGAATCATCAGTGATAGAATGCAAAAAGAAATGTAGAAATGCAATAGTTTTTTAACTAGCTCCTGCTAACCTCAATTAGAAAAAGAAATCATTGAAATAATTGTTGCTTCAAATAAGACCAAAATGGGAAACAAATTAGCTAGCTGAATATATACGTGTTTTGTTTCAGACACCTACTTTAACAACATTATATTTATAATATAATTGTGGCTATGCAAAACGCCCTTTAATTCAAGAAAACGTTTAGGGAGGCAGCAACTTCTCAATATTTCTGATATTTTACTTCCATTTCTACTTCTAATGCTAACTCAAAAAAGGCGAATTTTGAGCAAGATAAAAAATTTATTATTGCCTTTTTAATTTGATGATTGCCTTGCGCTGGAATTTTACTCAAGGTACGTACTTTTCGTCCCCGTTTTTAGGTGGCAATGTTGCTCTTTTGAAAAATAATAATCAAGCTAGATAGCTCTACAATGAACATACATCTACATCAAACTTCTGTTTAAATATATGACGCTTGAAACCAAAAAAATTAAGTCAAGTTAGTCAAGTTGATTATTCCAGTACTTCTCACACATTATAGTGATACCGGTTTATTATTTTCCCATAGCATGAAGCTATAATCTGAGATCCTCTTGCAACTAAATCGCCAGCCACCCCTAAAATTGCGTTATTCCGATGGGTATTTCCTTCACATGTTACTGGACAGCCTATTATCAATACAACAAATGGTTTAGCTTTATAATCCCCCACCTCCTAACCACAAAACCCAATTTCACCTAGATCCAAAAAAAGTAGGCAAAATGATCCGGGACTCCTAAAACGCCTAGAAACGAAGTTTGATCTGTTTTTGTACTTTTAGTTTTTTGGCTATTGTAGCGCTACCACTGACACCATTTCTAAAAACCATACGTGGTTTCCATCCTCGCCAAGGTAATAATACTGTGTCGAAATCTCATTAAAATCAATTCGGTCATTTCCAAGATACACGATACAGAAAAGTCCCTTGGTTTCTGTAATACGAAAGGAAACGTTAGGAGGGACTTAAAAAGTATTATGCCGCTAGATCTTTCTTTCTTTCACAGGCAATGGACATTCTATTACGGATACCACAAATTTTTCAGTTTTTCAACCCTCCACCCCCAACTACCCCAATTTCACCTCACCCAAAAGAACGTAGAAAATGGTCAGAATTTTCTAAACACGCTTAAAAACGAAGTTTGAGTTGTTTTTATATTTTTAGTTTTTTTATTAGTTCTGCGCCGCCACTGGCACGATTTATAAAATCATACGCATTTTGATCCTCGCCACGGTAGTAATACTGTGTCAAAATTTCATTGAAATCAATCCAACAGTTTCCACGTTATACAATACAGAACGATCTAAAGCAATACTCGTATGTTTACATCAGAAACAATTTTAAGTTCTTTGGTTTCTGTAACAAGCAAAGCAATGTTCGGATGGCCCTAAAAAAAGCTATTTATGTCGCTAGGTATTCCTTCACAGGTCAGTGGACGAATACAACACATTTTTCTTTTCAATTTTACAACCCACCGCCCCCCAACCACCCCAAATTTCACCCCCATCAAAAAAAAGTAAAAAATGGTCAGGAACGCCTAAAACGCCTAAAAACGAAGTTTGAGGAATATTCAATTTTTTTTGCTAATCACTTCGCCGCGCCGCCCCTGCACGAATTTTCAAAATTATAGCAGCATTGCCTACTACGACCCCACAGCATATCGGTACACAAATTTCAACGCAATCCATGCAGCGGTTACTGAGATTACGAGGGTAGAAAAACGCGAACAGACAGACAGACAGACAGAGAGACAGACCGACAGACCAACAGACAGACAGATCGACAGAAACGAGTGACATGGATTTTCGTTATGTAGACATCATAAAACGCCCAAAAAGCGTATTATCTCAAAATCGAAAATTTTAGCGATCACAATACTCCCCTCACCTATCAGTGTGGGAAGTAAAGGCGATACGAGTACTTTATTACAGGAAGATTAGAGCTCCTATCATAAAACCAATCATTATGATATTATGACATGCTTGGTGTATGTGAATAACAAAACATTGATTGATAAAACACCAAGAAACTGTGGCAGCATTGCTAAGAAGACGTCATATTTACACTTTAACGGATGGTGAGCAGCTAAAATAGACATACATTTGGCCATCAAGTGGCCACAGGCCAATACATTCCAAAACACAGTAAACAAATATGTATGAATCTAATTAGCGAAAAAGAAACATCTTCACTATTCTGGCAATGATATTTGCCTCCTATCAAATTTCATATCAAAAATACATGCTGCTCAGTTCTGATTGACTAATATGCTGCCTATATCTTCATTGTATAGCATGAGAAAAATGCGTCAACTTCCTGTAACCTACATTTCATTTTTACCTTCTACATTTTTGAAGATGTGCCAAATATAAAACTAAGTGTTCTTAAAGTGTTTTTTTCTTTACTGGTCGTTCAGCCTCTAGTTATTTTCTCCCTGATGGAGACGCCTCCCGAGATAAGAGTTGAAAAAGTTTGCTGGCTTCCGAGATTTGTCGGAAAATAATTTGTCTCCTCATCATATAGCGACATTCAAGCCGGCCGTGTGTCACAAAAAATATTATTTTGGTTGAAATAAAAAATAATTCAAATGTAATGTACAGGATGGTAGATAATTCAGAGTATGTGTGATAAATAATAGAAATCTACCAAGTACAAGGTTTTCTTACAAAAAACAACGCACCCCACAATGTGTGGGGTCCACATCGTAAAAGAGTTTGAAAAACAGGAAAACATATGGAACTTATTTTTTCATTATAAAACAAACTTTAAAAAATACCTGTCTATTTTATTATTTTTTCATGGTCAGCCTCCCGGAAAGGCTGAAAGCCTATGGCGTTGAAGATGCGCTGCGTGCGGATAAGTATTGGTGCACGTTGATTTGAAACGCTGAAGGTTGTAGCCGCCGGGAAACTAATTCCTCAATAGCTCATTTCAGTTCTCCAAAAGAAGGAATGCTGGAGGAGACTGGTTCGGGGAGTAGAGACCTCGACCTGGTAAGGATGGGCTCGCAGAGCCTCTCTAGTGTTCCTCATTCGAACAGCCTTTGGTTTTATTATCTGGGAGAGCTGATTCGAACATCTTCCGTGATAGAATCTGTAGAACAGGGATAGCTCAGCCACCCTTCTTCGATGCTCCAGGCTGTGGAGGTCCTTTATGAGGTTAGGCGTACCGGTCAATCTAATTGCTCTCTTCTGGATAGTGTCCAGAAGCTTTAGAGAGTGCTTTGGAGTGCATCTCCACACATGGGAGCAATACTCCAGCGATGGTCGGATCTGTGCCTTGTAGAGCAGCAGTAGTTCGACTACAACAAACAGAGATCGGTCGTTCAGAAAACTATACAGCCACTGGCGCAGGCCAGGTGGTAGTCCGAGCTTAACCAGAAGTCCCTCACGCCACACTCTGTCGAAGGCTTCCGATATGTCAAGTGCAACAACGCGGGATTCGCCATGATTCTCTATTGCTCTGTTCCACAGGTGAGTAACGTAGGCGAGAAGTAGGTACTTTGAAGACAAAATACAGATCTCAGGTAAATATAGCAAAATGGTTTAGAGTATAAATTTCCAATATTAAACCTTCTTTCAGGACGACATACTCTGCAAGACGTGCGCAAGGGAGTCACTAAAAAGTATTAATCTTCTTTTTAATTTAATATTCATATGTTGTTTAGTTATCTATAAGTATATTTTATCAGTGTGGCTAAATAAATTGCTCAATAATATTGTTTTTTATTATTGCGTTTGTTTTCTCGATATACTCGCGCCCTCCTTTAGATTTATCGCGCCCCCTCAGGAGGGCGCGCCCCACAGCTTCACAATCGCTGATTTAACCCCAATAGGCTAACAAAAATTAATACTGTACACTTCTGGATGGCGAATGTTTGGATCAATTGAATAAATAATCACTTTGTATATCAGTTAAAAAATAAATTGCTATAGCATACCATTTAAAAAAATGGTAAAGATGCATTTGTCGATAACTTTGCAATTATTCAAAAAAGCCTCTATAGTGCCTGACTTCTAGAGATGGCTAAGTGGATTAAGTACTTGTCATCAGAGAGTATGCCCGGTGAAGTGTCAGATACGTAAAATGAGCATAAAGCATAAAGCATAATTCCTAAGATTTAATGCTAGATTAATAAATTATAAGTCTGTAGATAAGAAAAATATTCTTCTTAGAAGCAGATAATAATAAGTCTTTTTATTAATTAATCGGAACTACTCTGTTATTCACATTTTTTAGCTGATTGAAGTTGTTTTGCTCTTACGAGTTCTTTGTTATTAAGGTGAATCTTTATAGCAATTTTCCATAAAATAATCCAAAAACATCTCTTGATAAATAATCAACGCATAAAATTATAGACTACTGGCCCGTGTTAAAAAAATGATGGGTCATTTGAACCACCAGGTGAGCTATCTAGAACGATGTAAGAGCATAAAATAATAAGATTCGGCACTATGCCGTCACTTGTAAGCTCTCCAACTGAATGCAGGTATGAATTCAAAGGTGCAGGTAGAGGGGGTAAATTTTGGTCATATATTTTTGTACGGCATTCCTACCATGGATAGATCCATGAAAAATAATAAGAAAACGCGCAGTGCCGTACAAAAATGGTGGTCCATAAAGTCGGATTTTTTTTTTTATTTTCCGACAATTTCCACTGTAAATTTGGTCATTTGATTTTGTACGGCATCAGTTTCATGCTATTTCAATGATGCTTCTAATCCATTATTCCGCAACGCCGTACAAAAATAATGCGACAAGACGAAAAAATCGAGGGTTGCAACCCCCCTTTTTCCGTGGTCCAAGGGGTGATTTGAGACAACATAAAATTAATTTATTTTGAATGTATTTTATGCATAGATAATAGTTTTTCATATGCCGTACATTTTCGTTGGTCCAAAGGGGAAAAAACAGAAAAAGAAGAAATAAAGGGTGTCCATTCAGTGTGTAATTCTTCGATATCTTGCAAGGTATATCTGATAGTAGAAAATGACAAATACAAAAGTTATTTGGTTACTTAAGACGCATATCCTAAAAATATCTTGAAATGTACAGGATGTTGCGGAAAAGTAGAATAGTAATCAACTTGTTTTTTTTATATGGAACCATAACTTTTTTCTAATTTTGATAGTTTCCACTCTTACGTTAGACTCAATAAATAGGGCATTCCATCCAAAATTACGACGTGAAAGGTAAAATTGGTAAATCTGACAACGCCGATGTTAGCACTTTTGAATTCTGCATGTTCAAAAACCCCTAAGTATTGAATTTCGCGGCTTCAGCTGTGGCAGTTTTGGAAATATTCAAGCGTTCCAGTACTGTCTACTGCAAAAAGCGGTGTTACCGTATCCCAGTAATTATTAGAAACAAAATTTTGAAATTGTGAGATCTTACGAAATTCGACATGTGTAATTCATTGCAATAAAAATAAGTAGAGGTTTCTATTTAAAATAACAAAATTATGACGTGTAACGTAAAAGTGGTAAATCTGGCAATACCGCTAGTAGAATTTTTGAATTCTGCATGTTCGAAACCCTGCAGGTATTGATTTTCTCGTTCCAGCTGTGCAATTTTTGAAGATATTTAAGCATTCCTGTACCTTTTACTGATCTGGTATTCGAAATAGATAGTACTCGTATGAGCAAGGAAAGCGGTTTTATTATTTTAGGAACACCAGTTGAAACTTGTTCACGCCTTAAACCATTACTAGGGAGTACTTCTATGTTAAATAAAATATATAGTGTGTTCTATTAATAAAAATCGGAGATATTTGTTTGAAAATAATTGCTAACTTGGCAACGTCGCAACTGACCTCAAAAATATTTTAGGGTGAAATAGAGATCGATGACGGAAACTAGAAAAATTTAAAAAAAGTTATGGTTCCACATAAAAAAATCAAGTTGATCACTATCCTACTTTCCCGCAACACCCTGTATATTTCAAGATATTTTTAAGATATGTGTCTTAAGTAACCAAATGACTCTTGTATTTGACATTTTCTCCTATCAGGCACACCTTGCGAGATATCGAAGAATTACGCACTAAATGGACACCGTGATCCACACATTCAAGAATCTCACGTCTCAGTGCAAAAAACAGTTTATTGCCAAACATATAACAATATTAACAGTGCGAACTATGACGGCCTGCTTTTGCTTTGCACTAGTCGGCATCCCTCGCCTATGGCCTACGTAAAAGTCGTATAACTGAAAAACTCAAAACCGACGCGATGATGTCATTGTTCTAGAAGGTTCTAGAAAAGTCGATGGGACTAGGGCGCGGCGTTGCCGTGATTAACATAATATCACTAAATCTCCTACAAAAACAAAAGTGAACGAATAATGAAACAAATATGTGCGCTGTAGATAATACTATCGATTTATACCAAAATAAGGTCTAGTAAAGGTGCAATCGTGGCAACACCTGGCAGTTCGTTATTAGCTTTTGACAGGCGTTGGAACGGAGCGACGTTCTGTTACGACGTTTAGCAATTGTAGTATTTTATTCGGCTTGGACCCGAGAAAGGTGTTTGCTTGAGCAGCCTCTCACAAAGTTCGATTAGTATATGTGTGTACTGTTCGCCTCTAAGTCGACGCGGAGATTGCAAATAGCTGTTGTGTACGTCTTACGAGCACTCCGATCATGTCTGACCTCGTGGAGAATGAAAACTCTAGTGAAAGTGAAAGAAATGTTCAAGAAAAGGAGCAAGAACGTGTTTGTTTTATTTGTGTTTGGGTGGGCAACTTTTAGACCAAAAACTATTTCACCCCATTGTACCCTCTGGTCCCTCAGGGGAATCATTTCCATTTTTGCAACTGTCCCTCATTGTTTTGCCAATAATGAGCAACATTTTGAAAACTTATTGCATGTTTTCTATACCGTGTCTAGATGCGACTGGCAGATCTTTGTACTCTTTTTCTTGCCTGTTTTCACTGTACCATGCACTGGTGTGCTTGCCTGCGTGCGGGACCGGTGCCGGCCGAGGCAGGTTCCCACTTCGCCTGCTTCTATTTGCGAGGCCAAAGCCGATAACCTGCCGCTACTGTGAATGCATACTAAGACTTTGATTTTGACAAAAAGATGTTTATGTTTCAGAAAGTGAAGATAATTCGGACGTCGATGAGGACGTTGATTCCGATTCCGAATAATTTAAAGGAAATCCATATTTTTAATAAATTAATTGAATTAAATATATAGAATTTTCCTAAAAAATGATTGTTTTATTTATTCACATCATTGCAATGAAACAAAACACACCGTTTCAGTTTAGTTAGACGTCATAGTGATTTTATCATATTATCAATTGTTCTCTTCAAAAATATGGTAATGACGTACTGTACGGCTATATATAAGGGGGGGGGGGTTTAGGGGGTTCAACCCCCCCCATGAATATTCCCATGAATAGAATAACTACTAAAATAATACTAAATAAATATAACCAAAATGCTTTCTCCAAGCTTAGTGATTTATTCTACTACTAACCAATGGCTCGGCGCTCATGACACATTAGCAGCGATACAATCTATACATTTTTTAAACAAATTTAGGGTCGATACTTAAGGGTCTCTTACGTAAGGCTCCCTTGAGTAATACTCAAGTAACGAAATGTCAACATTTCTTTGATTTTGTAGGTTAATCTTGAAGTACGGTGTTGTCAGTTTCTGTCACATCCTGAAAAATATCCGCCACAGAACACGAAATACCGGTACAATACAAAAAGAGATAACAGAAAACATCAAAATGCGTGGGCATAGGCATAAAAAATTGACTTATATTTGCAATAGGACAACGTCGCCAAATGCATTCCCCCATCTGGTAGATGTTGTCTAGGAAATAGATACACAAGGAAAGCCACACTTGAAGGTCCCTCGAGCAACCCTCAAGTATCCCTTGAGATTACTCAAGTAATACTAAAGTATCCCTTGAGTTTACTCAAGTAATACTCAAGAATCCCTTGATATTACTTAAGTATTACTCAAGGGATCCTTTAGGAACGACTATGAATACGGACCTAAGACATTACAAAGTAAAGTCTCTTCTTTTATACATGAACCCTCCCTCCAAGGTCAACATGAACCCCCGATGGTCAACGCCTAGCTACGGCCCTGCCGTACTGTATCAGATATCCATATAGTACCCTTAAAATGGTAGCGTCATTTTCATCAGCCTAAAAGGTATGGTCTGCATTAAAATGTACGGCATCATTTTTTCCTAATTTATGTATGTTATTTATGTATGTTAATACAAGGGATGTTAATACAAGGGATAAAATGTAGAAAACTGCTATATTTCAAAAATCTATGGTATTTAAACTTTTACAATAATTTGCAAAATTTCAGTTTTTGTGTTTCTCTATAATTTTTTTAGGACAGTTTTTTTTGAACGGCATTACTATACAACAATTGTATTTTACAATATAATATTAAAAAAAAGTTCCCGTATAGAATCAAATGATTTTACGGGTTTCTCAAATCAAGGATACGATGAAATTAAGATAATTATCGATATACATTCAAATGAACAATCATTTTTGGACGGCATTATTTTTAGTAGTACTTCTGAGTGCTAGACAATGTTTTGGAACCGAAGCCGTACTTTTTCAAATCACCCCTTGGACCACGGAAAAAGGGGGGGTTGCAACCCTCGATTTTTTCGACTTGTCGCATTATTTTGGTACGGCGTTGGGGAATAATGGATTAGAAGCATCACTGAAATAGCATGAAACTGATGCCGTACAAAATCAAATGACAAAATTTACAGTGGAAATTGTTGGAAAATAAAAAAAAATTCCGACTTTGTGGACCACCATTTTTGTACGGCACTGCGCGTTTTCTTATTATTTTTCATGGATCTATCCATGGTAGGAATGCCGTACAAAAATATATGACCAAAATTTACCCCCTCTACCTGTACTTTTGAATTCATACCTGCATTCAGTTGGACAGCTTACAAGTGACGGCATAGTGCCGAATCTTATTATTTTATGCTCTTACATCGTTCTAGATAGGTCACCTGGTGGTTCAAATTACGACTACGTTTCCAGTTTTAACGTGATACGTAAATTCAATTTGTAATTAAAATAAATTAGGCGAAAGTTTTTTTCTGTAACTTTGATTGAAGGGATTAATGTGAAACAATGACAAGCTACATATAAGTCCAAAAAAGTTATTATTATACAGGGTGTTAATTAAGTATGTTAACAAACTTTAACCACGAATAGTACTCCGAAAAATAGAAAGAAAATATCATATGAACATGGGTCCGGAAATGCTTCCTAAGGGAGCTACGCCCCTTTGCATGGGGCACCCTAAAGACGGTTTTCCCTCGATATTCTCGAAACCATTCATAACAAAATTACGAAATTAGGTACGACGAGTAAACTTTTGATGATGAATCTGATTCTGAATTCAGAATTTCATAATTTTAATCAGAGGCGTATCATACGGGAGGAGTTAAGGGTAAAAATAACCCTATTTTCTAAATAGTAATTTTTTGACATTTTGATTTTAGAATATGATATTTTAGAGATTTTTTTTGAATCGATGCAGGCTATTGTATTCAATAATTTGCATTTTTCTCGAAAACGGTTAGCCATATTGAGATGTACCAAGAGACCATTTTTACGTAGAAATATCTGAAATACCATGTTCTAAAATCAAAATGTCAAAAAATAACCATTTAGAAAATGGGGTTATTTTTACTCTTAACTCCTCCCGTATGATACGCCTCTGATTAAAATTATGAAATTCCGAATTCAGAATCAGATACCGCGTCAAAAGTTTACCCATCGTACCTAATTTCGTAATTTTGTTATGAATGGTTTCGAGAATATCGAGGGAAAACCGTCTTCAGGGTGCCCCAAGCAAAGGGGCGTAGCTCCCTTAGGAAGCATTTCCGGACCCACGTTCATATGACATTTTCTTTCTATTTTTCGGAGTACTATTCGTGGTTAAAGTTTGTTATATATCGCCGGTTGAGACAATAGTAAAACAAGCTATTACAAAATTATTTCACATACTCATTAATAGATGGTGCGATAAAAACTATGGTCATACTATTGCTTAGGTCTAGTTTCTTTCTAATATTTACTCGACATAATAACACCCACCCAATAACACCCACATACACATGGCCGACAGGAGCTCAAGCACTTCCGATAATACAATATGTTTTCGCAAATCTAGCAATACAATAATGAAGTTGATTCAACATTTGATGACACTCTAGAAGTGAGTTAAGTGATGAAGATACATCGATATACATTTTTTCCCTAAACGTGGCTTGTCACAATGATATCGTTCAATAGTCATTTATTTGTGGCTTGTCATGAGCTCATTATATTTTTGCACTTTGCTGTAGTCTAATAAGCATCGTACGTTCAATGTATCATAGTAAGGATGTCAGCACTGATGTTGCTGGTGATGTTGCTAGACAGTTGAGTAATAAATACACAACTTTTGACTTCGTTTACAGTTTAATTTTTGGAATGTTTTTTTTGAAAGTATTTGAATATTTAATTCAAATTTAATAATGCAACAAGCCACATTTTTTTTAAATAATTTCAGTTTTTGGGCAAGTTTAAAGCAATCTTGTTAATATTTTTGATATTTCAGTTCCATAGGATATACCATACACCGAAATACGAGTATAACAGAATGAGACAATAAAGGTAGATTTGTTATATTGTTTTCAACATGTAAAGTCCAGTATCCAAAATTTCCCCTTTTGAGGCTTGTCATTGTTTCACACTAAGCCCTTCAATTGTACTTTCACTGTTTTTTGACTTCAATGTGAGACACATTGTATTCACGAAAGTAGGCTATGACGTACGGTAAACAAGCAGATGAAAAAACTAACGAAAGGCCTGCTGAGAGCTCGCGGCATCCAGAGACCGCTTCATTTGTTGGATAAGAGCGGTACAGCAGGCGAAAGCTGGGAAGAGCCTTGATTGCCTACCTCTCACCCCTCAGTCGTCCCAGTTAGGCTTCCCGGCTAATAAAAATAAATGCTGCACACTTCTGGACGGCCTGGGGTTTGCGGATGTAAGAACGTTAAGAACACGCCATCGACCGTCCGCCCTACGCTTCAAGCTGCCTTTAATTAGTCTAACGAGCTGTGACTACTTTAATTACTATTAAAGAGGTATAATATGAGAAGAATCGCTACTCGCAGACCGAAACTGAGCTTTTTTATGACGGCTGGCTCTGCTGGAGGTATTCTTCTCGTTTTTCGACAAGTATCTCCGCTGCTGACATTGCGGATGGGATTGAAAGAAGGTATTTGCGTTCTAATTAGCCAATTTGGAGGTTTTTGTGTCCACTCGGTTCTCAGCTGTTTGGTTAACCTCAGATTTTTTCAAGTCAGAGAAATCATGTATAATTTGAAAAATATCTTAAAATAATAGGAAATAATATGCAAACTGCGTATATTGCTTGACATATTCCAAATAACTTTGTCAAATGTGTTAAAGGTTTATCAATGTCTCGACAATGTAGCAGTTAACTGCCTGGCAGTTACAGATAACCATCAGTTAAAGTTCTTGTTAAGGCGCATTGTGTTTATGAACCATATATCGAACCTTTAGTTTCGAAACTGAAAGTTTCGAGAAGGTTGGTAATAGTGCTTCAGAAATTGATATCAATGATTTGCTGAAAATCTGGCCATATGGTTATTTTTTGTCCTTTGTTTGTTGCCGTTGTTTGTTGCTTTAAATATTTCCGTTGGATCATTATTTTTTGTCGGTGGTTGCATCATACCGCAATGGTAAACTCTTAAATATATAACAGAACACCCAGTTTCACAAATAGCGGAAGAAATTTGCTTCTGAAGCAAAACTTCGGCAAAGTTATTGAAAAAAAAACCGATAGGACATCTTGGCGAAAACGAGAGCATGGGCCGCAATAACTATACAATTCAATTCAGCCACATAGAGGGTGGGCCACTTTTTAGTAGCAAGACTCGACAGAAAAGCTGATCTTAATGTGGAAGTTTCATATAAACATGATTGTGCAAAAACTTCGTTTTTAAGATACAAGCCGTCAAAGTTTGGAAAAAAATGATTTTTTATTCATTTATTAAGCGTCATTAATCCATTTTTTGTCCTTTGACACTGTTTTTCGCCTCGACATAAAAAGAATGTCGGAAGAAACAGATAAAAACAACTTTTTTATGTATGGATGTCTCTTGGTATCGCACTATGTTTTCGAGGAAAAAAATAAAAACCACTTCATAGCCTGTCCAAAAAAATAAGTTAACCTTGTTCTTCTCATTGACAAGCCGTAATTCCTAGACCGTAATTCTAAACTAAATTAAAGTAGAAAAGTTCATATGAACATGTGTCCTAGCGAGTCTGGTTTTTAAGATACAGAGTGTCAAAGTTTGGGGAAAAATAAATTTTTAGAAGCCCTCTATCTTGAAAGGCTCTCTTTAGAACACATGTCTATTTGAAGTTCTTTACTTTAAGAAATTAATAAAAAATGATTGTTCTCCAAACTTTGACACCCTATGTTTTAAACACGAAGCTGTTGCCAAACCATGTTTATATGTTTATCTCCACCTTAAAAGCAGCTTTTCTATGGAGTTGTAAAGTCCTGCTACTCAAAACTACCCTATATAATTTTAATGTGTGGATAAAATTACATTCTAGCCCAGAAAGGTTAAACAATTGAAGCACAAATATGTGGCTATGAAGAAAGAGCTGTTGTAAATTACAACTGACAGATTGAAACCACAAATAACAGTTGTAAATTACAACTAACAGATTGAAACTACAATTGACGCTTTAGACATGTAATTTGAATCTTTTGAAACTACTGCTGAAAAGTGTGGCAATCATAGAAACAGCACACGGTCGTTGACCTGCGATGAAGTCATCAAAGAAGTAAAATAAAAAAAGGAAGTCAAGTTGATTGACTCAGTACTTCCCACACATTACGCTGATACCAGTTTATTATTTTCCCATAGCATGATGCTTTAGTCTAAGATCCCTTGCAACCAAATAATCGCCACCACCCCCCCTCTTAAAATTGTCTTATGCCGCTAGGTCTTTCCTTCACAGCTCAATGGACAGCCTATTATCGATACTACAGACTTCTTAGTTTTACAACCCCCCACCCCCCAACCACCCCACTTTCATCCCCACCCAAAAAACTGGTAGGAAATGATCAGGAACCCCTAAAACATCTAAAAACCGAATTTGAGTTGTTTTAATACCTTTCGTTCTTTGATTATTGCTACGCTGTCACTGACACGATTTTTAACAAACATCATAAGCGTTTTCCATTCTCACTACGGTAACAATACACTGTGTCAAAATTTCATTAGAATCAATTTGATAGTGTCCACGTTACAAAATACAAAACGATTTAAACCAATAAATTCTCGTATGTATACAGTCCCCTAGTTTCCGTAATAGGCTAGGCAATGTTCGGATGGACCTAAAAAGGTGATTTGTGTCGCTACATCTTCCTTCACAGGCTAGTGGACAGCCTATTATGAGTACAAGAAATTTTTTAATTTTTCAACCCACAACCCCCCAACTACCCCAATTTCACCCCCACCCAAAAAAAACGCAGAAAATGATCAGGAACCTCTAAAACGCTTAAAAATGAAGTTTGAGCTGTTTTTATATTTTTAGTTTTTTATTATTTCTGCGCCGCCACTGGCACGATTTATCAAAACCATACGCGCCTTCCATCTTCACCATGGTAGTAGTACTGTGTCAAACTTTCATTAAAATAAATTCAACAGTTTCCTCGTTACAACGATCTAAAGCAACACTCTCGTATGTTTACATCAGAAAAATTCTTTGCTTTCTGTAATAGGCAAGGCAATGTTCGGATGGACCTAAAAAAGTTATTTATCTCGCCATGTCTTCCTTCACAGGTCAGTGGACAGTCTATTATGAAAGCAACAAAATTTCAATTTTACAACCCCCCACCCCCCAATCACCCCAATTTCACCCCCACCCAAAAAAAGTAGAAAATGATCAGGGACCCCTAAAATGCCTAAAAACGAAGTTTCAGCATTTTTTTTTGTTTTTTGCTAATTACTCCGCCGCCTATGCACCGATTTTCAAAATTATAGGAACATTACTTACTACGACCCCACAGCATACCGCTGTCCAAATTTCATCACAATCGATGCAACGGTTGCTGAGATTACGAGGCTAGAAAAAAGCGACAGACAGACCGACAGACAGACCGACAGACAGACCGACAGACAGACCGACAGACAGACCGACAGACAGACCTACAGACAGACCGACAGACAGACCGACAGACAGACCGACAGACAGACCGACAGACAGACCGACAGACAGACCGACAGACAGACCGACAGACAGACCGACAGACAGACCGACAGACAGACCGACAGACAGACCGACAGACAGACCGACAGACAGACCGACAGACAGACCGACAGACAGACCGACAGACAGACCGACAGACAGACCGTCAGACAGACAGACAGACCGACAGACCGACAGACAGACAGACCGACAGACAGACAGACCGACAGACAGACAGACCGACAGACAGACAGACCGACAGACAGACAGACCGACAGACAGACAGACCGACAGACAGACAGACCGACAGACAGACAGACCGACAGACAGACAGACCGACAGACAGACAGACCGACAGACAGACAGACCGACAGACAGACAGACCGACAGACAGACAGACAGACAGACCGACAGACCGACAGACAGACAGACCGACAGACAGACAGACCGACAGACAGACAGACAGACCGACCGACAGACAGACCGACAGACAGACCGACAGATAGACCGACAGACAGACCGACAGACAGACCGACAGACAGACCGACAGACAGACCGACAGACAGACCGACAGACAGACCGACAGACAGACCGACAGACAGACCGACAGACAGACCGACAGACAGACCGACAGACAGACCGACAGACAGACCGACAGACAGACCGACAGACAGACCGACAGACAGACCGACAGACAGACCGACAGACAGACCGACAGACAGACCGACAGACAGACCGACAGACAGACCGACAGACAGACCGACAGACAGACCGACAGACAGACCGACAGACAGACCGACAGACAGACCGACAGACAGACCGACAGACAGACCGACAGACAGACCGACAGACAGACCGACAGACAGACCGACAGACAGACCGACAGACAGACCGACAGACAGACCGACAGACAGACCGACAGACAGACCGACAGACAGACCGACTGACAGACCGACAGACAGACCGACAGACAGACCGACAGACAGACCGACAGACAGACCGACAGACAGACCGACAGACAGACCGACAGACAGACCGACAGACAGACCGACAGACAGACGGACCGACAGACAGACCGACAGACAGACAGACCGACAGACAGACAGACAGACAGACAGACAGACAGACAGACCGACAGACAGACAGACCGACAGACAGACCGACAGACAGACCGACAGACAGACCGACAGACAGACGACAGACAGACGACAGACGACAGACAGACAGACCGACAGACAGACAGACAGACCGACAGACAGACAGACAGACCGACAGACAGACAGACAGACAGACCGACAGACAGACAGACAGACAGACAGACCGACAGACAGACAGACAGACAGACAGACCGACAGACAGACAGACCGACAGTCAGACAGACCGACAGACAGACAGACAGACAGACAGACAGACCGACAGACAGACCGACAGACAGACCGACAGACAGACCGACAGACAGACGGACCGACAGACAGACCGACAGACAGACAGACCGACAGACAGACAGACAGACAGACAGACAGACAGACCGACAGACAGACAGACCGACAGACAGACCGACAGACAGACCGACAGACAGACCGACAGACAGACGACAGACAGACGACAGACGACAGACAGACAGACAGACCGACAGACAGACCGACAGACAGACAGACAGACCGACAGACAGACCGACAGACAGACCGACAGACAGACAGACCGACAGACAGACAGACCGACAGACAGACCGACAGACAGACCGACAGACAGACGACAGACAGACGACAGACGACAGACAGACAGACCGACAGACCGACAGACCGACAGACCGACAGTCAGACAGACCGACAGACAGACAGACCGACAGACAGACAGACAGACAGACAGACCGACAGACAGACAGACAGACAGACAGACCGACAGACAGACAGACCGACAGTCAGACAGACCGACAGACAGACAGACAGACAGACAGACAGACCGACAGACAGACAGACAGACCGACAGACAGACCGACAGACAGACCGACAGACAGACAGACCGACAGACAGACAGACCGACAGACAGACCGACAGACAGACCGACAGACAGACAGACCGACAGACAGACAGACCGACAGACAGACCGACAGACAGATCGACAGACAGACCGACAGACCGACAGACAGACCGACAGACAGACCGACAGACAGACCGACAGACAGACCGACAGACAGACCGACAGACAGACCGACAGACAGACCGACAGACAGACCGACAGACAGACCGACAGACAGACCGACAGACAGACCGACAGACAGACCGACAGACAGACCGACAGACAGACCGACAGACAGACCGACAGACAGACCGACAGACAGACCGACAGACAGACCGACAGACAGACCGACAGACAGACCGACAGACAGACCGACAGACAGACCGACAGACAGACCGACAGACAGACCGACAGACAGACCGACAGACAGACCGACAGACAGACCGACAGACAGACCGACAGACAGACCGACAGACAGACCGACAGACAGACCGACAGACAGACCGACAGACAGACCGACAGACAGACCGACAGACAGACCGACAGACAGACCGACAGACAGACCGACAGACAGACCGACAGACAGACCGACAGACAGACCGACAGACAGACCGACAGACAGACCGACAGACAGACCGACAGACAGACAGACCGACGGAAATGAGTGACGTGGTTTTTCGTTATGTAGACATCATAAAACGCCCCAAAAGGCGTATTATCTCAAAATCGAAAATTTTCGCGATCACAATACTCCCCTCACCTATCGGTGTGGGAAGTAAAAATGCAAATAGAAGTTGACCAAACTTCGTTTTTGGGTATTTTCCTAGTCCTTGATTATTTCTCAAGTTCTCAAGGGGATGGCAGCATTTGGAGGGAAAAAAATATTTTCTTTACTTTCCGTAGTCGTAGTCAAAAAAGTCCTTTGATCTTACTATCGAATGTTTTCCAGTAACACACTGCCTTATATTTAGCACACAAAATTTTTTACTCAGTTTTTTATCTTTATTTCAACGTCCTTTCTTGAGTATAGGAAAATGTTTTATTATGGTGTTCAGCATGTTTATGCAGCTTTTCCTGTTAGCACAGCTGACTTACAATGGATCGTCGGAGAGCGTGATAATAGTCGGTCTAAATTGAACGACCTAATAGCCAAGAAAAGTCAACAGCAAATAATACGTATTATTTCGATATAGACGGACCATTAAAAGTACATTCGCGTGAAGGCCTATTAGGCTATTAAGACAGTCACGCAACCAAAACAACAGCGATAGATCAAACAAAGAGGCGTGTGTACTGTGTAGCTTCCGTCCCGACCCGAAGACAAAAAATCAAACAGTCCGCCGATTAAAATGGTAAAAAGTCTTTTGTCATGCACCATCCTGTCTGGTGTGGGCTAAGGCGGGCCCCTTTGTGTCTGTCACTGACTAATTAGCTATTTATTTAAATCAGAAGCTGCACGGAAACGCAGTCTACGACAACGTTCACCGTTAGAAGCCGTTTTAATACACCAGTGGCGGAGGGCAAGGCTACTATTGTACCCCTTGAATTTTTCGATGAAATAAATCAGGAGCGATGACTTGGGAGACAGTTAAAGGTATATTGAATTTTGGGTAAATACTCAAAGCTCACACATTTACACCCGGTATATACCCAGTGGGTCAATACCATATATGTACATTATCTCTGTTCGTTAGGAGTACTATAACAAATATTTATTAGATCATCATTAAAAACTAAAAAATAAAACGAATTAAGGTATACAAATTCATTTCAATTACAAGGGGAATAAAGAATTCCTCGATGAGAATACTATGTACATGATCCTGTTATACATATAGGATAGGATAGGACAGGAGTAGGCATGGACAATAGGGTGGAACAAAAATGACGAAAACATTTTTTTTTAATATCGTATTGTAATAGTGCGGAAAAGTTGCCTTTCGGAAGTCTCTATTATGCAGCAAAAATGGACGAAATCGCATAAAAACTTCCCCTGCCCCACACTGTCTGAAATTTGAGAAAATAAAATTTGATTTTAGTTTCAGTTTAATGTTATGCAACTGTTCGCATATTGTTTTTAAAATAGTTAAAGTGCAATTAGAAAAACACAATATCCCAAAGCTCTCCGGGAGGAGGTAGTTGCATATCGAGCTCCACCCGACCCTCCCCACCCATCGGAAAATTCACTTTTTAGTTGCAGATTGTGCTTTGGTATCAAATTTTGGCATAATCTTTTGTGACTCCAACCTGGCGCCAATGAATCCATCTCTGGAAGCCTGGACACAAAGTGCTGGAGACACCTCCGTTACTAGCTTAGCGCACCTCTCAATAGCCTGCGAATGACAGGAAAACTTTTGAAACTACATAACGATTCCGTCTTCTTTCACACATCCAGAATGGATCATACTTTTCAATTCATCTGTTGAGTATTCAAAAGTTAGTGGTGGCTCTGTTAACTTACAGTTTCGCCAGGATTTTAAATCTATGTAGTCTTTGGCTTCAAAACTTAATTTTGGTATTTGGAATTGTCTAATTGTCCTAGTTGAATTTTTCCTAGCTTTTAAAATCTTTCTCAAGGCAAGCTTTCTAATATGTTTTCGGTCGTGACATAACATCGTTAAAATAATATTTTCAGAATGAACGAAGTACCCATTTCTCTAGATTACAGGATCTATAATGTTTTTAAGGTTCAAACCTAAATAGCGAGACCGTTTAATTAGCTCAGAAAGGTTATGAGAGCCGTTCTTGCAAGACGAATTGCACTTGATTTTAAACCAGCCTGGAGTATAAACTTTTACAATATACTCTACCAATATTTTAAGGTTTTCTGATGGAGACTCTGTTCCAATATATAAACGAAGTAGGCTACTCGCTGTTGTCAACCATCGAGAATGAGATTGTTTGCCCGGATCTCTTCAAGCTAAACTAGTACTGCAACATCCTGTAATAATGGCACGGCATACTTCTAACAAATATTTTTGGTCTGTGCTTAGCTGTGTCCGATCAATTTCAGGTAAATCGGATTCAATTGGAATAAAGTTGCCTGTCCATCCAAATGCTCAAAGAGTTGACGCAATGGGAGTTCATTCCCGTGTAGTTGACAAATAAATCATTGCATTGGTTTGTCACATTATTCTTCCAACAACCTCAAAACTCCACCCTTCTGTCCCGTTATTTACTGCTGTTCCGTCACACCCAAGAGCTACAATCTTTGACATATTAATCTGTTGTTTTCCAAAAAAACTGACAATACTCAGTTTGATATTCGAAGCTGATCCAGACAATGGGCTACGTGTCCCAAGTATTCGGACCCTGGTTTTGGGGTTTAATTGAAAATTTTCTGAATTTTCTAAGTTTTAATGCTACTGTGGCACTGGAAAGCATTAACCTAGATTCTCCAGATCTTTAGGTTCACCTATGTGACCCAAAAGGCAACTTTTTTGCACTATTACATTTCAAAAATATCCGTTTTTAAATTTATAAAATTTTGGAGTTCAATTCAAAATTTTCTAATTTTTGATGCCATTGGGGCACTGGAAAGCATTAACCTATATTCTCCAGATTTTATGGTTTACTTATGTGACTCAAAAGGCAACTTTAACTGGCTATTACGTTTTTAAATTTAAAACTAAAAAATTTCGTTCCACCCTAATACAGTATCTACTCTTGATAGTAACAATATGATCACGTTAAAAACTTTAAAAATATACTATTCAAATTAATTCGTCTTTAAATCCTACATCAACCAGATAACCGAATATTTTTACTACGAACGTAAAAAAATATATCATTATGCAGCAATATAATAAAAAAAGTTCAGCACAAACTGATAAAACTTAAATTGAATTTATTCAAAATATACCATTCTCTTTTTCAATAAACAGCACATACCTAAAATTTATCTACGAGTATATGGGTGATTCTACAAATTTTGGGTAACTTTAGATCCAATTTTGTTTCTGTAGGTTTAGGTGAGAATTAGATATTACTTTGTTATATGTAGCAAGATAATACCAATAATAAACTATCCCCACCTGGGCCAGTCAATTTTTGAGAAATGTTATGAGATATTTAGATTTTTCTGAATTTGACTGCCAGGGGACTGATGGGGTTACCAGGGTACTGATGGAATACACCATTTGATACAAAACTTAAAGTTTATTGCACTTTTATCAGTCTTCAAAACAGTCTTATAAGAAACATTTACAAACCGAGGTAGTTTTCGTGAGAATATACGTATACACAGTTTCTTGATAATGATTTGACAAAAAAATGGCCCCTCCGCAATAACAAAAGAAACGTTTTCTGTTTGAACTGTGAAACATTGAACAATAAAAGGTACCTACTATTTAATTATGTTTTGGCGATTCACTGCTTTTTGAAAGTTTGGTTGCTCCAGATGGAAAGAGGCAGATTGTCATCTTCTGAATCTGTATCCTGAACTATCTTATTTCGTGGATTGTTTACAATGTAGCTCGAAAGTGGTAGGTTGTCGAAAAGTCCATGTGGATGATGGCGTCCATCTCTGTTAATGACTATTTCATCTGCCTAATACTGTTATATTGATGGACCATATTGAAAACATGGCGAAAGAAAGTCTTTAAATCATGTTCCAACTCCAAGATAAGATCCCTTGGTGTGATTTGGATTGTCTCTTTTTTATACTTTGTAACAAAACGTTGCATATTTGTTTCGTTATCAGTGATCACCTCTCTTTTGTTGGTCCACTGTTTGCATAAAATCGTACTGGCATTATTGAATTCACTGTAGCGCAATGTTTTGACGCAGCAGGCATCACATGTTCTTTCAAGGCATGTTTCATTGTATCGGTCGCAGCATAACGTTTCCAGTAGCTTCTGGTGACTGTCAACTGTTGGTAAAATCTTGGCACATTTTAGAGCATTGAGTTTTAAATCAATATTTTCGTGAACAAAACAAGCGCATGTATCATGATTTTTAAGAGAAGCTGGCACTATCCAAAACGGTGGCAACCGACAAAACAATGCGTAACTTATGTTAGAAGCAGTTACATTCACAAATTTTTCATGAACTCTTCTTAACGTGTCCAGAATATATCGTTTTTGTTTTCTAATCTTGTTTCGCGTAACAAATTCTTTTTTACCGGCAGTTTGGCGACTATAACTATCATCCTCTAGAAATTGTTGCACCCTTTTTTGTAGCCTCAGCTTTTGATTTTTTTTTTGTGGAATGTAGTCAGATTGTGATCGGTTTTTTATAAGTTACAGCTGTACTATTGAATCTCCATAGCTTGTACTTATCAGTCAATTTACCAGTAATAGTTTTTTTAAATGTAGCTTTTTCCTCATTACGTTTCAGTTTTACATAATCCTGTTCGATTTGCATTTTCAAAACTTCACCAAATATTGCCTTCTTAACTATAGCCCCATGTTGCTTAGGATCTTTCGCCATATTTTCTATTTGCGTTTTTGGAGAAATTTGGACTTTCCTGTCATTTTTTGTCTTCTCTTTAAGGCGTTTGTGTTTCTGGCGTTGAGATTTTATTTTCTTTTTCAGTTCAAAAGTGTATGCGTCCTTTTGTTTAATTTGTCTGTTTCAAAGCCTCCTTTGTTTCCAACTCCTTCTTTTCGCCTCTTGTACTGTTCTGTCTGCAATGTGTGGTATATTTTCTCGATGAGGTTCATTGTCAGATAGTGGTGGTGTAGTTTCACCCATAAAGTTTTCTGTGTGATGTTCCACAACTTTCTTCTGTCTATAGGTCGATGAGTATTCTCTCCATTTTCGCCTTGTTGACCTTTTCTCATGATCCGTCATTTGGTTTATACGTTTTCTTTGGCCTTTCTCAATTTTCTTCAAGTAATTTTGTTTTTCTTTCTCCTTATATTCTGCTAACTTGATAGGATCATTCTTGATTTTTAGCATTCGAGTTTTTTCAGCTTGCCTTTTTTCTCCTAAGTATTTCCTCTCTGCTGCGTTTGGGCGGCATGGTGTCGTCGTATTCTGTAAAGATAACAATCACTCTTTCTTTGTTTGATTGTTTGTTTCCCCATTCGTTCTCATTCTTCAGTTCCCTGGTGTATGCGTCAGTCCCCTGTCACACCAACCGCCAAGGGACTGACGACAAGGGACTGATGAATTAGTAATGAATTTGAGTTTATCTATGAAACTAAAATTCATTCCCAAGTTATTGTTACTATGAACATAAGCACCAAAACCCCTTGTTCCAAACAGAAATCAAAAAATGGAATTCAGATAGGCTAATAAAAATAATTACTTACCAGTGGACTGAGAATCTGACTGGCACCACACTTGCACACTCTCAAACCACGCTGGTCAGACTAACTGGAAGATGGCTGCTGAGTAACTAAAGGTATCTCTCTCTCACTTCAGCATATCCGGTTAAAATTGCGCCAATAAATGGCATCCAGATATAAACTATTGGCGGTTAATTTGAATTTGGTTTTGCACAAGGGACTGATGTATCAGGGTGAACTCACAGAGTTGAAGATAAAATTATCATGTAATAAAATATTTTTAATAGTAAATATACTATAATTTGCATAAGGAAGTCTTATACGTGCTTAGGGAAGCAGTAAGTACTCCATATATTATATAATTCTGTGACTAGAAGCCTTTGTTCGGTGATTTTAGTAAATGCTTCATGCCAGGGGACTGACATTTTATACATTTAGCACATAATTTCATGGTATTATAAATTGAGTAGGATTTCCAAATTGACTGACCATCACAGAAAGGTAATTTTCTTTCATTTTTCACAGTAAAAATGCTTTTATGTATACAACTGTTTCAATTATCAACTGACAACATGAAGTTACCCAAAATTTGTAGAATCACCCATATATAGCAACAGTAGATGACCAAATGTCACGACAACAGAACTATGAAGCACTAAATAACTTACAAATCATATATTAGGAGGAAGTCGAAAGAATATACAACGCTATTTAGGTGAATACCCGAATTTAATATGGCAGCCACTTCTCGCTCACCGGTAGGCGTATCACATATCTTGCAGACGACAAGCGACGGGCGAAACTCGCGCAATATCTGCTGTCAAACGTAAATTTCGTATTATGCAACGACGTCATCATGACGGACAACAACATATAACCTACAATTTTGACCGCCCTGTTGTTGTCCTGCCGCTGTTGCTCAGCGACCGATGTCGCGAATTTTTACATAATATGGCTGAGGTTAGCAAATATCTTGTATAGGTATGGCACACAGCATCACCATGTGGCTGTAAGTAACAAACTAACTATTGGCCATTGTACCTATGAGATCAAAGACGATAGACAAAGCAAGCAGATAACAGCGGGAAACAACAGAAAATGACTAAACACAGCCGAATGCAACAGAAAAGAACAGAAAGCAGCTCAAAACAATAGAAAGCAAGCAGATAATCGTCATGCATGATGAGTGGATATAACCTTCCCCCATTAATGGTTCCATCTTCCCATCCACCGACGATAAATAAGAACAGACATTGCTAGCACGATTAATTTATGATAAGTCTATAAGTCTGATAATTTAGGTACAATCTGGCAAGATGACCTACCCGATTTTTACTAGAATCGTAATTACTGTCAAAAGTGACACTGCGACGTACATTCATGACAATTAGTTTGTGATTGTTTCAGTCATTGTGCGATATTTTGTGCTTGTGTGTTTCCTAGCTGTTTTGCTGCAAAATAGCCGCCCACCCTAACAGGTAAGGCAAAATCTTTTAAAATTACATGATTTCAAATTTGCGATTATAACTGGCTATTTTGAGCAGCATCAGTGGCGTCACACGATGGTTATTACTCACCAACGATAATAGTATATTATTCAATGAGCTGTAATGACTGTAATAACTCACGCAGTTGAAGTTCGTAGCACGAGCCGTAGGCGAGTACTGTAAGTCAACAGGTATACCCTGTCACCCGATACTTTAGACTGTCATCCGTGTCAACAGAGAACAGATGTTCGGCTAGTGATAACTAAAAAACCCCCAGAATGAATATTGACACATGCTTTGACGGCATACGTACAGGGCTGCACTCGGTGTTCGTACTGCTACTGACGAGTAATTGACGCTAAACAATATATAAACGAAAAAATGTATTTGTTTCTGTAAAGCATTTTTGCTGTGAATTTTTAGATATTGGATCAATTTCTTGTTCACAAAAATAGTATTACTAGAACGGTCCTGACTTGAAGGATTGCCAATTCAGACCACTACTAAAAAATTGCGATGCACTTCTTCGTCAGCTGATACCTATCAAATAGATGTCAAGCCAGTCTAAAGTATCCGGTAACAGAGTATACGTTATTACGATTACCGCGAGTCGAATGCTATACTTTATCTACGCTCGAAGCTATATGAATGACACGATTTAAATACATAATAATTACATGATATTGATAACTTAACCTTACTTATCTGTCACTTAAATAAATACTGTCACCGTTCGAATTAGTGTTTGACGTTTCTCAGTACTGGTATCAAGTAGGCGGCGTTCATAACCCACGGCTGGACGTGAGTTATGAAAAATAATAATTCACGCTGTTTGTTGATAAGCATGTTCAGAAGTAGTTTGGTAATAGCTGTTTAACTTGAATGGAACAGATAAATCATTTTTACTTGAAATATGTATTTTCATTTGATCTATCTTGATTTATAAAAGCAGACTCTATGTTTCTAAGGTTATATCTTACTAACGCTCGAAGTAAGAAGTGTCTTCACTACAAAATTCAAAATTGTTATAATTTTGGTAGAAAAATCATCTGAGGGAAGCACTACTTTAAGTACATGTTGATTTTGTTCAACTTCTACTGTTGTTGGGTGTAATCAAGATAAATATTCTAGTTAAAGTATTTTTTTACTTTTAGTATGAATAATAACAGTCCCAGATGATCTATTTGGATATCTCTTCTGGCGTTTGTATAAAGCATATGGCACTCATAGAGAAATAAAGCTGATCTATGGAATAGAAGATGCATGTTACATTGCAATACCTGTACTACATATGAAAGAAGTGTTCCGCATTTTTATCAATAATTTGCATTCTTTAACAGATCAAATATATCGCATGTTCTTATGAAAACGAGGTCAGGGTACTCATCTACCCTTTAACGCGATGAATTATCGAATTGTGACGACAGGCACAGCCTACTACTAAAAAACTCCAGCAGTCATATATTTCGCCTAAATAGTTGCATGCATATATTTTCTCAACGTTGGTGGAGCGCGATTATTTTTCGGCTACATATTTCAAATTTTCCAGCACGCTCGAAGTATTCCGTTAAATATTTTCCACGATCAGTCCCCATCAAGCCCAGGCAATTTGTTACTCCACGTTTACTCCACGGCGCAAACTTCCAATTTCTCTGTAATATTTATTGGTTATCAGAAATCGCTTATGCATCGGCTCACTATAAATTGAAAAATGTGGAAATATGCGAGACACTATTTTGATGAAGTAGCAAACATTCATCATACATATTGTAAAATGAATAAGCAAAAATTAAAATATAAGTTAAACAGTTATTTGGAAAGAAGGTGGTTTCAGCGCAGTGCGCAGCTCTTCCAAATGTATCTGTGTCTGACCAATACAAAAAAATCGAGTCAAGTTGATTGACTCAGCACTTCCTATACATAACGGTGATATCATTTTATTACTTTCCCTTTTCATGAATCTATACTCTGAGATCCCCTTGCAACCAAATCATCGCCTGCCTGCCCCCAAAAAACACCCACCAAAAAAACTCTACTATACCTTGTTACCACAACTGATGGCACCAACTTTATCCAGATATCTACGCGGTTTGGGCACTACACGGACGATTAGAGACTCTCATTAACAGCTTATGCATACACTGACCTTAATACAATTTTCAAACCTGCAGTGGATTTGTTACTTTGTTAGAAGGGCGTGTGACAACATTATTTTTGCTCAGCTTTGGTGCCATCAATTGTGATAACAGGTGTACATAGTTTCTTGCATCTTTGTCCGTAGGAACTATATAGAACGCCACAGTTTTTATTCTGCGAACTTCAACTGGATGAAACGAAATGATCAGGAACCCCCAAATTACCTAAAAACGAAGTTTGGACTATTTTTATATTTTTTGTTTTTATTATTGCTGCGCCGTCACTGGCAGGATTTTTAAAAACCATACGCATTTTCCATTCTCGCCACGGTAATAATACTGTGTTGAAATTTCATTAAAATCAATTCCAGGTTACACAATACAGAACGATGTAAAGCAATGCTCGTATGAAACATACATCAGAAAAAAATCGAAGTCCCTTAGTTTCTGTAATAAGCAAGGCAATGCTTCGATGGACCTAAAAAAGTGTATTAAGTCGCTAGGTCCTTCTTTCGCAGGTGAATAGAGAGTCTATTATGGATATAAACATTTCTTCAGTTTTGCAAATCTCCTCCCAACCACTCCAATTTCACCCCCACCTAAAAAAAAACAAAATGATTAGGAATCCCCAAAAGCCTAAAAACGAAGTCTGAGCTGTTCTTATATTTTTAGTTTTTTATTGCATTGCGCCGCCACTGACACGATTTCTAAAAGCCATACGCGTTTCCCATCCTTAGCACGATGATAATACTGTGGCAACGTTTCATCAAAATCAATTTCATAACTTCCACGTTACTTAATACAGAGCGATCTAAAACAATATTCGTATGTATGTCAGTAAATTCTGAGTCCCTTGGTTTCTGTAGTAGGCAAGGCAATGATCGGGTGGACCAAAAAAAGGGTATTATGACGCTAGAACTCTCTTCCATAAGTCAATAGATAGGCTATTATGAATACAACAAATCTTTGAGTTTTACAACCATCTACTCCCCAACCCCCCAATTTCACCCCTACCCAAAAAAATGAATGAAACGCCTAAAAACGAAGTTTGGGGAATATTTAATTTTTTTGTTTTTTGCTAATTACTCCGCAGCCAATACAACGATTTTCAAAATTATAGCAGCATTACCTACTAAAACCCCATAGCATCCGGTACCCAAGTTTCGTCACAATCTATGCAGCGGCTACTGAGATTACGAAGCTACAAAAACGCGCACGGACAGACAGACAGACCGACGGAAATGAGTGACATCATAAAACGCCCAAAAACGTATTACCTTAAAATTGAAAATTTTCGCAATCACAATACTACCCTCACCTATAATAGGTGTGGGAAGTAAAAGAAGGATCATAGAAACAAATAACCCGATACTAAAAAGGTAGCAAAATTCAGTTATAGGTAACTTATCAGTACCAATGGTAATGACAAGAAAATATTGACACTATGCAAGCTCCCCATTGTCCACACATATTTTGTATTTTTTGTTCAATTCTCAGTGGTACGATTTTCAAACCTATACTCTATCTTCATTTCTACCACAGCAGCTATTCGCGGTCAAATTTCATTACGAACAAGTTAGTAGCTTCCAAGTTACAGGGTTATCAAGTGCTTCGAAAATTTCACACGTATAGAAATATAAGAATTGGTCTGAAAAGTTTTTAAGTACAATTTCACTCCATGTCGGAATATAAATGATCAGGAACCCCTAGAAGCCCGATCACATCTCCCCTCAACTCTCAACTGCGGGAAGTAAAAGTTAAGGGAAATATTCCTAACAAGTTGCGTCTTATGCTGGCACTTGTAGCGTTTTCGCGTTTTCGTGTATTTGCTCGATTTCTCAAAAAAAAAGACGACAATGTGTGGAGAATCTATTATTTGCCTTGTTTGCGCAAATAGGATAAATAATGTGAATAGACAAATACGCCTTCCGTCCACTTGTCGGTCTTTAATCATATATCAAATGACTCAAATAAGATTAATATTATTTATGCCGACAATGCTGACCGACCATGAGGGAAGGCATATTTGTGATATTTGCACGAATACATGAAATATTTGAACAAATACAGGAATGCTGCTATACGAATACCCTACGGGCTACATACACCAAGTGAAGTGCTATCAGCTGGCATTAGAGAAATTCATCTAATGCTTTCACCATTTTTTGAACTCTTGTCGATGTTTTATAGAATTTCGAAAAATGGTGAAGGCGCTATGTGAATTTGTATATGATAGTGTTTGTTACAAATTAGTATTGGTAATCCCTGTTAATCACTTAGGCCTTATAGTTTCGCAAAAATTGGTAACCTCAGGTAGCCACTTAGCCAACAGATGGAAGTTAACCAAAAGTTATTGTGGAACCGTTTCACAGAGAAAACCAAATTTATTTATCTTCAAGTTGGAACCAAACTTTGACGGATGGATCTTAGAACACTGCCGTAATTGCGTACTGTGAACACCAGGCGCGGCGGGTTTTGATTTTTCAATGGGGTGCAAAATGTCACTTCGAATGTTGCTGATTGATATAAGCAGAAAGAACAAAGAAAAACGTTCATAATTATTGACAAAACCACAAAGTGAGCTAGTAATATAGCATTAACATGATATTAACTTGGAACATAAAAACTATAGAGTCAATACTTTTTTTCAGTAAACATATTACGCCGGAAAGATGCCCTGTTAAAAAATTCGTCAGCGGTGTCATCCCTCTTAAAAGATATTTCTCTTCGGTAATTACCTACGCATGTGCGGCTTTATGTTTCCTCGACAAAATGCACATGCAGAATCTGCAGAGCGGGACATTGCACACAATCACTAATACCCCATGGTATCTTTCCAATGATACTCTTCACAGGAACTTTGACATCCCTTACATGAGATATTACATTATACAGCAGGCACAACGACGTTTTTGCCATGTAATATATCGAACCTCAATTAACCCTTTTAGTTTAACCAAAAAAATTACTACACAATTACACAACTCGTCTATGTCGAGTGATAGCCTCCAACCGTCGATCTTTCTCCTAAAGGGGAGATACTCCTGCTTCCTTCTTTTCCTTTTCTTCTCTTACTTCTTGACTTTATCTGGTTTCTGGGTTACCAGACATATCGCCCTATATGACTGACAAAGAGCAAAGGTTCACCAGACCGCTCTAAGAAGCAATGAGGAATTGACTGATCATTATCCTTTTTATGACAAATAGAGTAGTCCAGAGACTCGATTGTTTGAATCAGCTAATTCAAATCATCGAATTATTTTTCTGTCTCGAATCACCTAAAATTAGATGACTCTGATCAGTGATTCCTGATTCAAGCAGTAAGCCAGGGTGATTTGAAACATTGAAATAAGTCAAACTTCTCACTACTGGTGTCTTACGAGACTAACTGCTAACACTAGCGCCGTGCTGTAGCCAGCCGTTCGTTGTTATCAAAAAGTTTTCAGGATTGGCGCTGTTGGTTTACACATCACTGTATTATACGGTGCTACGCACCCCATAACATGTTTCTTTGGGTGCAAGCGCATCCTTGCACCCATGCAGTCGCCGCCCCTGGTGAACACAATTTAACCTTCTGTATTAATATTAGGTTTGTTCCAGCAGAATGCTGGCAATGTTTGAAGCATTACAACGCATGCGCAAAGGCAATTTGCAGTCAAGCAATCATTAGGCCGTTTTAAAAGTGTTGGCCCTTCCATGTCACACACATATTGCCTTTCACTTATCCTGCTTGGGATTTATGTCAAGCATTTTTGGTACAAAATCAGGAACATTTTCAAACATTTATTTATGTACACTTTGCCTAACAATCGACTGAATTTGTTTGAGGATCGAATTCAAAACCGATTTAAAAACCAGACCTACTGGAAGCCCCACAACGTTCTACGAATCAAAAGTATACAGGTATAGGTGAGCATATGCTTCATTCAATGACCAGTCAGTAATAATCACTGATACATTTGGAGACTTACTGCTAAAAACTATTTTTGATTTATGTCATCACAAACTGTAATCAAAATCTATGTTTTTATAACCTCCAAAGTAAGCGTATCTATCACTGGTTGCCCACAACAAATCTCAAACCTGAGCTTTTGACGTAAACTGCAGATTATGCAATGTTTTCTATAACCGCTAGTTTTTTAATCACTAGTTGACTAACCATTGTGAAACTGGGCCTTAGCTGACAGATGGAAGTTCTAGTGGAGCTCTATTTCACATTATCAATTTTATCGTGCTAAAAACCAGTGGTCAAGCTGATTATCTTCAAGTTGCCATCAAATTTTTGACAGATGGGTCTCACAACACCACCGTATTTGTACTCTGTGAACACATCCTAACTGTCGTAACCACATTTTTGGTATATGTCATGTCACCACATACTATCAGTGCATACTATGTCACGATGTTTGCGTTCATAAGATGTCTGAACAGTTTATTTATTATGAAAATACGGATAAACAAAAAAAAATGGCAGCTAATCTTTAATAAGGAAACCTATTTGTTAGTTTCACCCGTTTTTGTGCTATATAAATCCCGAATAAGACGTGGCCTTTGGTATTACTCACACATCGAGGGAGCTGCTGCCGCTACTACCTTATACACAATTCATGCAGTCTAGAGAAGAACAAATCGACTCATGGGTGACTGGGCCTTAATGCGCCACTTCCAGCTGCTTTCTCTCACACGTGCAGTTGGTGACCTCTTACTTGTCTACCAGTATTCAAACGGAACTTGCTCTTGTGGAATTATACTAGTTGAAGTCGTGGAAGTGCTGCATCTCATCCCAAGGCGGTCATTCTTTATACATCAAGAACCGAGCAATACGTACGCACCTACCAGGGAATACAGGCTTTGGAACGGAATGACAAGAGCTGTATTTGTGGAGTCTGCGAGTGCTGTCTATTCAGTTCGCATCCACAAGCTTCTCCTAACCTGACATATTAATGGCAGCCTCGGTAAATTGTACTTAGGCTTTGCCTTCGCGAGTGCTCAGTTATAAAAAAGGTAGGTCAGAAAAGCGATTACAAATAAGCGATTCTCCTTATACAGGGTGTCCCTGAATTTCCTTGACACGTGATATTCTCGTAACAAAAAAGTGTTCAAACGAAAACTGAGTGCTACACGGTCTATCACATCATGCTTTCAAAACATTGTTCTGTACTACAACCCTTAGAACTCACCCCAACTTTGTTTTTTCACATAGCACCTAATAGTTTTTCCTACACAAAATCAGTCCTTATTTTATTTAAAATCTTGTAGTACCTTTGATTTCATACAAAAGGCTATTTTTTCGCAAAGTCAAAGTATAAAATAAATAAAATAAGGATTTGTTTGAGGCGTAATATTTTCGTGAGCAAAACAGATAAAAAAGAAAACCAAGTGGAACTTTCAAGGGTACCGAATGACCTATCATACCATGCTTTCGAAACATTTTTTTACTACCCTTAAGACTTACCCCCTATTTTTTTCCAAATAACACCCCACAGCTTTTTCTACATTAATGAGGTCATTATTTTATTTAATATACTGTAGTGCCTTCCACTACATAACAAGCCAATTTTTCATAATTATAATTAAAATAAAATAATTAAAATGAGCATTTGTCATTCACTTGAAAACCCCATTAGTTTTATTTTTATCCGTTTATTGCATCAAGCACATTCTTATTTTATGTATGTTCTGCTAAAGATTTTACGAAAAAAATAGGTTTGTGTATAAAATCAAAGGTAGTGCAAGATTTCGAATAATATAAGAACTTAATATGTGTAGAAAAAACCATTAGGTGCTATTTGAAAGAACAAAGTTGGGGGTGAGTTCTAAGGGTTAAAGTATAAAAAAAATGTTTTTAAAGCATGGTATAATGCCTATAGTACTTTCAAAAATTCCACTCAGTTTATGTTTGAACTTTTTTTATCACATGTCAAGGAAATTTAGGGGACACGCTGTATACAGGGTGGGCCAATAGTGCGTGGACGGACGATTGTGGGCTTACTAAAAAATATTTCAAAAATCTGTCACTTGATCATGGTAGGGATCCTTGAGGGCTATAACGTAAAAATATTTTCACTTAAATTTTGACATTTATACAGAGTGATTCATATCAAAGTTACATTTTTTGAATGGAACCCTCTACATATTACTGTATATTTGGATTCCTTGGTGAATTCTAGTGTGACTTTATGTATCATACATGGAACTTTAAACGAACCGCGAATCACCATTTTTGGTATAAGTAGGTATCAAAAAAAAATTGAATATCGCAGCAATTATAAAACTTAGAAGGCCGTGACTTTGCGATACGACTAAGCATGAAATGCGCCATCTTAGGTCAGACGGCTAGATTTGAATTCTTTTTGTGCTTGGAGAAATCAGTAGATCAACTAAGGAAGCTTCAATCACAGATAACTTGATTTTTTTCAAACGGGAATGTCTATTTTGGTTTATAGAATCAAATGCAAAATTTGATTACCTTTCTAACGACATCACATTCTCGATATCAATCTTTTTTTTCAATTTTCCTGCGTGCAAGCAACCTAGCAGGCCATGAAAAATAAACAAAAGCTCGTTAATATGGAAGAAACCAACTAACTTAGCAGAAAGATGCAAACTAACTAGAGTAGCGGGGCAAGATTATGAAAATTCCTTACCACCCAACCAGAAATAATAGCGGTAATAAGAACGCTCATTTTTCACAGCCTACTAGCTATTAGCCAATTTCCAAAGTCAGTAAAAAAATGTTTAATCAAAGGAAAACTACTAGTGATTGTTGCTGGCAGTAGAATATCTATGTCTTCTAAATAAATTTTCACATTTGATGCCATAAAAAAGTGGCCATTTCCGTAAGTCAAAAGTGATGATATCTCTGCCTGGAACCCTTCAAATTCTTCAGTAGGTACTTCTACTTATTAGCGAAATCGCGAAAAATGAAACTTGAATTGCAGTCTGTTTGAATTGTAAAACATATAATTTAGTTTGTAGAGAACTACATGAAATAAACACAATTACAACATAGCGTAATTAAAAAAATCAGACAATCATTTCAATAGATGTTCAGGATGCTCCGATTAGAGATATCTTCACTTTTAACTTAACTAAATGGAAATGACTAATTTTTTTATCCCATTAAATGTGAAATTTCATTCTAAAGATGTTGGACTGTAAGCAAAAATCGCTGGTAGTTTTCCTTTTGTTTCAAAATCTTTAATCGTTTTGGAAAGTTGTCAAGCTCTAGTAGACCTCAATAACTAGTAGGCTGTGAAAAACAAACACTTCTGTCATACCCCAGCTTCTCATTGACATTATATATCTTGCCGCCGTTGTAACCGGTTAAAGCTGATGTGTTGTAAGGAATTTTCATGATCTTGCCTCGCTACTCTGGTTCGTTTGCATCTTTCTACTAAGTTAGTTGGTTTCTTCCATATTAACGGGCTTTTGTTTATTTTTCATGGCCTGCTAGGTTGCTTGCACGCAGGAAAATTGAAGAACACCGATTTGATTAAAAATTTGACATAAAATGAAAACCAAAAAAGATTGATATTAAGAAACCTATATTGTTAGAAGGGTAATCAAATTTTATATTTGATTCTATAAACCAAAATAGGCATTCCCATTTGAAAAAATCAAGTTATCTGCGATTGCGAAGTTTCCTCAGTTAATCTACCGATTTCTCCAACTATAAAAAGAATTCAAGTTTATCCGTCTAATCTAAGGTACGCATTTCATGCTTTGTCATACCGCAAAGTCACGGCCTTCTAGGTTTTATAATCCCTGCGATATTCAATTTTTTTCTGATACCTACTTATACCAAAAATGGTGATTTGCTCCTAAACGGTTCGTTTAGAGTTCCATGTATGATACATAAAGTCACACTAGAATTCACCAAGGAATCCAAATATGCAATAATATGTATGAGGTTCCATTCTAAAAAATGTAAGTTTGATATGAATCACCCTGTATAAACGTCAAAATTTAGGTGAAATTATTTTTATCTTATAGCCCTCAAGGTTCCCTAACATGATCAAGTGACAGGTTTCTAAAATATATTTTTTTAAGCCCATAATCTTCCGTCCACGCACTATTGGCCCACCCTGTATAGGTGGCTTTGGAAGATTCCACGTATATTTTGGAACGCAAAACATTTATCTGTTAATGAAGCACAAAAAATCGAACACATTCTTCAAAGAATATAAAACATTAAAGTCAAAAATCAAGTGCAACATTCAATAAAATTTATTAATTATTGGTTAGTTAGGTTGCAATTAAAAAAAAGTTTTTCAAAAACAAAATTTCATCACCGAAATTTATCTGCATTTTGCAAGAAAAAATCCTTTAATTACTCACGACTGCAATCCTCAATAGTCCATTTCCTAAAACGGAGTTTTATTGCATCCTTTATCACATCACGAGTTATGGTAGAAGGGTCATGAAACGATATTTTTATTAGCCAATAATCTAGCGATAAATTCTAGATATTCTATTTAAAACGTATTCGACCGTCCGTTTGCACCATAAAAGTGAGGGGTGACTAGTAATAGTGATATATATTTTCCTAGCAGGGAGGAGTGACCTTTAAATGGAAATTACAGCAAGATTATGAGTCATTTCGAACATTTAGATACGATGGATGGATCGTAGACACATTTCATGAGAGTATTCAAATAACATGTTATTAGTTAGTTATTATAGTTGGTCGAGGTCTCAGACTGCTATGTTATTTAGAGGTTCGATAACAGTGGACAAAATATACAGGTCGGTGTTTTTTTTGTGCTACACACGAGACTTGTAATATAATTAAAACATAATTTTAGATAAATGTGCTTATTGAAACTCTACATGTATTTGAATATTACCATTGTTACGCATTGATAAGCTACGATAAATTAATAGACGTAGGTGAGCAAGATCATAAAAGGTATTATAATTTATTACAGTCAAACTTGAAAGTAAAAAATAATAATTTATCAAAAATTCGAGTCTTTCTTGACCCGCCACCCCAAAAACCAATTTACTCGCTTAAGAGAAATTAGAAAACATGCACGATGCTC
Source organism: Callosobruchus maculatus (assembly GCA_951848785.1). Lineage (NCBI taxonomy): Eukaryota > Metazoa > Arthropoda > Insecta > Coleoptera > Chrysomelidae > Callosobruchus > Callosobruchus maculatus. The sequence continues at coordinate 432,494 of CATOUR010000036.1, forward strand.
TAAAACTCCAAAAAACAGGTTTGGGGTTGTTATTTTTTCACTTTAGATATGGTTTTAGAGGTTCTACATCAACAAACAAGTTAAATCTACATATTTTCTTTTTCCAAACTAGACATAGACCCTATGAAAAGTCTGATTTACCTCTTCCTGACGTTATTCTGATCAAGTGAAAAAAAAACTAAGGTAATTTACAAGGTCAGAATAGGTACCACTTGTTTTTCCGGCCATGTAGACAAGTCCATTTTTGGTTGTAACATGCTAAGTAGAGGTAAAAAAATGAAGTCAAGTTGATTGACTCAGTACTTCCCACACATTACGCTGATACCAGTTTATCATCTTCTCATAGCATGAAGCTTTAGTCTAAGATCCCTTGCAACCAAATAATTGCCAACCCCCCCCCCCCCCTAAAATTCTCTTTCTTTCAGAGGTCAATGGACAGCCTATTATCGATACTACAAACTTCTCAGTTTTACAACCCCCACCCAAAAAACTGGTAGGAAATTATCAGGAGCCCCTAAAACATCTAAAAACCGAATTTGAGTTGCTTTCATACTTGTCGCGTTCTTTGATTATTGCTACGCTGCCACTGACAAGATTTTTAACAAACATACGCGTTTTCCATTCTCACCACGGTAACAATATACTGTGTCAAAATTCATTAGAATCAATTTAATAGTGTCCACGTTACAAAATACAAAACGATTTAGACCAATAAATTCTCGTATAGTATACAGAAAATTCTAAGTCCCTTAGTCTCTGTAATAGGCTAGGCAATGTTCGGATGCACCTAAAAAGGTGATTTGTGTCGCTAGATCTTCCTTCACAGGTTAGTGGACAGCCTATTATGAGTACGAGAATTTTTTTAATTTTTCAACCCCCAACCCCCCAACCACCCCAATTTCACCCCCACCCAAAAAAAACGCAGAAAATGATCAGGAACCTCTAAAACGCTTAAAAACGAAGTTTGAGCTGTTTTTATATTTTTAGTTTTTTTATTATTTCTGCGCCGCCACTGGCACGATTTATCAAAACCATACGCGTTTTCCATCTTCGCCATGGTAGTAATGCCGTTTCAAAATTTCATTAAAATCAATTCAACAGTTTCCTCGTTACAACGATCTGACGCAATACTCTCGTATGTTTACATCAAAAAAAATTCTAAGTCCTTTGCTTTCTGTGATAGGCAAAGGCAATGTTCGGATGGACCTAAAAAAGTTATTTATGTCGCCAGGTCTTCCTTCACAGGTCAGTGGACAGTCTATTATAAAAGCAACAAATTTTTCAATTTTACAACCCCCCACTCTCCAACCACCTCAATTTCACCCCCACCCAAAAAAAAGTAGAAAATGATCAGGGACCCCTAAAACGCCTAAAAACGAAGTTTCGGCAATATTTAATTTTTTTTGTTTTTTGCTAATTACTCCGCCGCCCATGCACCGATTTTCAAAATTATAGGAACATTACCTACTACGACCCCACAGCATACCGCTGCCCAAATTTCATCACAATCCATGCGGCGGTTACTGAGATTACGAGGGTAGAAGAACGCGACAGACAGACAGTCAGACAGACCGACAGACAGACAGACCGACAGACAGACAGACAGACAGACCGACAGACAGACCGACGGAAATGAGTGACGTGGATTTTCGTGATGTAGGCATCATAAAACGCCCAAAAAACGTATTACCTCAAAATGGCAAATTTTCGCGATCACAATACTCCCCTCACCTATCGGTGTGGGAAGTAAAATTGGTATTCATGTGGCTGCTTATACAAAAAATTGGCCCAGATAAGTCCCTCCAACAGAAAGCAGGAAAAATATGGGCAAATTAATGAGGTAAATATATTGTCTCATCTTTGTCTTGCTGACACATATCTGGTCAAAGTTTATGTGCATGCACAAAATAGATGATCAGTGACCCGATGAAGTGATAATATGTATATATGAAAATATGTAGATCAACTTATTGCTGTTCTACCAAGCTGAAATTCGGCTGCACAGAAAACATTACTGTCAATATTTGAAACGATAGTTCGTAAAAACGCGCCTTTGGAAATGGGCATTTTAATAGTTATTGTTAGCAACAAAATATAGACTTAAATAATTGCTTCCTCGGTGATGTAACTCTCGGAACTAACTCTCGGAACAAAGCTCGGATAAAAACCACTTATTCACTTGCATTAGGTATATCTTAAAGTATTCTTGGAGTTTAAAGAATTTTTAGTGTTATAACGAATAATTCTAATAATCACTTCCAAATTTTTCTTTTGTTTATAGTTGCATAAATCTGGTGACAATTAAGTGGTGTACAATAACTTTAAATATTACTGCCTTTAATGGAACATCTAGGTATTAAACTACTAGTTCTAGAGGAGGATAATTACTTTTGGGTACATTTTCACTGTGAAGAGGTTTTTTAGGAGGAAAAACATGTATCTTTTACCTCATTAGGTAGTTTTTAACAAAGAATTCGGATTTTAGGATTAATTTGTTTGTTGTTGAATCATGATAATCCGATAGAAATTGTCAGAATCGCTTGAAACTGGTGCTTTCTGAACTTTCTTCACTTTTTGGGGAGGCGACGAATTTGGGGTCACTGCCCAAATTTTTTTTATACTTATGAAAGTCTCTCTATTACATTGGAAAATGATGTTGGTGATATTCAATCTGAATATATATTTACATAAACTTATAGACTCTTATATTTGGAATCGCTTAATACTGTCACGACGGCCACTTTTTGTTACTCCAGGGAATCAAACTGGGCATAACTTTCACCGTTTTACTTCGCAACTCAATACAATATCTTTTAACCTTATCTCAACCTCTCAACAACCACTCCTACTACTTCCATTCTGCCACGCTACTCGTGGCGCCTTATATACTCCATCGAACCATCTCGAGAACTCGAGACCGCAGATGACATTCTAGAACGCCCATCCGGAAAACTCCAGATGATTTGATGACTTTTACACGTCAAAGATCTAACCCAACATTTTGACCTTTACATGATATATGACAACTAACACACAATACACCAACTTGGTGATGTTCTAAGCTTTACGAATATTCGAATATTGCTTTTGACAGTATCGTATTCAAAATTTTTGTTCAGAGGGGAGGAGGGGTCGGACCCGGTGGACCCTCCCTAAATACGCCATTGAGCTTTAAAGACATTCACATGTGAAGTTTTTGGAAATTTTTGATATTTATACTTCAACTAATTTTTTTGTATGTATGGGAAGTACATACTTCTATTTTGAAAGAATGGTAAACACGGTTGAAACATATCTCATTTCGATTTTGTCATTACTATTAATAAAAGCATTAACAGGATAATTATTATTTATTGATGCAGACTGCGCTTAGAGTACCGACACAGGCGCTCCTCGTATGATAAAGCTCATCCATTTGCAGAAATAGACATTAATGGATCGTTGGCTGCGAGAGAGCTGGGCTGATTCTCAGTTTGCGGTGGAATTAAATCGAAGAGACAGTTCTGAAGACGATGACCTGTCGCAGTACGACTTTTTCCGAGATCGCATTTGTTAATCGTTCTGGTGAAAAACCGCTGTCCGTACCGCGCCGGCCATCGAGTTCAATCCGCGCCAATGACGACGCTCTGCCAAAGACTTCGGAGCTGACTGAATAGCATTGCAGACTAGTGATGCTAAGCAATCAAGTAATTATTACAAAGTAATCGTTACTAATGGATAACTAAAAAACGTAACGATTCCTCCATTTCGAAAAGACTCGTTACTTTCGCTCTCACTGTTCAGAGTCCGACACACAGTCCTGAGTCCGCGCTAACAGTCACTACACTCTTTTTCAAGGCTTTAAAATACTTTTTTTAGTAACTTATGTTTTGTTTTATTTAAATTTTTACTACCTTATTCATTTTCTTATCTAACATTTTTTGTCTTGTTGTTTCTATATTATATTTAAAGTAAATACACATTATGTTTTGTTGTCCTTGTTTTCTGTCTTTGTATTATAAATACCTACTAAATATACTTGCCGATCTCAATGTTCTAAGAAATATCTAAACTAAGTCAAAAGTAGCGTGTTCAACCGTTTAAAGTAATGCACTTGAACATACGTATCTAAAATGCAACTAATGTAATGAGTAACGGGTCATATTGTGGAAACTAACGAATCTTTAGAAGTGGTGGACCTTTGCTCTTAATTACGGTTGTATTGGTCGATTGGTCTGTTAGGTCTGGTTATCCAAAGACCAGAAAAGCCATCGAGAAGTAAAGTAAAAAAGATACGAAGGAAGGCGGAGAGCAAACAGGAGGATGTTCGTCGATTAGAGGGTATAGCTTGACATAGTCGGTTTGAGTTCGGTAATTTTTGAGTTTTATCAAAAGGGTAAATTTTGAGGTTCGATTTCTAAAAGGGCAAGAATTTATTTGTTTCTAGATTTGTACAATTTGATTTTGATCACAGTGCGAGCCGCAGCTTTGTGCGCTTGCGAACTTGCTCGACCTTGCAGTTTACTGATTCGCGCAACAGATGGTGGACTGTGCGATTCCGTTTGACTATAACGGCATTGCACCTGTTGTTTAAGGTAATCGCCAAATAACGGATGTCAAGGTCTCTGTGAAGGGAATCTTCAAAAATCTTAGAACCATACCATGGGGCGTTAGTGATTCTGCGCAATGTCCTGCTCTGCAGAACCTGCAGATTTCCCATGTGCGTTTTAGAGAGAAAATTCTGGTCTAATAATAATGTTATATAGTCGAATTTTATTCACCAAATTAAATTATAAGGTACTACGAAACATAGGGTACAGTCGACGAAACGTATTTTCGAATTTTGTTTTTAACGTTTCAATGTGTTTATGCCAAATCATACCCTTATCCAGGGTAATTCCTATAGGTACTTGGCAGAGCTTTCCCATGGAAACTGAGCACCGTTCACTGAAACCTCCAACGGGGTACCACAAATTTTTTCGCATTTTCAAATGATTCATTTTGATGATCCACCGATCCGCCTACTCTAACACTTCATCCACTGCAAGCTGCAGCCCATTGCGTACCAGATCTTCAGTCCGCGACTGAGTAACAATAGCAGTCTCGCCAGCGTAGTGATAAACTTCTCAGTTGCGGGGGCAAGGGATGACATGTATATAAAGTGAATAAAGATAGGTCCAAGGACCGAACCCTGAGAGATACCGGTCTTTATTGGCCGTAATGTCGAAAATGTATAGCTAATTTTGATTCTAAATTTCCTTCTTTCGAGAAAGGATTGTGGCAGCTTTAGAAGTCAAATTAACAGCATATACACGTACTCGATAGAAGTTACGCAGACTATTCTATTCCTAACCTTTGCATTATCTTACGCAAGCTGCTTCTGAAGTCCCGAACAAATTTCATAGAAAGTACACAGCTAGTTAGCAACAAAATCAAAGTTGTTTCTTGGAACAGTTGTCAAACAATGTCTCATTTCCAAAATTAATTTTGTGATAGGCCAGTGATACACGATCGCGCAAAATAGACTGTGCAACGTTTTAGGAATGGAGCACTGTAGACATTGATCATCGTGACATTTTAGCATGGCTTTCATCACCTCTTTCTTCTTCAATTATAGTTTCTGTGGTCTAAATGCGACGCAACGGTGACTTTTATGTCGGCGAACCTGTTATGTGTGGAGTGTAGCCGCCAAGGACGGCTTGAAAGACTTTCTGCTGCTGCTGCACATGCACACTGATCACGTCTATCTATAAAACAATTATTATTGCACTTTGTTCGCATCTATAATGCAAATGCATCTGAATTCCATTTCGTTTTGTTCTTTATTATGTTTCCTCCGTAATGACTGCCTGTTCTTTGTATTGAGTCAGTCAATAGTGTAGGAACCCTTTATTAGATTGAGATCTTAGGCACGTAGTTTCAATTTTGGACAAGCCACCGCCGTTTTTTAGAACATTGATCATGTCTATCTGTAAAACAATTATTATTGCGTTGTTGCCGAATCTATAGAGTAACTGAATTTTATTTCATACGGTTTTTATTGCACTTATAATATTAACAGTTACTCTGAATTTGTGATGAGACAGGTATTGGACAACTGGAAAATATCCAACTTAGGATTTGCTGATGATACAACCCTTATTGCTGTTTCTCAGGAAGAAATAGTAGCTCTATTAACATTTTAGAACAACACAGTGCAGCATACGGTCTTGGTATTAACTACAGCAAGACCAAGGTTATGATCGTAGATAGAGAGCACAATAATCATCGAGAAAGTGAGTAGGCCGTTGTGAAGTAGTTCAAAGTTTTGTGTACCTCGGTTCTCTGATTGACAATTCGGTTAGCTGTGAAAATGAGATTCGATGGCGCATTCAACAGGCATGTGTGGCCATATTAAAGCTTACGAAACCATGACATCACTAAAGCTACCAGAACGTCGCTGGTTCAGTCTCTTATCTTCTCCATATTTTTGTATGTCTCGGAAACTTGGACTGTTAAAAAGGCAGATTAAGCTTGCAAACATGCTCTTGAAATGTGACGTGGAGGAGAAAGCTGAGAGTTCCTTATACTATCCATCGAACTAACGTTTCCAAGTTTCCATACTGGATGAGGTCGGTAATCCAAAGAGACTATCCTCCATTGTGTCGACGAGAATGCTTACAATCTTCGGCAAACGTAAGGCTGTAGGGGATGATTTGACAAAGTTGGCTCCTACCAGGGATGTTAGGTGGTAGGTAGGTAGATGGTGATAACCAACGATCCAACGAGGGCATTCAACTGCGACGCAACAAACCTTCTATTGTACCCTAAAACAAAAACTGTACCACGACCAAAAGGATCACGTAACGTTTATGGGGTAGACAAAGGACAAGCAAAATCAAATATAATTGTACTTTTCCCATTTTCAACAGCAGACAAACCATCACCTCTAATGTTTCCTTATAAGCATCTTCCAACGAAAGTTTTCACCTCAGTTCCCAAACAGTGGGCTGCTATATGGCTTTGATGGCTACATTTGTATTGGTATAACTATATTACACACAGCTATATTTTTGTTATAGGACTTTTAAATTTCGCTAGAATTATCTTTTGTTCAGCTCAAAAGGGTCGCATTTACACCTTGACACGGTTACCTTATCCCTGGTACGATATTTTTAGTTCTTGTTTGATAGAAATAATGCCTAGAAGGTGTAACTGAAGTCAGAAATATAAAATTTGTTTACAAGTTCTTCAGGCTTCAATCAGTGCCGACACTTCTATGGTGCAGTTACGTTATTATGTAGAACTGAGTAATGATAAAAACAAAAACAAAATATATATTACAGTAATGCAGACAGTGGTAGGAGATCAAAATAATCCAAACAAAAAACAAAATAAATTGATCTATTTATACTATATTGACATATGATTATACACAGTCAATATACATATTTTGACTACACTAATGACCGCGCCAGCCCTCTGGCCAGCCCAGCAAAAAATGCCGAGAGGGATTACCGTCGTCGGACTCGTCGGGCATCTTGTGAAGGCATAAGGCCTACTTTATAGTCGGCACTCGGTAGGAGCACAAAAAATGTAAACAAATCATATATTTCTGACTTCAATTATACCAACAACAAACTCGTCTACTTAGTGCCATTGACTGTCACTACCGTGCCAATAACTGTCTGAGACCTCCATTTTCCATTAAACTGAATTGATCGTGGAGCTCATTGGTCCCATGACTCTCCACCTAAGTTTTCCACCTCGGGGGGTTACCGCTCGAGGAGTGGTGGGTGAAAACTCTGCTTCGCGACGATTTTAGAAAAATATCGTCGTTTTGGTAAGTGATGACCCATCAGCTTGCGCCCAAGAAATAACAGAGGTAATAATATCCGGCATGGAAGCCTATATTCCTCATGTCGTCAAGCATCCCTCCAAAAACAAGCCATGGTTCAATCAGCGTTGCAGAGATGCAGTTACCTCTAAAAACCAACATTACAGAAAATGGAGGAAAAATCCAAATGATGAGAGCCACCGCAGTTTTATCGACGCCAGAAATCACTGTAAACGCGTGATTGACAGCAGCAAGTAGGAACACAACCAAAAAATTAAGAACAAGCTCCTCTTATGTCCTAGCTCGTCTAGAACATTCTGGTCTGTAGCCAAGGCTGTTAGTCAGAACTTTTCCTGTTCGTCAATACCACCCTTGACCAGAGAGGACAAATCCATCGCTTCTGCTCCTAAAGAAAAAGCAGACATCTTGGGGAAGCTCTTCGCAGCCAATTCTACTGTACACTTTCAAGGAAGTACCCCGACCACCACCATAAGTGTTAACTCTAGAATGGCAGAGGTCAAATTTCAACATCGAGATGTAAAAAGCATCCTCCAAAAACCGAACACCAATAAAGCTACTGGTCCTGACCAAATTCCAGCCATTGTCCTTAAACGCTGTACCGCTGAGCTTGCACCTATTCTTTGCAAGCTCTTCAAACTTTCGTATCAACGAGGCATGTTTCCCGCTTCGTGGAAGATTGGCTGCGTACAGCCCATCCCTAAGAAAGGCAAAAAAACTGATCCCGCCAATTATAGACCTGTGGCTCTTCTCAGCATCATGTCTAAGGTTATGGAGACTGTCATTAACACACAGCTCCTGAAATACCTGGACAACAGTAACATCATAAATGATCGCCAGTATGGCTTCCGTAAGCACAGGTCTACAGGTGACCTCCTTGCCTACGTCACTCACATGTGGAACAGAGCAATAGACAATAGGCGAATCCTGTGTTGTTGCACTTGATATATCGAAAGCTTTCGACAGAGTATGGCATGACGGACTTCTGGTGAAGCTTGCTGCTTATGGACTACCACCTGGCCTGTGCCAGTGGCTGAATAGCTTTTTGAACGACCGATCTCTGTCGTAGTCGAGGGCTGCTCATCAGACGTATTTTCAATAAACGGCGGTGTTCCTCAGGGATCTGTCCTATCCCCTACACTGTTTCTGCTGTGCATCAACGAGCTGCTGGAAATAACATCCAATCTAATCTACAGCTTCGCAGATGTCAGTACATTAGTGTCGTGCATGGAACCAGGCAAGCCACTATCATCCCAGGAGACGGTACGTCGGCGACAGCAGCATGCCTCACAGATCAACGCAGATATCAAAACAATTGTCGAGTGGGGATTAGCAAATAAAGTACAGTTCAACGTACAAAAAACTCAGGCAACAACACTTACAAAGAAGTCTCACGATGGCTTACCAACCGTGGAAATGGAGGGTCACCCCATAGTCGAATCACCTTCCGTGAAGCTTTTGGGAATCAACATCAACAATAACGTGTCCTGGCACGACCACGTCGTCAATATTGCTATTCCGCTGTAGGAAGTTGTATACACCAGAGCAACTGCTGCTGCTCTACAAGGCACAGATCCGACCATCGCTGGAGTATTGCTCCCATGTGTGGGGATGCGCTTCGAAGCACTCTCTAAAGCTTCTGGACACTATCCAGAAAAGAGCGATTAGACTAATCGATACGCCTAACCTCACAAAGGACCTCCACAGCCTGGAACATCGAAGGAGGGTGGCTGACCTATCCCTGTTTTACAGATTCTATCACGGAAGATGTTCGAGTGAGCTCTCTCAGATAATAACACCACAGGCCGTCCGAACTAGGAACACTAGAGAGGCTCTGCTAGCTCATCCTTACCAGGTCGAGGTCCTTACTCCCCGAACTAGTCACCTCCAGCATTCCTTCTTTTGGAGAACTTCGACGCTGTGGAATCAGCTGCCAGGGAATTTGTTTCCCGACGGCTACAACCTGCAGCGTTTCAAATCTAATGTGAACCGATACTTGTCCTCTCGCAGCGCTTCTACAGCGCCATAGGCTTTCAGCCTTTGCGAGAGGCCGACCATAAAAAAAAGATATTGGAAAAAGCTTCAAGTGGTTTATGGGGAAACAAATTTCTGCATAATTTTGGTCGTTACATTTTTCGTGTGCAATCAATAGTTTCCGTTCTACACTGCCTCAAAGTTAGGGGTTGGTTGTGATTTTCACTAAAATCTAAGGGCGTGTGTGTGCATATTTTTAATGGAAATGTTACTACCCCGGCATTGTTTAATTAAGATAAGATTGAATTTTAATGATACATAAAAGTCCTATCTTCAATGTACTTTCGTTTAATATATAACTTGATGGGAGTGTTAACATGTTGCATACTAAAAACAACGAGATTAGAATACTTCTGTCACTTATCATGAGTGATATAAATATTGGTATGTTAAGATTCCGGCGACATGCATGATTGGGTACAAATAGTTGCCATTTCATTCAAGCACATCAAATTGCTGTTTATAACCTATTCGGTATTGTCATAGGTCTATAAAGGCCTGTAGACATTACAACTATGCACAGAACCGACCATGGATCTCAGAAACCCATTAAAATATATTTTATTATTGTTCTCCTTCAAACTGTCCAGCAATACGTATTGTACCTCTCCACTTTGCACATGGTTGCTCTTTTACAATCCATTCTACAGAATATACTTCATAAACAGGCCACTTGAAAATGAAAGAAATACGAAACCATTTAAAATTCACCACCTGCATTTCATCACAATACCTTGGATTGACTCTTGACGTCCTCAAGCATTCTTTAATAGACCCATATGTGCATTTGAAAAACTGCACAGTCCTATATAATAAGGACCAGGTTAAATATCCAACAAAGCATGCTTTAAAATCAGTCAACTGTAAACCGTGAGTAAATAAGAATTTCAGGATTCCTGTATTCGCAACACAATGGATTAGACTGCAGCTTGCTTCCACAGAGGTATACAGGGGGTGTCATAAAAGTTAAGAAACGGTTGATTATTAGGTAAAATAAACAAGGTTTAAGTTTAAAACAATGCTTTTAAAGATTTAGTTATACAAGGTTTTCAAAATGTCAAATATATAAAAAATTCAAATTTCAAAATTAAAAAAAAATTCAATATTTAGTTAGTAATAACGAGTCAGAAATGCCACGTTATTTGGGTTAAGTTTTAAAAAAAATTGAACACTGAAAATTTTCAAAATTCGGTCAATCCCCAATTAGGTTTGTCTGGATAAACCAGGTGTGAGAGAAAGGATGCATATTATTTTTGAATCGGAGGGTGGTCAAACGAAACTAATAGATTATTATTGATGGTCAATAATGGTTCACCAAATCCTTCAATTTTAATAACGAGCTTAGAGTTATCGGCTAACCTATCACACTGCAAAACAGTGGCGTGCCAAGGTCTTCGGGGGCCCCCCCGCAATAATTTTTTTCTCCCGAGTTGCTGAAGAATAATAATTCATAGACCTTACGTACAATATGATTATATACATCTATTAACGGTACAGGCGTGTGGATAGATAAACGGTGTATTTTTGAGACCTGCGCGGAGACGGTAAGTTGCAGCCATAACTGAACTGGTGAGCATAGTTGTTATCCATGAACTGCGCAGACAAGTCGGGGCGTGTAGACATTGGCTCCGTCTTTCGATACATTTTCTTCGCTAATTTAACGAGAATGACAGATCTTTGACAATTTTCTGAGAGCTTTTGTCCTTTTGACTGAGTTTATCGCGTTATATGGAAGTATCTAATGAATTTGGCATATTATATCCAACAAATATAGCAACGGAGACAAAAAGAGCAGGCATATTAGACTATGGTAAAAAAATTTAAAAAAAAGTTGACCGCAGATAGAAAATTAATTCTTAAAGGAGTTATTACGTAAAATATTAGCAAAAATAAATCTCGTCGATTTGAGACCTGACAGTACAACGTCAACAAACCATATTTGTGCTAGTTCGTTTTGTTGTATTTCCTTAACAATTAAATAGTTTTGACAATTATTAGGTTCTTCACGTAATTATCCAGTAATTTGGCATGGGCAGTGTTGTATTCTTAAGGAGCCATTTCCTCGACCACCTTGAAGCCGGACACTTTTTAAATAGTCCATTTGTTTCCTCTTCTTCACAAGACAACATGTGAAAATTGAGAAGAGTAGTACGATGTTAACAAGACTGCATACAAATGAATACAAAATGGTACCATGTGGACGCTCTATTTTTGCAACGTTTACATTAAGTTTTAAAACTGCACGGACAAAACGTGGTGAAAAGACGTAGCTTTCAGACCAGCCTTAACGTTGCCACTTGTTCTAGCCGTTTTGGATCCTACGTTCTTTCCACGCTGTCGTGTTGTCAAATTTAACCATAAAATAGGTACTCATAAGGCAAAAGATAGTTAATTTGGTTATGGAAAATTATGAGGTATAGACAATATATAAAATTAAGTATGGGTTTTATAGTTATGCTCGAAGTAGTAGAGGCTGAGCGGGGGCCCGTCGGATGCCCGACCCCACCCCCTCCCGCACCGCGGGCCCTGTGGGGCCTTTTGGCACGCCACTGTTGGTTGGCACAAATACGCGTTGCGTTAGTCTAACGTTGCTACTTATTCTTGGCGTTTTGGATTCTACGTTCGACTAATCGACTACGTTGTCGTGTTGTCAAATTTTGATATAAAATAGTTTACTGAAAAAGGCAAAATATATTTAATTTGATATACGAGGGCTGCTATATACCTCCGTCAATCCACCAGTACGCAGACAGCTGTTTCACGCTTATTAGCGATCATCAGTGCGCCATAGGTCGATTGACGGAAATAGAGAGCATCAATTTTTCCATGTTTAATAAACATGTGAAACATGTGCGAGCAGACAGAAAGGCAGAATTCTTTCTGTCTGCTCGCATATATTTAATTTGATTTTGGAAAATTCTGAGGTATCGACACATTCCACCGCTATAAAACTAAGTATGTGCGCAAACACAGTGGGGCTTTTTAGTGAGCGTGCAAGGGCGTGCGAAGGCGTGCAGGTACCGCATGCAGGCTAACCTGCTCAATTGAGTTTTCGACCGCTTACCAGCGTCGAAAGCCCGCTTGAACGCCTTTATAGTAACAGAAATTTAGTTTGCTACCTGGTTTCGTCTGTGCCGGTCGAAGATGAGTAGCGATAAAGAGTTACTTATAGCTTTAGTGTTTGCGACAACCCCTATTTGGGATAAAAGACACAAGCTGCACTATAACCGCACTGTGATAAAAATGTTGGAAGGAAATAAGTGCGGTTATGAAAGTAGACGGTAAGATTATATACAAGTTATCTGGATATATAGGTTATTGGACATAAGCTTGGAATTGAGGTAATACATCAAGAAATTTGTTATAAATGTGGTATTGATAGATAAGATAAGAGGTGCTCTGCAAGATATTTAACAAAGATATCTCGAATTGTTTTGTTCTCATTTGGAGGCATTTACTGGTAATTACGCCTAATCCATGTTCTAGCCCGAGCTAATGGGGTATGAGGCATTCCTGTTCAAACTGTATATCTTTTCCACCAAAAGGCTTCAAAAGAAGTGGTAAGAGTGGATATGCCTCGTCACTTGCAGCACAAAAAGTCTCTTTGTTCGTGTTTGAGGAAGATGAGATGGTTTCGGAATCTGACATTTGCCATAACCGCTAACGTCTATAGTAATGTAGCTAGTTAAGCGGCTGTTAATATGATTTTTCATCCATCTATCCATTAAAATCCATCAATAAATTTTCGTGTAAATTAGAAAAACCTGCCTAATTGAATGATTGTTAATAGCGTGAAAAATATTTATTATGTGTACATAATAATTAATACCACGAAAATAACGCGATTACACGTCTTCATCACTGTAAAGGATTATTTAATGAAGCGGAACGGTTGCATCGGAGGTTGAGAGTCGAAGCAACTTGAATATGTTATTCATTTATGGTAAAATCGTGATTAAATAAAGTCGTATAAAATGGAGTCACTTATTTCTAATAAACAAATTCCATAACTGTTGCGTTTATTGTCTCATCTATTTTGAAGTGAAGTTGTTAGGAAAGCTTATTAAAAAACCTTTAATTTGATAAAAAACGACGTACGCCGGTACGAGTAGTAGGAACGAACATAACATATTTTATTAAAAAAATCATATCTCGGCTGCTTATAAACATTTGGAATTCAACTTATGAATTGAATTATGAAATGAACGTAGAACGTTAAGTTTTTCTTTATTGTGGGTTATCTCGTCGAGATATCCACGGGTCTGGGCCATTTTTGCTACTTTACAAGATCAGAAAATTCCTGTAAAAATGACTCTTATTATCATGTAAACTTTGGATAATAGAAATCTTGATATACGTTAAGTATGTCTGATGTTCGATATGTTGGTTAGTTTCAAAACTTGATATTAAAAAGTGGGCTATTTAACGATAACAAGTTTGAATGAGAAATGTGCATCAAAATATAGTATAAATATGGTAAAGAAATGGTTGAATCATATATTCATCTGATTGACAAATTTCAACTAAATGGTTCTAATGTATATGATGTGAATCTACACGTGTATGTACTAATAGTTCATTTGACAACTTCCCACCACGGATTTATCACAAACCGCTGATTAAACGAAAAAACGCCAAGACACGTCAAAATATTTGTCCAGAGAGACAACTTTTTAACCAAAAACTATTTCACCCCCTATTGCACCCTATAGCCCCTCAGGGGAATCATTTCCAGTGTTTTTGCAACTGTTCCTCATTGTTTTGCCAATAATGGGCAAAATTTTGAACCCGTATTGCATGTTTCCTATACCGTGTCTAGATGCGACTGGCCAATCTTTGTACTCTTTTTCTGGTCTGTTTTCACTGTACCATGCACTGGTGTGCTTGACTACGTGCGGAACCCGCGCCGGCCTGCTTCTACCTGCCGAGGGGACTTAGCGTTGGCCAACGCCCTCCAACGCTCCTAACTGCCGCTACTGTGAATGCCTACTATAACTATGTATTACAGTAAGTTATTCCTATGCACAAAGCTTGCTCAAGGCCCTGCGGGCCCTTTCGGCACGCCACTGCTGCAAAAACGACACTTTTGGAGCTACAACACGTCACCCCGAAATTTTTCGAAGGAGCCTGGTAGAAAATGGGGCCTGTAGCGCAGTGCGACCCTGAGGGGGTCCCCCGCCGCTCTCCAGAGCGCCATGTGGTCCATCCATTCTGGTCGACGACCCATGCAGACCCATGCAGACGAGCGGCGGGCCCGATGCGCGATGGGCAGACGATACCCATGCCCAATGCCAACCAATGCCGATCTCGGATATGCCATAACGGCATTCCATGCGGCACAAGGACCGTCTATGCGGATGACTCATCGTCAACAAATTGATCCTTCTAGATATAAATAGAACAATTGATTTTGCGGTTTTAACTTTTTTGTGGCGTTTATTTTCGCCAATGAAGATCTCAGCCAAATGGTCTCTGTCACTAGAAAATTGTTCACTTCTAGATGGAGCTTTCGACTACGATTACATGGAATACCCTCGCGGTACTATGAAGACCTGGCACTTACCTAATTCGCCTAGTATGGAATATAGTAAATAATGATTCATAAAACAAATTTATATAACAGTTGCTTAATATCGTATTTTCCATAATACGTAGTATTGTTGTTTTTGTTTCAGAAAACAAATAAATAACGAAAAACAATCGATTTTTTAACTTCCCCGACAAAGGAGGAATTAGTTATTAGAATCAGCCTGTTTTCGCAAATTTTACCGAAATCAAAGTGCTTTCCAAGGTAAAAATCATCTCCTGACTCATTTTTTTTAAATAAAATGCTATGTTATATTATCATTTTTCCGAGTAACCTCCACCACCCCCCACCATTAAATCATAGATTTGCACCAAAGGTGGACCAGAAGATAGAGAACAAAAACCTCTTCATGACAGTAAATTATTTGGATCATTGTTGTGACAGCTTCTGCATTTTAAAGTTAGATAATTTGCTACTATTTATGAATTTGTATTCCTCCATTTTGAAAATTCTGCGGCATGCGAGGTAGCATTTTCGACATAAGAAAACATGCTCTTTATTGCGTTTTAGGATTTTGACGTTACGACATTGTTTTATGAGTTACCTCTACCCCCCACTTTTTCTTATCATCGCAGCGGGACCGAAAACTAGATTTTTCTTTCAATGACAACCTTTCTATAGTGATCAAGTTTGAGGAAAATCGGAGAACTTTGATTTTTTTAATGTCCGTCTGTGTGTCGTACGTCCGCGATCTCGTTCTCCAACGATTACTCAAAAACGCCTCAAGCGAGTGCTCCCAAATTTCAACCTGAATTAATAAAAGGTTCTTTCGAGTTGAAAAGGTGTTGGTACCGATCGGACAATGGAGGGTGGAAAAGAGTGGGGAATGCACAAAAAAATGTAGTACAACATATAAATTTGATAGCACCAGTTGCAAGAGAATGTGTCTTTGTGTCTAAAACGATATATTACATGTTACTACTTTTTGAAATGGAAGCTAAAAAAAATAAATAAAATGAAATACTAAAATGTCACTAACTGCTATATTTGTGGACTGAATTGTTTAATATTAGGCAGTCGTAAATCAGTGGCGGATTTAGAGGGAGGCGTACGCCCCCCCTAGACTCTAAAGAAAACACGGAAGCATATTATATTTATATAAATACCAAGTTAAAAACTTTCAACCAATGCAAAATAATAATGTTTAGAATTTTCGTTTCTTCTAAACTTGTATTATTTTTAAGTGTGCTTGACAACAATACGCAAACGCGAATTCAGAGGCAAATAGGTGAAACTCGGAGGTGAATCCGTTTCTGCCCCCCCCTTCCCCCCCACTACATATTAATATTCGATTGGACTCTTAAGGGTTAAAGGTAGTGGGCGTTGCACAACAAAATTGTAATATAACACATTGGTAAAGTAGAGCCCAGAGATATACCATTTGTGTACGTTTTGCGCTATATAAAAACTGCATACCATCTATTAGTACAGTTCATCATTTGGAATAGATACAGTTTTGATAATATTTAATGGTTACCATTATTTTACTTTCGTTCTCGTAACCAATTCATGGAATGTGCTTTTAACCAATTTTCCAACAAAACGTAACCTTTTAGAATGGTGAAAATGAAACACTAAGTTGTATTTGAACGTAAATCCGACGGATGACGTTCACTATGTATATTTTGACTGAACTATGATAAGACCGACACGTTCCAGGATTATTAGCGACTTCATCGATGAAGAGGACCGGACTTAGTCAAATTGTTTAGGCAGGTATTGCTACCGTTATTGATAGCAACGCCAATCTGCTTTTTTGTCTGAATCGGACGTTTTTTTCGGAAGTGTGACAGCTAGAGTATGTTTCGGCCTTGGGAAGATAATGGGATTTCACAGCGATGTGAATTACCCTGCAGCAGTGAAGCTACGTCGGCGGTTGGTCATTACGGTGGTGAAAGTAGTGACTATAATACGGACACTGATAATGAATTTGAACAGAGGGAGGTGGAGGTAGACCAATTAAAACCTCAAAAAAGGTCACATCTTAGCCCAGACGCAAAACAAATAGTACTAAATGATAATGAACTAACGAAGGATCCGGAGAATGAAAATAAGGGGAATATGATCAAAAATACGTCAATTCTAACACACGTTCCATATCCAACAG
Source organism: Callosobruchus maculatus (assembly GCA_951848785.1). Classification (NCBI taxonomy): domain Eukaryota; kingdom Metazoa; phylum Arthropoda; class Insecta; order Coleoptera; family Chrysomelidae; genus Callosobruchus; species Callosobruchus maculatus. The sequence goes on from CATOUR010000036.1 coordinate 450,035, forward strand.
TATGTGAAATTTTGAGAAAGGGGCCACAAAAGAGGAAGCGTAGGTTTGATGCTGGTGTTTCAAAAGAACTAGATCCCACGATCACAAAATTATTGAGGAATATTGTGTACGAAAAGTACAAAATTAATGAACTACCCACAATCGAATCCGTTCAAAGACAATTGGCTAGAATGGGGTAACAGTATCCAAGGAGTACATTGCAGCGATGGATTAGGAAGATTGGGTTTGGGTACAAAACTGTGAACAAACGAATGGCTATAATGGAAAGTGCAAGGATTGTGGGATGGCGGCACGATTACTTGCATAAGATAGAGCAATACCGGAACGAGGGGAGGTCAGTGTACTACCTCGACGAGACCTGGTATGATACCCAGGATACCGCTAAAAAGGGATGGACCGACGGTACAAAGAAGTGTTAGCTAAAAGGCGTTCCACCAAATAAAGGATCCCGTATAGTTATCTTACACTGCGGATCATCTGACGGCTAGGTCGAAAACGCACTCAAATTATGCGGAAAGAAAATTGAGGACTGCAATATAGATTACCACAAAAACATGGACTCGGGAATATTTGAGCAATGGTTTGAGTATACCCTTATTCCCAATTTAAAGCCATTTAGCGTCATCGTAATGGACAACGCAAGCTATCACTGCAGACAAGGGTACAAAATTCCGAATTCAACGTTATCGAAGGCGGAAATACAAGATTTTCTCATAAAACAGGATTTGTACTCTGAAGAAACTTACAAAAAAAACTGAATTATTGGAAGTCCCCCACACTGAACAGTTTGAAAAGCAATATGTCATAGAAAGCATAGCTAAAAAGTATGGTCATGATGTCTTAAGGTTGCCTCCCTATTTTTGCATTTTCAGTCCTATAGAATTAATTTGGGGACAACTAAAACAACGAATCGAACGTTAAAATTGAGTGTAGAAAGGAATAATTTACCATATGGTTTATACGGTTATATTGAAATGTCTCTACCATATATTTATTAACAGATAATAAAGTTTCAAACATCTTGTTCAACCAACTGATGTATGAGCACTTTATTGGATGGAATGAACATTTTCGTTGTTGCCCACTCCAACGAATTGGAATGCCCAGTCCGACCCCGTTCCCTTTCTCTGTCGGTACTTTTTGCGGAGATCTTCACTTTGTAAACAAATGGTATATCTCTGGGCTTTACTATACCACCTGAGTCGGGGAAGTTCCTAGAACAATGTCTTCCTCGTTTAACGTCCACATTTTTATAAATAGCAACGTATACTATATTCCATACATAATATCCGGTATGGTCAATTGTTATTGATTGGGTATCGATGTAAATGGCGTGGCTTATTATCGATGAACAAAGATTTCCAAGTATTATTCCCGATTTAGATTATTTGAGTTTTTCAGAGTTTTAATGGCTTTAAAAACACTTCTAGGAAATAACTACTTACACGGTGATATTTAAATACCAATAAACAAGTTTACTTCTTCGAATTTCACTCACCATGGTCCAGTCGACATAGTGCCCTGACCCTGCAGTTCCATCCGTAAGTGAATAATTTTCTAGAGACAATGCCTGTGGACAACCTGCTTATTTAAATATTTAGAATTTGAGCCCTGTACAGATACAGATACAGATACCCGTGAAGATTTGGGTGTCTATATACGACATGCAGTTGGCATAGAAGCGCGCTCTTCTGGTCAGGCCAAGCGAACACGCCTTTGCGTTCCACCAGGAAGTCTGCTACTATTTAGCAGCGACATTACTTTGGTTTGCCGTTATCTTCAGGTACCAGATGGCGCACAGGCAGATCTTTTTTGTCGCCTACTCTTATTTGGGTGTCGTGCCTATGTAACCTTGTTTTGAGTAAAACAGAACTCGGAAAAGCTGAATTTGGCGAGCAATTTCTCCTACGAAACAAGAAACTTCATAGCTATTCTGAGGAAGAGCTTTTTAAGTGGTTATAGGGCTGTAAATCGTCATTTTTGTTTATAATAAGTTTCCCTCGTAACCGCTCTTTATACACATATATATTTTCACAGAAAATTACGAATATTATATCCAGTTTCAAACATCGCATCGGCTTGGTACGACAAACTATTCGATTTCTCTTTTTCTCCAGACTGTGAATGACCCCTTTTAATTAATCACCCTGTATTAACATACGTGAATACATGCTATGCGTTCATCTGAATGATGGTGTAGTGCATTTAAATATAGATTGGGAAAGGAGTCAGACTGCTACCGAAGCCGACTAACGCCACTACCAGTTCGAATGCGAACGGAAGCTACTTGTGCCAGTTAATTATAGTAATCTCGCATATTACCTCCTTCGATTAACTGGCATAGCTACCTGATCATCGCTCATTCGGATGTCATAACCATCGGATGAAAAAATAATGATCGGAACGATTTACATATTCAATAACACTATTTGATAGGCAAGAAGATCGTAGCCAGTCAGGTATGTTCATCATCATAGTCACAATGTCTTAGCAGACATGTTGTGAACTCGTAAAATGCATTAAGTCAGAGCTAGAGTATTGCCGACATGAATATTATTAATAGTTTTGAGATATGTAGCTCGCCATCGTTTGCGATTTACTGCCAGTTCAGTGGCGCTCTTGATACTAATATCCAGCAACTGTTTCGTCGTATCCATCCAGCGTGTAGGGGGACGGCCACGGCGCCGCCCACTCGGGGCAGGACCCTCACCTACAAGCTTCTCCATGTTTCTCCATTATATCGCTTCTGTGAATATGTCCGAAGAATGTAAGCATTCTTGTCGACACAATGTGGAGGATAGTCTCTTTGGATTACCGAGCTCATCGAGTATGGAAACGTTAGTTCGATGGGCGGTATAAGGAAATCTCAGCATTCTCCTCCACGTCCATATTTCAAAAGTATCTATGCGAGCTCGATCTGCCTTTGTAACAGTCCAAGTTTCCGAGACATACAAAAATAGGGAGAACACAAAAGATTGAACCAGCCACATTTTGGTAGCTTTAGTGATGTTATGGTCACGTCATATCTTAGTAAGCTTTGTCATGGCCACACGTACCTGTTGAATGTGCCGTCGAATCTCATTTTCACAGCCATCACATACACAAAACTCTGAACTACTTCGAAAAGGCCTACTGTTAGGTTAGGTTTATAGAGTGACCCTGCCACTGCGACTCTTTGATCTCTTCTGGCTCACACAGATTTACATTTAGATGCTTGGAAAGTTCAGCTAGTAGGCAATCTGTATCTGGCCAATTCTATTGAGCAAAAAAATGTGCATCACCTTTCGTCTTCCTTCAGGCAAAGTCTGGCTTGTGTCATCTTCGACAAAGCAGGTAAAAAAGCTATGATTACTTTGATTTTCGTTTACTTGGGCAATTTTTTTAAATCCGGAGAAACTTTATCATAATACTTTGGAGCTAAATGAGAAAATATCGATTGGAAGGCCTTTGTTTTTTATATATCTACGGACAGAGAACACAGGTGGGTTGCATTCTTTGTTTAGTGTTAAGACAATTTAATGTAACAAATTTCTCAGAAATACGGTCAAATTTAACTCGAATGCAAGAGTTCTGAATCTTTTAATAATAATAGTAATAATAACATTTATTTCCATTTAACAAATAGGTGTAGGATATTGTCAAATACAGAGAACATGGTATATAATATAGTAACATCCTGTATATAGCATTGCTTATTTGTATTGTTGTTGATGTTTCTTTCAAAACGTTAGGTTATATTTTTTTGATGTGTAAACGTCATCGAATCATCTGGGATTTTCTGGACTGACAGATCGGCATTTTCGAATGTCATCGAATCTTCTAGATGGTTCGATGAAGTATATAAGGCGCCACGAGTAGCGTGGCAGTAGTTCAGTTCAGTTGAGTTGAGTTGTAGATGAGATAAGGATAAAAGATATTGCATTGAGTTGAGAAGTAAAACGGTGAAAGTTACGTCCTACTTGATTCCTGGTATAAAGAAAAAGAGGCCGTCGTGACAATATGAACAAACAAACAAAGTAAAATACAAACAAAACAGAACAATCATTGCCATGATTTAGCGTCAAAATATTCTGACAAACAATAAAAACTATTACGAATTAAAAATTCATTTAAACACTTCTTTTTACAATCTTTTTACACTCTTTTTACAATCTATGTCTTGCAAGGACGCTCAAAAGTGGCCGTAAAATAAGTCAGCGTACTTTAGGTGAGAAAGTACCAGCGATTCATAAAAAAAAATCATCCTTTCTAGCAAGAGATGTCTGACAGTTAAATATTAATTTTATTCCATCAAAGGTCTTTCTCAGAGTTGACTTGCTCTGAAAACTAGAGATGGCTTTCTTGTCTATATTTGCTACCTTTTCCATCACACTCAGTACGAATACTTTAAGAATGAGTTAACCCTGCTAATGTCTATCAATGACGGTGAATTTTCTTATCCATTTTTGAGTATGTTATATATACTTAGCCGTATTGTATGCAATCCCAACTAGCGGCTCTGGTTCAGTAAAAGAAGGAAGGAAGATGAAGCACTGTGATCGATGGGCATCTATAAACTGCATGTCATCTTCTTTGAGGCTTTTGTCTGTCTCACAGAGGGTGTATTATTTAACAATAATTTTTGTAATTACGAGGAAGGGCACTTATTTACTTAACGACAAGAAAAAATAGTAATATGTACATATCAAAAACAACCAAAAAAATGGAGTCAAGTTGATTGACTCAGTACTTCCTACACATAACACCAATATCCAAATCATCGCCCGCCTGTCGTCAAAAAAATATTCAACACAAAAACTAGTAAATAGTTTCCTAAATCTCTCCGTAGGAACTAAAACGACACAACTCAGCACTGACACGATTTTTCCAAATTTCCAATTTTCCATCCTCGCCGTGGCAGTAATACTGTGTCAAAATTTCATTAAAATCCATTAGATAATTTTCGCGTTACGCAATAAAGAACGATCTAAAACAACACTCGGATGTATACATCACAAATACTAAGTCCCTTAGTTTCTATTATAAGCAAGGCAATGTTCGGATGGACCTAAAAAAATGTATTATGCCGCTGGTTTTTAATTCACAGGTCATTGGACAGCCCATTATGAATACAACAAATTTTTCAGTATTACAACCCCCCACCCTTCAACCATCCCAAATTCACCCCCACCCAAGAAAAACTAGAACATGATCAAGAACCCCTAAAACGCCTAAAAGCAAAGTTTGAGGCATATTTGAATTTTTTGGTTTTTTGCTAATTGCTACGCCCCCCCGTATAACGATTTTCAAAATTATAGGAACATTACCTACTACGACCCCACAGCATAACGCTGCCCAAATTTTATCACCATCCATGCAGCGGTTACTGAGATTACGAGGGTAGAAAAACGCGCCAGACAGACAGACAGACCGACAGACAGACAGACCGACAGACAGACAGACCGACAGACAGACAGACCGACAGACAGACAGACCGACAGACAGACAGACCGACAGACCGACAGACCGACAGACCGACGGACCGACAGACCGACAGACCGACAGACCGACAGACAGACAGACCGACAGACAGACAGACCGACAGACAGACAGACAGGACGACGGAAATGAGTGACGTTGATTTTCGTTATGTACACATCATAAAACGCCCAAAAAGCGTATTATCTCAAAATCGAAAACTTTCGCGATCACAATACTCCCCTCACCTTTCGGTGTGGGAAGTAAAAGCACTATGAATTGAAGTTTTTGAAGAATTTAGCAAGTTATCCAACGCTATCAAGGAAAATACACTGTCGTATTAGTCAATTAATTCCCTCCAAAATGATGTATCACAAGTACGGTGGTCTCATTGAAGATTCTGAAGTAGGGGCTACTGGGGGTGAGGGGGTTGATGATCCAATAATGAAGTACTTGGCGGAAGAGTTCCTCCTTAAAATAAAAATCGACATGTTACGGCGAAATTTATTTTTCTTTATCATTTCAGAGATAAGGTGGGTGTCAAATTTCAGCTGGGACACACTATTCTGGATGGGAGCTGACACTTAACAAGATTTCATGAGGAGTGCCAACATAGAGGGAGCTAGATAGGCAGCGTAAAGTAAAATTTTGACACCCTGTATCTTGAAAATTAATCATTTTAAGGGCCGGTTGTGCAACTGCGGGTTTAACACGAGCTTCGTTAAGCCTAAGCTTAGCTAAGCCCAGGCTTAAAGTCGACATCCGTTGTACAAGCGTCGGCTTAGTTAAACCTGGTTGATAATGAAATTCACTACAGTTGGCATCAATGAAGCAATATGTACTGACATAATCATCTGAAAAATTACCTTTTTCGGTTAGGCACTTACGACAGTTTGTGTCAAATTTCGGCAACGACCGTTTCTGTCTCTGTTCTTTCGCTTGCTCTCTTTGTTAAATCAGACACAAATCTTTCAAAAAATATGACCTAATTAAATGACAAGCAATTTGAAGGTTCCTCCTTGACATATCATGTCACTTGTATCAGCTAAGCTCGCGTTGAGCTTCGGCTTACGTAAGCTCGTGTTAAACTTGGAGTGGGGGGTTAAGCCACAATTGTACAACGGACATTTTGCAACTGACGTGGTTTAACGTCGGCTTAACTTAAGCCGAATCTTAAGCCCGCATTGTACAACCGGGCCTAAGGCTTCATGTTCAAAAATCACTAACACTAGGTACACTGTATGTTACACCGTTCGTAGTCGTTAAGTTTTCTCACATTTTTCTAAATTTTCTAATATTCTGTATAATTTTTCTTACGATTTCTTCCCGTAGGAACCTTTTACGAAGTATTAGAAAACTTATAAAAAAAGATGGATGAAATTGGTGAAGTCGTTCTAACGTGATGCCGCGACCAAAGGAAAAAGGCATTAATTTTTATGTATAGAGATGGGCTTTGCTTACCTGCATCTGCAACGTACGCATACACACAATCACTATTACTATCGCTTTTTAGTACTCCTGACTGTGTTGTTGCGACAGAAAATGAACACATATATAGTCTCTAGTTAATTTTAAGTCTAACATTATCTTGAATTACAAAAGCAAACTCAAAGCACTTTAAAATATTAGTAGTCAATGTCGTTCGGTTAGCACACATTATGAGATAATTATCGAAATTGATTTCAGTACCTTCCAGCAAAGCCGAGCGAAGAAAAAATAAAGCAGGAGATAACTGTTTCAAAGAATGAACAAACCAAGAAATTTTCGTGCAGATTGGAAATATGCTTTTGTCAACTTTTCAAAGCACAATTAATTGCTGAGGGCGTTAAGTAAGTGGTAATGAAGACGTCAAAAGCCCAGGTTGGGTCTACGTGTATACCTGAGAGGTCTTTCCCAAAAGACGCAAGAATCAAGAAACAAAAAAGTAAAACAACATCCATTGGAATCGCAAATGTTTCTTGACGGTTATTTCTTCGGTTAAGGCGGATTCTCACGATTCAGTTCCACTGAATCAGTTTGACTGATGGCTAAAACTGATGGCTCTCATGATGACGGAAAATATTCACGCACGTCAGTTTGACGTTTATATTCATTTTTCAATACTGATTCTGTCAAAATGAATAAAAAGTAGGACTGGCATTCAGTTTGTTCAGTTTCAGTGAATCGTGAGAACCCGTTTATAAGGCGGGTTCTCACGATTCAGTTTCGTTGAATCAGTTTGACTGATTCAGTGATAGTGAAGGCGATGTTTGCTCTCACTATTCAGTTTTAATGAATCATTTTAACCTATTTAGCAATAATAAAAGTAACGTTTGCATTCATCTTTCAATACTGATTCAGTAAAAATGAACGAAAAGTAGGACTGGCTGTCAGTTTGACTGAAAGCACAAACCCACTAATCAGTTTTACTGAAAAGGCGTTCTCACGTTCATTATCTGTTCAGTATCACTGAATCAGTCAAACTAATTTAGCGAAACTGACTCGTGAGAACCCGTCTTTACCTTTGTACAAAATGTTTGACAATAAATGACATTTATACAGATCGATTAGCTGTCACAATATGGCAGCTTTCTAGATAATTCGGAGAGTTATGAGCACTTGACGATTACAGATTCTTGCACTCAAATAAATAAAATATGGCGCTGGGTATATGCCTGTATTTTTATTGGCTGCGAAGATACAGATGTGAGTAGGGACGGAAACTTTTCAAAAACAATCAATATTTAAACATCGATAAAGATCGCTTTCACCTCGGTGGCATCGATACATCGAAAATAAGAAGAAATTGTTAGACTACACAATTTCCTCTAATAATGTAAACAAAACAAATTTACAAAATAACCTTTTTTTAAACACGAATAATGTTCTGTTCAGATGCAACGATTTTATCTTGATCAAGGTTGTTGCCAAAGCCAAGGCCGCCGCTCATTGAACTTTCAAGGTCAAGGCTGTTCATTGCTCTTTCAAGGGCTTTCTGAATGTAAATAGCTCTCAACTACTGCTGCAAGTAAATAAACCAATGTATACAAAAAATGTGTACCCTGAAAGTCATTAACTAGTCCATATAACATGTTAGCTATTAATTCCTAACAATCATAAATGGCAACATGACGTTGATCATCTCATCACCTGACAAGAGAGGATATGATATGAGCTTTGACTTTTGAGCAATATTTGAACGATAACCATAGCTTTTTCAGCTTAATTTACACTTAATCTATCTCTTAAATCCACGTATTGAACATCCAGGGAACCGATATTTTTCTTTACGTTAACTTCGATGCAAAGATATATCGACATGCAGACATCGACGACAAAACATAGACGTTTAAAGTTCGATATATCGATCTTCCCGATACATCGATGTATCGGTGACGTAAGTGACATGACTTTAAGTCAGATCGTCTTCATGTTTTCAATAAAATCAATTTTGGTGTAATAAATTAGTAATAAAATAATTATGCTGTTATGAAGTAATACAACTGTATGATTTGACTTCATAGATATAATCGCAGTTCTACTTAAGTTTCAGTGTGAAGCTCGCTTCAAAGTAAAGCTCTGTGAGTCGGAAAAAATGATAATGGGTTACGAACTCACGCCCTGTATATGCATGCATATAGATGGGACACGAATACAGTGTTAATACCTCGACAAATTAAACCTGATCAGATTTACATTTTAAGTCGACGCGACACGGCGCAACGGGTACAACGAGGAATCGTTCGTTAGAGTCAGAAATGGAATTTCCGTTTCAGGCACAATTTTCGTAGAATTGGCTGGCAAATTTGGTTTGATAACTGATTGCCAGTTTATGACGGTATATAAATGGAACATCTTGTGTGACTGGCTTTTGCTTTTCGCAATTAAAACCTTCTAAAATCTTTAGATCCAATCTTTTATTTTTTTATATTAGCACGTTGTTGGACACAACGGCTATAGCCGTCTGTGGTGAGTGATCGTGATACGCCACGACGGCTATATCAGTCAAAAAGGTATCTGCTTGTTACGGCAGAACGGAGACAACCGTCAGAATGTCGGTATACTTGCCTTCTTAAGCAATGTTTGTGCCATAACGTGAAGCTCTTCATTTCTGAAATTGCCAAATTTCAACCCACTATACGCTATCTCAACTATTCATGTTTTAAGGCGCATGGGTAAAAGAGCACGACGGCTATAGCCGTCCATAACTTCCCATGTGATGCATTGAACACGCGTATAGCTGCCATATTGCGAGTGAGTTTTTATTTGGTTTTCATGTTTTCATGTGTTAAGTAGGTACTTTGTATCCAGACTGCTTTGAAGAGTGGCATCAAACATACATTTGTGTCTGAATTCCGTTTTGTTCGGGGATACCTCTGCTTGCTAATAATTTTGATTTTTTGTTTTGATACCGTCTATATTCTGAGAGATGCATCTTTATTTATAAATTTCATACAATAAAATTTTGCCTTTGTTTTAGTTTTTGTCTCGAAAATTATCCTCTTCCCACAAGATGTATTTTACGATTACACTGATTAGACGGCTATAGCCGTGGTTGCCATTCTAGAACATAAAGTCAGCTGTGATATGACATGACGGATATAGCCGTCTTTTTTTATTGTCGCCAAAAACCTCAAAAATGGAAAAAAGTCAAAAATAAATACCTACCCCTAAAATATTTTCATAACGCAAATCATGTTACAAATGCAGAAAAAAATGGGAATGTTTTTATGTGCCATATTACGAAGCCTCCCGGCCAGCAGAGTGTCCAACAATGTGTTAAGAAACTAACATTCCGGTAATGAGGCAGAGTTTTCGAGGTATCTAGCAAACATCATGATGTTTATTGAAAATACCAAATTAACGATATGGACGGTGAGTCAGTCTAAACGCCTCAGACCCTTGTCATCAAACTATATCTCTTTTCAGTAGTAATATCCCTAGGACATTGAAAAAAAGGCGAGATAATTTTGTGTAAATCGAAAGTAACGAGCTTGAGAAATTATTCAGAAAATTATAAGGCATTTGTCATAAATGCTCCCAGCACGTATTTATGAGTTCTCAAACTCAAATGGGAAGTCATAGCGACCGATAATTGCACTGAATGCAATTATCAGTGAAATTTGGACTTGATTGGATAAAGATCGATGATATACAAAATGAGGAAATTTCAATGGTTATTAGAAGTGTCAAAATATTTTCAGGAAAATATCTATGTGAGTACGTCCAGCTGGACTACATTTTGAAAATAATGAGCAAAATTGTGACATAACAAAGTTATATTTTTTTTGAACGAAATACCTAACCTATATTATATTATTGCATATATAAGGACTCCTTGCTATGAATTATTGTGTGTGAGTTTTGTATTACACATGGGACCTAAAATGAACCGTTTAGGTGCTAATCGTCATTACTGATATAAAAAAATTAATATCGCAGCGATTACAAATCTTAGAAAGGCTGCAACTTTTCGCATGAAATACACCAGCTTAGGTGAAACAGTCAATTTAGAATTCTTTCTGTACTTGGAGAAATCAGTAAATTTAATTAAGGAAACTTCAATCACCGGTAACTTGATTACCATCATCTGAACAGGTATTTGTTTATATTTCATGGCCTGCTAGATTGCCTGTAGGCGCGAAAATTGAAGAACACTGATTTGATTGAAAATTGCAAATAAAATGAAAACTACAAGAGATTGGTATTTTCAATCTCATATCGTTTGAAAGGCCATCAAATTTTACATTTCATTGCATAAATATTAGTCATTCCTATTTGAAAAAACGGCTACCTCTGATTCTTCTTAACTAAGGAAAAACTTATGCAATGACATAAAAAAGTGTTTTACGTTTAGTTTAGAAAGTCTTTTGTCTTTCGCCTTTTTTTCATACTCATCAAGATGTTTCTAAATGAACCCTTTTATCAAATTTTATTTTTTCCAAATCATTACGAGTGTTTTTTTTAAATTTAGTTGAGAAGAATGATAGGGGTAGTCTAATTCATTCCCCTCTACTGATTTCAAAAAAGGTGCAGAAATTCTATTTTTATCATAATAACACTTATGTTTTATTATTTTCGTTTTTAGCATAAAAAAGAAATACATTACTTTTCCACCATATTTGTAGCGCGATCACTTGATATACAGGGTGGGCCAATAGTGCGTGGACGGAGGATTGTGGGCTTACTAAGAAATATTTGAAAAATCTGTTACTTGACCATGGCAGGGACCCTTGAGGGCTATAACATAAAAATATGTTTACTTAAAATTTGACGTTTATACAGGGTGATTCATATCAAACTTACATTTTGTGAATGGAACCCCCTATATATTATTGCATATTTGGATTCCTTGGTCAATTCTAGTTCGACTTTATGTATCATACATGGAACTTTAAACGAACCGTTTAGGCGCAAATCACCATTTTTGGTATAAGCAGGTATCAGAAAAAAATTGAATATCGCAGCGATTATGAAACTTAGAAGGCCTTAACTTTGCAGTACGACTAAGCATGAAATGCGTCATCTTAGGTCAGACGGCTAAATTTGAACTCTTTTTGTACTTGGAGAAATCAGAGGATAAATTAAGGAAACTTCAATCACAGATAACTTGATTTTTCCAATTGGGAATGCCTATTTTGGTTTAAAGAATCAAATGTAAAATTTGATTACCTTTCTAACAATATAGCATTCTTGATATCAATGCTTTTTGGTTTTCATTTTATTTCAAATTTTCAGTCAAATCGGTGTTTTTCAATTTTCCTGCATGCAAGCAACCTAGCAGGCCATGAAAAATAAACAGAAGCTCGTTAATATGGAAGAAAGCAACTAACTCAGTAGAAAGATGCAAATTAACTAGAGCAACGAGGCAAGATTATGAAAATTCCTTACAACATGTTAGCTCTAACCAGAAACAATAGCGGTAACAAAATGCTCATTTTTCACAGCCTACTAGCTATTATCCAATTGCCAAAGTCAGTAAAAAATATTTAATCAAAGGAAAACTACTAGTGGTTGTTGCTGGCAGTAGAAGATATATTTCTTCTAAGTAAATTTTCACATTTAATGCTATGAAAAAGTAGCCATTTCCGTAAGTCAATGGTAATGATACCTCTGACTGGAACCCTTCAAATCCTTCAGTAGGTACTACTACTTATTAGCAAAATCGTGGAAAATGAAACTTGAATTGCAGTCTGTTTGCATTGTAACACATAATTTAGTTTGCAGAAAACTACATGAAATAATCACAATTACAACATAGCGTAATTAAAAAATTCTAGCAATTATTTTAACGTTAACTAAACGGAAATAACTATTTTTTTATCCCATTAAATATGAAATTTCATTCTAAACATGTTAGACTGTAAGCAAAAATCGCTGGCAGTTTTCCTTTTTTTGTTCCAACATTTTTAATCGTTTTGGAAAGTTGCCTCTAGTAGACCTCAATAGCTAGTAGGCTGTGAAAAACAAACACTTCTGTCATACCCCGGCTACTCATTGACATTAGATATCTTCCCGCTGTTGTATCCGGTTAGAGTTAATATGTTGTAAGGAATTTTCATAATCTTGCCTCGTTGCTGTAGTTAGTTTGCATCTTTCTACTAAGTTAGTTGGTTTCTTCTATATTAACGAGCTTTTGTTTATTTTTCATCGCCTGCTAGGTTGCTTGCACGCAGGAAAATTGAAAAACACCGATTTGACTGGAAATTTGAAATAAAATGAAAACTAAAAAATATTGATATCAAGAATTCTATATCGTTAGGAAGGTAATCAAATTTTACATTTGATTCTTTAAACCAAAATAGGCATTCCCATTTGAAAAATCAAGTTATCTGTGATTGAAGTTTTCTTAATTAATCTACTGATTTCTGCAAGTACAAAAAGAATTAAAATTTTGCCGTCTGACCTAAGATGACGCATTTCATGCTTAGTCGTACCGCAAAGTCTCGGCCTCTTAGGTTTTATAATCGCTGCGATATTCAATTTTCTTCTGGTACCTACTTATACCAAAAATGGTGATTTGCGCCTAAATGGTTCGTTCAAGGTTCCATGTGTGATACATAAAGTCACACTAGAATTGACCAAAGAATCCAAATATGCAATAATATATAGGGGGTTCTATTTAAAAAAATGTATGTTTGATATGAATCACCCTGTATAAACGTCAAAATTTAAGTGGAAATATTTTTACGTTATAGCTCTCAAGGGTCTCTACCATGGTCAAGTGACAGATTTTTGAAATATTTTTTAGTAAGCCCACAATCCTCCGTCCACGCACTATTAGCCCACCCTGTATACGTCAGCATTGCTGATAAGAAAATTGAAAAGAAGCTTAGTACAATATGTCGTGTACAACGAATAGGGGACTAGCTAGATTAGGCAAAGGTGGGTTAAGGAATTAGGGAATGAGTATCAAGATGTACAGGGTGACTTAATAAGAATGGTTGCCGGCAATATTTCGGTAACCGCTAATCATATAACTTCGAGCAAAAATATTATTAGGTAAATCGAGAAATCACTGGAAATTATTTTCAAACTCCGCAAGTGGCCGCTAGGGGGCGCAACTATTACGATCAATCAGAAAAAACAGCTTTTTCTCAAAAAATGTGCATGTAAAGGTATATTATAAATTCTACCATAATGTAGACAGGACAATTTTTGATTTTTTTTTGTTAATAGTTTATTGCCCTCTCTTGTAAGATGTAGTGGTGGGGGAATGTCAAAGAAGTTTTTATTCAAATGGCCATAACTTTGGTATAATTGGTGGTATAATTTGGTGGAACTGAGCAAGCTAGGTCTTTTCTGAAAGAGCTATTCTTACCTAATAATCTATTGTATAGAAATTGTCCATGTTTATCTTGACTTAGTAGATACATCAGGGCGGTATTTGACATCATAATAATTTTTATGCATTATTACGAAAATTTTAAATAGTATGTTATACATATTTTAACACAAGTATATGGATAGAGGACGAAGTTTTTAAAAAATCAGTGCAAGATTCAACTTCCCATCTATTTCCAAACTGGAGATATCAATAAAACAAGTATAAGTAACAAGTGTGCTGTGAGATTCAGAAACAATTGCTGCCAATTTACCTAATAATATTCTTTGCTCGAAGTTATATGATTAATGGTTACCGAGATATTGCCGGCGTCCATTCATATTAGGTCACCCTGTACATTGTTGGTAGTGTAATGTGTAACTTGGATCCATCCAGCTAAACTACAGTCGGACAGTAAAAGGTACCTCAGGATTACTAAACTGTGCCTACTAAAGCAAAATGTATCAGTCATCTTAGGGCAAGGTTGATTTGAGTGGAAGCAACTTCATAAGCTGGTATATAATATTAAAAGCATACCGTACAACATAATTTACATAAAATCTATTAATAAATGATTCATCTAAATTGACGGACAAAAAACCGATCATGAAAGCTATCACAGAGATGTTCAATAAAAGAAAAAAACAAAAGCCCTAGGTATCTAAGAACTATAACTAATCAACATTTAAAATGGCCAGATCATATTACCCATGTATCCAAACGTTTGAAGAGTTTGATACATAAATTCTATTAATTACAGGACATCCTATCAAGAAAAATTTAATAATACTGTATACAGCACATGTTGAATCCATTATCAAATACTGCATTCGAGTTTGGGGTACAGCCTTTAAAACAACAATATCATCTCTACAAGACAAAAAAAGAAAAGTCTTTACAGCACTAAAGAAATGTATCAAGAATCTAAATCGCTAATTATACATTTCTTATATGCTTACACCTATTTAAATAGAATACTTTAAGACCAAACTAAATTTTCCATAAGCTATGTTCGATACTCGGTTCGATATATCCGACAACTTATATGTACTAGCCTTGAGTTTAGAATAGAATTTGCTCATCAAACTATTACACACCACCTTATACTAAGGATCCAAATTCTTCAACAAACTCCATAAAATTCTAAAATTAACAACGAAATTTAATTTCTTCAAAACAAAAATCAAGATATTTCTACAAAATAACGAAGACAATTTCAACATTTATTTTATACTTTAGGTCTATCTAATCACTAATATAATGTCAAGTAATATCCTGTACAAGAGGCGTGGGAACGAGCAATGCAGTTGTTACGAAACTTCCGAGCCCAAATGTAACAGCTGTATCACTTCAATCCCCACTTGTGCTCTCATTTTTTTGTTTATATATAATTCTTCATATATTGTATGGAATATTTGTATGGACAATAAACAAATCTGTATCTAAACCTATATCTGCAACGGTTAGTACGTTACAGCAGTAAGATCATTCCGATCTTAATGGCGATTTAGATTAGCTCGTCACAATGGTGTTACAATTTTTTTGTTCTGCTCATTGTGTTTATTTTTGCTCTGCAGTCTATGAATTAGCTAAATATATAATATAATAACATCATAAATGATGGCCAGTCGACGGGTGACCTCCTCGCCTACGTCACTTACCTGTGGAACAGAGCAATAGAAAATCATGGCGAATCCCGTGTTGTTGCACTTGACTACTTGACATATCGAAAGCCTTCGACAGAGTGTGGCATGAGGGACTTCCGGTCAAGCTCGCTGGTTATGGACTACCACCTGACCTGCGACAGTGTCTGAATAGCTTTTTGAACGACCGATCTCTGTTTGTTGTAGTTAAAGGCTGTTCATCAGACATATTTCCAATAAACGCTGGCGTTCCTCAGGGGCTGTCCTATCCCCTACACTGTTTCTGCTGTACATCAACGAGCTGCTTGGAATAACATCAAATCCAATCTACAGCTTTGCAGACGACAGCACATTAATATCGTGCATGGAACCAGGCAAGCCACTATCATCCCAGGACACGGTACGTCGGCGTCAGCAGCATGCCTCACAGATCAATGTTGAGTGGGGATTAGCAAATAAGGTACAGTTCAACGTACAAAAAACTCAGGCAACACGTAGGCTTACCAACTATGGAAATGGAGGGTCACCCCATAGTCGAGTCACCTTCCGTTAAGCTTTTGGGGATCAACATCAACAATAACATGTCCTACCATGACCATGTCGTCAGTATTGCTAAAACAGCATCCCAGGAGCTTAGAGTTTTGTTCCGCTGTAGGAATCTGTACACACCAGAGCAGCTACTGCTGCTCTACAAGGCGCAGATCCGACCATCGCTGGAGTATTGCTCCCATGTGTGAGGATGCGCTCCAAAGCACGCTGTAATCTAAAGCTTCTGGACACTATCCAGAAGAGAGCAATTAGATTGATCGGTACGCCTAACATCATAAAGGACCTCGACAGCCTGGAACATCGAAGAAGAGTGGCTGACCTATCCCTGTCCTACAGATTCTATCACGGAAGATGTTCGAGTGAGCTCTCCCAGATAATAACACCAAAGGCTGTTCGAATGAGGAACACTAGAGAGACTCTGCGAGCTCATCCTTACCAGGTCGTGGTCTCTACTCCCCGAACTAGTCTCCTCCAGCATTCCTTCTTTTGGAGAATTTCGACGTTGTGGAATGAACTACCGGAAAATTTGTCTCCCGACGGCTACAACCTGCAGCGTTTCAAATTTAACGTGCACCATTACTTATCCCCTCGCAGCGCTTCTACAGCGCCATAGGCTTTCAGCCTTTGCGGGAGGCTGACCATAAAAAAATATGCGATTTCAAAGAAACTGGAAAATTAAAATTATTACTAGAGCTTTATATAAGCATTTATTTATTTATTTATCGTATGGTTCAAAAACATGACAGCAGTAAATACAGATTAAAAGAAAAACTAATTATAACCTATACTAAAATAAAATATACACAGCTACAAACTAAGATACATAGTCTTTGGTATTTACAGGTTGATGTCAAGTTCTTTCAGCCACTTCAGCGCCAACGGTGTGGCTGTGAAGAACTCTTCTCGCGATCCCTGAAACGCACGCAGTTCACATTCCTCGTAATATGGTTTATAGTTTGGCGGGGCGCGCCACAGTCACATAAGGGAGATTGCACATAGCCCCACTTGTAAAGGGAGTCGGTACATCTGCCGTGGCCTGTTCGGACTCTATTAAGTTTTACCCACTCTTTCCGGGGTAGTTCTGATCCTGGAAGTAAGGCTGCCCCCATAAATGCGCGAGTGGTGTTCCGCAAAACCTTCCCACTGAGAGCGCCATTGGTTTAAGGAGTCGAAGTTGTTGGTTTTAAGCCCTTCTGCATCCCTTATTGGTGGTTGTCGGGATTTAAGTCTGTTTATTTGCAACGGGGGTATTGCTCGGTGGATGGGCAGTTTGTTGTTGGCCGTAATCTTGTTATACTCCCTTAGAAGGGCGTCAGTCCTTCGCAGCTGCGGTGGGGCTATTCCAGAGAGTACAGGCAGCCATTGAGTTGGGGTTGTCTTAACTGCGCCTGTAATAAGTCTCATAGGCATTGAAGGTTATCATCTTTTAGTTCTTCTGACTTTACTCTGCTAACATTACAGACATGCAGGAAACTCGACAAGAAATGATCAATACCTGATGATAAACGCGGTAAAACCGTAAACTGTCAACGCCTTCGCAACTGATGAATGGTAGTGGCTACGTCCACCCTATTGTTATTGAAAAAGCAACATCCTTTGTGAGGACGGTAATTCAGTATACTCATACATGTATGCATACACATCCGCTTTGTATCCCGTACACTCTTATCCACAGATCTGGTATCCGTTACCTGCTGTGTCTGGTTGAAACCGTAACATTGAATTCATGTGTGTGTGAGAGTATCTCACGGAATTCCTGAGACATTCCACCTAGTCCGCGACATTCACCATTTGTAAGCTTAACAGGTCGCAGCGCGTTTGTTCTTTCGAAGCTCCCCTTTATTAGTAATACAGCAAGCTGGCTATAATTGGATAATTAATTTTAATAGGTGAATGGTTGTTATAATTAATAGGTGAAAACGATTTGAATGAATAAGTGGATAACCCTTCAGGCTACTTGAACGTATCTCGCCAGTATTCAACATTCATGAGTAATTATTATACTTTTGAAGGATCGATACGCAATCAGATGTAGATTTCTACTCTTTGCTATGGAGAATTGACTAACGAAGAACACTGACTCAACGCTAAATGAAATAAGTAATATAAAATAGTAAGAAATAGATAGATACATAGATAGATGAGTATACTTTATCGTCTAAGAATTACGAGATTCTTATTGACAAAGCTATATAAACAATACAGAATGTATGGATGAATATTCACGATATGTAATAAGGCTTTTGTAACAAAAAAGGCTTTTACGGAAAACTTTTAAGCCTTTTTGTACTTTAAAGAAGTGAGAAAGTTTATTAAAAATCTTCACTCCATTATATTTAATTGAAAGGTGCTATGTAAAGTGCAAAAATAGTGGCTTGTATGAAGTTATAGTCTTGGTATTACGTCTAACTGCTTGCTTCTGTAAGACTAGACTATTTAAGTATATGTAGATATGAGAACAGGGCAAACTGGCAACTTTGGTGGCGTTCCTCCCAAGAGTTTCTCTAACTGTTCGTATGGTATGTAGGATACCTTATCTAATGCAATAACTTAATTATCAATGTGATTTGTAAAATTAAATTTTTAATGAATATTTAGGCCCAAGAACTTCATGCTGCATGTTTTATATAATTGCTCATTATTTAAGTAAACTACGTCAAGCGAAAGTCGTCAATTTAGTTTTTGAGATATTAAAACAAAAGATTACTGTTTTTTGTTTAAATCATACACCTATGTCATTATCATGCCAGAGTACTGTAGTTTCATCAGCACGTACAGTAAATTGACCACTAATTAGCTAGGACCTAATACAGAGCCTTGTGGTACACCAGTCCGTATATCTAATAATTCAGAAGTTGCATTTTTACATAATTTAACCATTAATCAAATAAGAGCTAAACTATTTTAGTGTTATCTCAGAACAACCATAATTAACTAATTTCTTGATCAATATATCCTGATTGGCACAATTAAATGTATTAGGTTATACAGCGATTACCAGACTACTTTTAACAGTTAATACTATCTATAAACAAATCGCGTGAATTATTTTCGTAACTCAAGCTCCAGCCGTACATTATAGGAAAAATGTCGACTAGATATCAATACTGTTCTCTTGGAATTGCATTTATGGTTAAATGTGTTAAATACACACTAAAATCAGTACGAAGTTTGTTATGAAATGTCAAACTCTGATTTGAATGATGTCGGTCTGAGATAAAGTATAGTATTCAACTCGCGTAATGGTAATAACTCACTTGTTGATTTACAAACTTCAATTGTTTGAGTTATTACCGTGCTCATTGAACAATGTACTATCTTTGCTCTGACACAATGCGCTATATTTAGTCTGACGATTATCAAATATAATGAGGTTAGTATCATAACATAACTATTATGTCATATAAACATAAGTATTATGTTTACAATCCTTTTAGATGAGCCTATAGCCGTTGTTAAGGTCACAGAAAAACTTTTAAATCAATTTTATTGAAAAACATTTGTGTCCAGGGAACATCAATATTTTAATTAATTGTAGAAGCTTCGTCACTCTCATGGAATGTTTGATGGTGCTCTGCGTTTTGATAAATCCAAAATCGCTAACCTTGGTTGAAAAATACAGAATGGACGAAGACACGAACGGAAAATATATACAAAAATAAAATCAACAAACAATGGAATTCGATGCTTAGGCTGATTCACGCTTTCAAATATTGTGTGGTCTACTGTACCTAGCTATATACTTTGGATATTCTGCTTTAAATCAACTATATCGTAACATCTAAGCCTACACAGGTAACAATTCGAAGAATGTTAAGCTTTTAAATGTCAAAGTTAACAAGGACAAGGCAAGGTTTAATATCTTGTTCCCGTAAGTGGCTTAACTTATGATACAGCTATGAATTAGAATAAAGTTAAATAAATCGAGAGTTGATTGTGACTATATAGGAAAATCCGAGGGAAATTCTATGTATAATAACAACGTTCGGGATTTACCCGGCAGTAAATTTTATGGCACTCGATTGTCTCTAAAGCGGCCTACAGACGCTCCGGAAATCCTCAGAGGAAAAACTACACAGTCCTGGCCTCAAGGATTATCGGAGCGTATGTGGAGGTTCGCCGGCTGAACAGGCGGATGTGAAATTGAAAACCCATTCGATCGCCATTTTGATGCCATGCTTGCTAGAACTGAACTGAACTTAAAGTTTCCCTCAGCATCTGTGAAGGAGGGTGTATTTAGGCCAAAGGGCAAGCCAGGACTGTGCAGTCTTTCCTCTGAGGATTTTCGAAGCGTCTGTGGGCCGCTTAAGGTTAATCTCCCCAAACCGCAGCTATACGTTTTTTTTTCTCTCGAGCATTGGCATTAGGTCAGTAGCCTTTTTGCCACAAAATGTTTATATTGTTATTTTAGATCAATATTTTAGTATTATTCAGGAAGGTTACCAGCAAATCATATATATCTTTATCGTTGCTAGCAAGTAGGGTGCACATACAGGGTGAGTTTTTAGTACCGGCTCGGTCGATAACTCCACTACTGTAGAAGATAGCGAAAAAAGTTGTATATAAAAGTTGTAGCCACGGACATGCTCCTTACTCAGAAAATATTTTGACTTATACAGGGTGATCCATAACTACGTGGTTATGCAAACATTCATTTTTTTAAATGAGACACCCTATATATTATTCCATATTCAAATTCTACTAATGATTTCCGTTCTTCCAATATAGGGTATTGTTACATTATACAGGGTGTTTCAAAAGTTATGACCATTTTTGTATCCAAATCACGGTCAAAGTAACGTACTCTATATCAAAAAGTAATTAATCAAAAACTACTTTTTTCACATGAGAAGATTAGAAATATCCTCTAGTTTTAAAATACGTTATAAAAAAATCCCGCGACGCATATTCGTATACAGGGTGATGTAGAATGCAAAATCTAGATTTTCTCTCTTTTTTTAAATGTAACCCCCAATATTTTATTATACCAAAGAATTGCTTTTAATATGCTCTTTCATCTTTGTATAGCACTTATTATGGCTGCATTCATTAGTTTCTCAGATATTTCGATTTTTCTACAAATTTTAAATATACCTTCTATTTGTTTAATAAAATTTATTTATTTTAAGAAAATACTACCAAATTTTGTTTTTGCTTAACAAACAACTAAAATATAAGGCGATAATAATACTTGATCAAGTCAAAACACTGAACTAACGAGATAATATAG
Source organism: Callosobruchus maculatus (assembly GCA_951848785.1). NCBI lineage: Eukaryota > Metazoa > Arthropoda > Insecta > Coleoptera > Chrysomelidae > Callosobruchus > Callosobruchus maculatus. The sequence continues at coordinate 471,717 of CATOUR010000036.1, forward strand.
GTCAAGTGTGCTGAGGAAACAATTTTATAGACGTCATGCATAATTATCAAGCAGATGTATCAGGTAGGCTATGAAATATGAAACGACACAGTCCAAATAAAACGATTCTTCAATCTTTCAAACGCATTAGTTTTAGAGTGCCTTCGTTCTGGATATTGCTATTCATAGTTGATATATTCTAGAGGCAAGTAGACAATTTCTCAAAGATTCTCCTGAACACCCTCAATGGAAAAATTAATTTTCAAAGCTAGTTTTTCACACAGTACGGAATTATTGAGCAGGTTATGAAAACGCTCAATTTTTCAAAGCCTACCTGATGAAACTACTTGATAATTATGCATGACGCCTACAAAATTGTTTCCTCAGCATACTTGACTTTATTATCTCGATGATTTAGGGTTTTGACTTCATCAAATACTATCAAGACGTTATAATTTAGTTGTTCGTTAAATAAAAAGCAAATCAGATAGTACTTTCTCAAAATAAATAAATTTCAATACACAAATAGGGGCTATATTTTGAATTTACCGAAAAATCGAAATATCTCGGAAACTGATGGACGTAGGTACAACAAGTGCTATACAAAGATGAAAGAGCATATTAAAAGCAATTCTTTGGGATAATAAAACATTGGGGGTTAGATTTGAAAAAAAGAGAAAATTTGGATTTTGCATTCTACATCACCCTGTATACGAATATGCGTCTAGGGCTTCTCTTATAGCCGATTTTAAAACTAGAGGATATTTTTAATCTTCTCATGTAAAAAAAATAATTTTTGACTCATTACTTTTTGATATACAGTACGTTCATTCGTCCGCGATTTGGATATAAAAATGGTCATAACTTTTGAAACACCCTGTATAATGTAAGTGTCCTATATTGGAAGAACGGAAATCATTAGTAGAATCTGAATATGGAATAATATATAGGGTATCTCATTTAAAAAAATGCATGTTTGCATCACCACGTAGTTATGGATCACCCCGTATAAATCTAAATATTTTCTGAGCAAGGAGCATATCCGTGGCTACAACTTTTATATACAACTTTTTTCGCTATCTTCTATGGTAGTGGAGTTATCGACCAAGCCGGTACTAAAAACTCTCCCTGTATTAGTCGGTAAGGGAATTTTCAGGTCACGCAATTTGGTCAACAAACCATCGGAGTGTTGTTTGTTTGCACTGCAACCAAAGAAAATATGATTTATGTCCGAGATTTGGTTATCGTTGGGACAAAGGGGTGACTCCAGGATACCTATTTTATGGAGATGAGAGGGGAAGTTACCATGATTTAATTTGAGTCGGGTAATGGTTGTAGAGTACTTTCTATTCACGTTGAAGTAGTGTATGTGAGGTACTTTGTGAGGTAGGTTTGGGTGTAAGTAGAAATAGTTGCTTTGATTATTTTCACTGAGGGCTAGCCATTCACTTCTCCATTCATTTAACATGTTTGCTCTGTAATGGCTGAAAATGTCAGTGAGGCTCGATATATTAGTAAGATCAGCTCTCTCATTACCTGGAATCCCTGAATGTGCCTTAACCCACACGAAATTTACAATGGTGTGGTTGGACGACAATCGTTGTAAAAAGTTTTTAATCTGGCAAATTATGTGATTTTTGATCGAACTATATTGGTTGGAGTCGAGTGCTAGCAGAACGGATTTAGAATCTGTTATAATAGCCACGTCTGTGGCGCTGTGTTCTTCACACCAGGAGAAGGCGTGTAATATCGCCGTTGATTCTGCAGTATAGATGGTGGATATGTCAGGGAGTTTAGTTTTGGAGATGAAATTATGCTGCTCTATAAAGAATGCACTACCCACACCTTCACTGTTTTTGGAACCGTCGCAGTAAATTGTAGTTTTGGGCTTCATTCTCTTAACTATTGACTTGCACAAATTCTGATTGTAGGAGGGTATCTCGTTGTATGAGGGAAATATAACATTGACTGGGCAAATGCGGCAATCAAAGCTACAGTCAAATAACGGGCACCTGCTGTGCACTGGGATAAGATCAGTGTATTCACTTGTAGTTCTAAATGACACCGTTAATGGAGGGGATTTCTTTTTTGCCCAATACGGAGCTGTGAGATCTTTTTCATTTAGTATGCTGATTTTTTTTAATAGCGTTGTTTTATGAGCCCGAGCCTTTGTGATAGCTGTTTCAGCAAGATATTTTCTCCTTAGTGTGAGAGGAGGCTCGTTAGCCTCAGCAAGGATTGCTTGACAGGGGGACGACTTGTGTGCTCCGATGCATATGCGAACTGCTCTATATTGTAAACGGTCGATCTTTTTCAAGTTAGTTGCTGATGCTGATCCGTACAGTATACAACCATAGTCAATGATGGATCGTATGTAAGACCTGTAAAACATTAATGCTATTTTTGGGTCGGCCCCCCATCTTCGTTTTGTGACACATTTTAGAATATTCATGCCCCTTTCGCAGCGGCTCCTTATATATTCTATGTGTTGTGTCCATAGGAGTTTAGTGTCTAACACGATGCCAAGGTATTTATAGTTTTTCACAGTACAGCTATACGTTGTTATACATTAAACAACCCTTATTGCAGACGTTATCTGTCTAGGGTAGTACTGAAATAATTTTTATATTAATAGTTAAAGTTATAAGTGAGATCATCATTTCCTCACAATGTTGAATTATCTAAATGTTTACAAGTTTGCTTGTACTGATGCCGGAGTGTACGGAATGTTATTTTCTTAAAACTGACTACCTTATTATCGATACAGGTAGAAAATTATCATAATTATTCCGGAAATGTGCGCTAGTAATCGGTGTTTTAATAGAAAAAATAGAGAAATATAAATTCGAGATAATTGCAAAAAGTACCTAATACTTCCCATAAAAAAGGAGAGATTATTGAATTTCCGCCAGTTACTGGAATTAGTGAAAAGCTGCAACTTTGGTAAAAAGTCTATCGTTGATGAAATGGCGTGAAGTATAGTGGGTGTGAAGTTTTAAAACTTTCAACTTATTTTTGTATTCTTAGTCCTGGAACTTAATGGAGACTGTGTATCTTGAAGTTAGGGTAAATTTAGAGAGTAATTCGATATAGCTGCTATCCGTTTGTCTTTTCAATTCTCAATGGCAAACTGTAAGATAAATTCATTCCATCGATTACCATTGTATTCAGATTTTTACTAGTTTTTCAGTGTTTCTCCAAATAATTAGAGTGAGAATTGTTCACTTGAAGATAAACAAGAAAATAGAGGTGTATAAGATAGCATTATAATGTTCGAGAAAATACAGCAAAAAAATGTTTGCAAACATGCAGTAGGTTGTGTAGATTTTGAGAAATTTAACGTGGTTCCTTCATCCTCTCAAATTATCAATTTTCTACTTCTTATTCAGGTTTTGAAATCTATGTTATTTTTTTACTGTGCAGATCAGACTTCGATGATATACCCTTATCGGTATCCGCATATTGTTTTCTACAAAATAAATAACTCCTCATCAACTTGACAGCATGTTTCGAAAACCCTAAAAAATGCAGTTGCTTTTCCTGATCTATAGCAGTTATAATGTCGTCTGTCACAGTGAGTAAAGCTATAGTACAACTGTACCCCGGGTCTAAATCCCGAATGAATATCTGATTATAATATTGCAAGCACTGTGCCTTATTAAGGACAACCTTATTTTGACATCTACGCAAGCACAGACGCGACTTGCGATAAGGAAAGCCCTAATTAGGAGAAAGCACGGCCTTATTAAAAGCGCATTAAGAGCTTCCCTTATTTTTGACGTTTTTTACGATTTCAGCTGATCGGCATCAATCGGATGTGTTCGTGATTGCTTTATTTTTACCTAATCTGGATTTAAAAAGTATTATTGCTGTGCTGCTGTGTATCGTGATTTGTATTTGGTAGCCCTAGTTTGCAAACAATTTTTGTGTAACTTAATAGATAGCTATAGTTCGCTTATCGCTTACTTGGGATTTGTAGCTATCTCTTCAGTACAAAATGGAAAAAATGTAGAATTAGATTCACCTTTGAGGATGAACTAATGTTGTTAAGGGAGGATTTTTTGTGAACAGGAATAAACACATTGTATGTTATAACAGCAACAAAATGAATTATCTATAATGATATAAATTTGTACAGCTACGATAGCAAAAAACCAAAGCAGGGCTCAAAAACACTTCAAAATGAGATTAGAAAATAGAAATTCAAACAATGAGTTCTGAAAATAGAGTTATTGCGGTCACAGCAACAGATGATAGCATTGTTTTGGCATATGACATTTAGTTTCGTAGTTCTATTCTCGAACGACATCGTTTGAAGTTTGTCTTTGTATTTCTATTTTCTAATCTCATGATCTGGAGTTTGTTTTTGGGACCTGCTTTGGTTTTTTTGCTTCAAGCTGTAAAAATGCATATCATAATGGATAATTAATGCTGTTGCTGCTATAAGATCAGTCATTATTTCTGTGCACAAGAAGCACCTCCTTATAACTACATTAGTTCTTTCTTATAGGTGAATCTAATTATACTTTTTTCCATTTTGCATTAAAAAGATAGCCACAAATCTAAAGTAAGCGATAAGTGAACGAGAGCTAACTATTAAGTTAAACAAAAATTGTTTGCAAACCGGGGCTACGACATACAAATCATGATACACAGCAACACAGCGATAGTACTTTTTAAATCCAGGTTAGGTAGGGTGGCAGAAAATAAAGCAATCACGAACATATCCGGTTGCGCTTGCGTAGATGCCAAAATAAGGTTGTCCTTAATAAGGCACACGGCTCGCAATATCTCTCTATTAAGGTACCCATAAGGCTGGCCTAAATAGGGTAGGGCGTTATTTAAATCCGGTTTGCAATAACTCTCCAATAACTGGTTGGCATACTGGGCTTCTCCAGTAGGTAGGTACGACAAGAAAGAGTTTATTAAGAGGCAACAAAGGCTTCATTGCTGTATTGTGAAGTCAGCAAACAAGACCAAATATGGAGTACTTGCCTAGTAATACTATTACTACTAAGCTGAAACAATATATATTTCCTATATTAAAGTATATACAAACCTGTAGTTTTTGTCTATGTCCGCAATGATGGCACGAATACGAGAACAGATCTGCCGGTGTAGGAGCAGGCATAATCTTGCCAAGACTGTCGAAACTAGCACTGGTGGGGCTACAGTTGGCCGCCCTTCCAGAGTACTTGGTACCACTGTTGCCACTTCCGTTGTAGTCTTCCACCAACTTTCTATAACTGACTCTCACCGAAGGCGTGCTTTTGCTCAGTCTACCCATCATATTACATCTTGAGACATTTTATACATCATATATGTCAGTTTTACACGGGTCATCACTTTTCACATTTAGTACCGCTATGTTGAAACCTTGGCTGAACCTCGGAGTTATTTCGCTTTAATGCCTGAAGAACGAGATAGACGTTTTTCTTGGAGGTATGTAGTGGGATGACGTACTTCATACAGGAATTCTGGAGCTCATATAGAGATCCTGGATGACTCAGGATACATACGCTAACATAGACTTCAAATTTTTCCATTTATCCATATCGCTGACTATTAGAACTACATTTCGGTTAAGATACTCTCGTAGTTCTCTCAAATCAACAACAATTTTAGTAGCTCAACGTTTTCTTTGCTGTTCTAGAGTTACCAACTTATTTTAAAGAAAATATAGTTACAGCTAAAATTATTTTCGTTACAATTTTCTCTATAATTTTTGGCGCAACCATATTGTGAATCACACGGCTCTAACTTGTCTTTTGAAGGATGAAAATGTACAGAAAACACTTAAATATCAGTAGTGAGATATAGTTGGTCATGCTCGAGCACAGAAAAACCCTATGAATCAAAATTGGCCGAAATTTCTGTAAATTACTTTGTTAGGTATTATATAATTTGCCTCACATGTCTATCATGCACGAAATATCCCTTTCTGTAACTGGCTTGAAGTTACATGATGCAGTTCATTGCTTATCATTATGACAGACATACGTCTGCTTTCATAGCAAGGAAAACCTTAAAGTTTGTCTAATGTTACTTGAATGTGAAATCAAATTTTAGGGGCCTATAGATAAAATCATAGCTATTATACGCAAATTGAACAAAATGAATCACTAAGCTACACATTTTAGGTGGTTTAAAACGTGGCGCCTACTGTTCTGTAAACATACGAAAGTAAGAACTTTAACATAAAAATGGATATATAAATACAAATATCTTGGATAAATAATTTGACTAACCCAAGAGAAAAGATTTTCACTAAAACAAAATGTGTCTATGGTCTAAGTACTACCAAAAATGGAAAATTAACGATTATTTTGCCTAGATTCACCACTAATCGACTAAAAATGGCAGGAAATAGAACGCAGGATTTTTTTACCTTTCTATATGATTCTTGAATATACACTCTTGGACAAAATTATCGAATATTTTTTATAATCGCCATTATTTCAAAACAATTTTAAATTATCGCGGCAAACCTATATGTGCTGATCGGTGATCGGTCACGAGCGCGCGCGGTTTGATTTTTACCTGTTTACAAAAAGGGTGCCTTCATCGGCACCGATCACTTGCGCGCTGGAAGAAAATTAAGCTTGGATATTCCTAATGACAACATCCCTTTTATTCTTAGGAACTCTCGTTGCGTTGGTTGAGATGGACTTTCGGGTTATTATTTCTAGATCATGACCAGGTTGCTGAATGCTTTGTAGAAGACTTTTATGCCATTATTCCCAATGACAACTAAATTGTCAAATACGCGGATTATATAGTGGAAAATTATATACAAGAGAGCGCGTTATTCCCACCACATTTGTGGGCACCTTGTACGGCTACGGTGCAGCAAACGACCAACTGTTGTGAGGCTTTTCATAGCCATTTCAATCCAGGTTGCTACCATTCTCATCCAGATATATGTATACAAATTTATTTGTGTTAAAAGATATGCAATTGCGAACATATATCAAGATCAACAGCGTAAATATCCAACGTAAATTTACCAATTACGAGTCATCTAAGCGCATGAAGTACGTTGCCAATTTGGTTGAGATGTATAAAAATGGAGCTACTGCCCGATTTGATTTTGTTAAAAGTGTAAGCTATAATTATTATAAGAAATAAATTCTTTAATTTGTGTAATACTTGTTTTTTATTATCAAATGAATCAATCAATTGGCTGGATTCAAAACATCTATGTTTTATTTTAAGACATTGAGTTTAATTAATTTTTCAACGTTTCAAGGAATATAAATAAATTAAATTAACGTTCTCGCTTAATTATAAATGAACATTACCAGTCTTCGACAAGTTAGAAAAGAACCACGCAAATAAAGCTGACAGAAAGTGCTGCTAATCTATATTACGCATTACAATTTATTTTAGTCAACAATATTACGACATAAGTAAACGAGAACCACCCCGCGCTCTTGTGTCCACATACGTGCCTGTTATCCGAAATATTTTTCGGGCTTCTGACCGGTGGGATTAGGACCAATCTGACCGCGTCGCGCTAGTGTCCTGCGGCCCATCTGATGGTAGAAATATTTTGCGCGCTTCTGACCGGTGGGATTAGGACCAATCTGACCGCGGCGCGCTAGTGTCCTGCGACCTGATGCTGATGTTGGTCATCTAGCAGGCTGACTACACAATTATTTTCAAATATTTTGACGTTTAATTTACACTAATGGCGTTTACTCTAGCGCATTTTGTTAAAAACAATGCATTACATGTTTTATTATAGACCGAAATAATCGGATTGAACATAATGTGGGATCATCTTAACGCCGCAACGAAGAAGAAATCGCGTTCCAAGTACAATAGAACAGCTCATGATTGCTGCGCAAGAGGTGGAACGCGGTTCCTCAAGATTATATCCAAACTCTACTTAATAGCATGCCAAGAAGAATGCACGCAGTAATTAGAACTCGAGGAGGGAATACTAATACGCTCCAATTTTTATCAAAAGATTCATATTTCAGGTCTAATTAGTATAACGTGAATATCGTTAATTTTCACAACTTTCAGCGTACCTAATACTTTTCAAAATTTTATTCTGATAAAAATAAAGATTCGGCATTGAAATTTGTATAATGAACCAGTTAATAATAATAATATCAATCACCACAATTTTTACTTTTATTTTTACAACGGAAGATTGTAAAAATAAAAAAATTGTCGACAAATTTACTTCCCACACCGATAGGTGAGTACTGTGATCGCGAAAAATTTTCGATTTTGAGATAATACACTTACGTATATTTTAACGATTTGTCACTCGTTCACTTTTGGGTAGATAAAGTATCAGTAAAGCAACAAGTCTACAAAGAATGAATGAAAGTATGAGTAGTGTTAAAATAACCACCTCTTCATAAATCAAACATATTTGATATAACTATGGTAAAATCCACCTGAGTAGAAGATGGCGCAAGTCTAAATTTTCTCCTGAAGATACTAACATGGTTAACGAAAGACCATCGACCTGGTTAAAGTCAAGATGGCTCTTTAATGTCCATTTAACAATTAGTTTCATAAAAATTATCGTTAAACCTGGTACTAATATTATTAATTTCGACCTCGCTTCAAAACTGGTACCATTGTTTCACAGTTTTGCAACTGCAACAGGTAAAAGGCAACTCATCGTATACCATGACATTCGCGATTTCCTTCTTACGTAGCGTTGCATTCTCTGTGAGTCAAATCCAGCAACCTCTGATAAAACAGCTGCTCGCGCATTCCACTACATACCTAACCAGACGTTTCACAATAACAGTAATCCTGATAGAAGGTGAAAAACGCGCGTATCACGGTATAGAAGAGGAAGAATTCGCGATTCCGGGCACGGACATTGGAGAGCTGGAGTGGGTAGAGCGTGGAATGCGGTGACCGAAAGCGCATTCAAAGCGACTGCGCGACTTAAAGTGCGCTTTGACGTCACGGTTACGAGGAAACCGCGAGAGGACTGAAAGTACCGACAGACTGGCGGCGGTACGAACGGCGTCGAAAAGCGACGCGACGCGGCGTGTGGCTGTGTAGCGCGGGTCAGGTACCCCAACGCAGAGGCGGACTCACGACAAACGCCTATTATTTGGAAGTGTTATGGAACATATTTATATAATAGAGAGTTATTGCAAGCCGGATTTGAATAACGGCTTACCTTATTTAGGCGAGCCTTATGGGTACCTTAACCCTCCATTAGTCGCGTGTACTTGATTGACGAGTTTAGTCGCGTGGTCTACATATGTAGCCCATTTTTTAGTTTTGCTATACTACTCATAGTAGTTTTGTGAAAAACAATTTCTGCACGTTAATTCAGTTCATGGTGTTTGTTATACAAACAATTAAAATATTTACACCAAATGATAAAACTAAGGAGATTATAATAGAAATGCATACGAACGTAGTTTTTATACCGTTATTTACATGTAGTTATTTAGTTACAGCGTATTATTTGTGCTTACAGGTACAAGCGATAATTTTCACATTTCTTACATTAGGAATATATAGAGGCAAATAAAAAATGAGAAAAGCACAACTCTGATCAGTACTTTTTCAAAAAAAAGTGGTACAAATAAATCGATTTTTATTTTTCACACATGCAACACACAGATCTCGGATGTGATCTATACACGCGTATTTACCGCAATTTGCACAAAACTTGCTTGCTGATTTGTTTTTGACTCGAGGACAATATGAGCAACGTCCAACGAGATTTCTCGGTCGATTTTGAGGAGGCCTAGGATACCTTTTCTCAGTTGCCAGAAGAGCCTATGCTCGCCTTCTTAGTTGAACCGGTAATGTGTCTAAAATAGATCTATATTCAATTTGCGGTTTAATGAGGTCCCATGCTATGTTTTCTAAAAAGTTACATCTATTTATTTGTTCTTCAGGATGATTAGCCTCATAAACGCAAAGTGAATTTTTTCACTAATATTGATTAGGTCATAAAACATGATGCAAATTTCAAAAATGTTCTTTGCCAAATTTTGTACCTTGAGTAATGCTATGGAAACAGCTGAAACGTCAATAAACAGTATTATTTCAAGCGACTGCAGTTTAATTTACCGGCTAAACATAAGAAATGTGTCTCAAATATAACCATAGCAGAAGTTTTGGATGTCGCATAATATATTTACGATTTCTGGGGGGAAGACCCACCTAAGCCACCTTGTAGTTACAGTAACACTTACCATGATGAAAATGTGTCTAAACAACTTTTATAACCTATCTTTTTGGGATACAAATCACAAACAGGAAATACTCCATCCACGCTGGACTGTAACGCGTTTAGTCGCGCGGTCTACGATTGTAGCCCAGTCGTATTTCGGCGCTAATAGTCTTACGATAAGCTCACAATAAATACAGCAGATCAACTGAACGTTTAGTTGGGAACATTGTCAAAAGGTACTGAAACGGATTCAAGAGCCACCTGTGGGATAGAGGATTGGTGCATATATAAATGCGTGTGGTCTACCAGTGTAGCCCACGCGACTAACGAAGGGTTAATAAGGACACCAAATAGAGTTATTGAAGCCACGGCAACAGATGATAGCAGTACTCCACACAGCACCCCATATCCCTAGAACATCCTAAAGAAAGCCGTATCACCCAAATTTGGGATAAGACCATAATGCATTCTACAGGTTACCTGTAGGCTATCCTAGGTTATACTAGGTTTTGGAAATCCCCAGCTTGTATACTATAAGGCCGTTCAAGGGATAACTCTTCAAGATCATACCCTTCCGTTTACAAAATCTGACATTTGACGTTTGACAGTGTTGACGTTAGGAAGAGGAAAGAGGTGAAGGGTGAAGGTGACTTGAAGCGACTTGTAGGCGTAGCAGCTTGCAGTATTTCCTGGATCTTTTTTCGCCGTTTATCATTTCTTTCAATATCATTGTCATTATTATCATTTATTTGTACTATGCAACACAAATACTGCCACCTCGAAGACACTAATACGAGTATGTACCTCCGACACGCCAAGGGCCCTCCAAGTACAAACCACAAATTTCAAGTCAGATAATCGTTCGACACACTGTTTGTTTTTGCAAGGGTAGTGTAAAATTGTTAGGCCATTATCATGCCTTCAAGATCTGGATTACGCAGATGACATCTGCCCAATATCGCACAATATCCAAGACACGAAAAGAAAGATTGAAGTCCTTAAAACAGAGGCAGCAAAAATGGGACTAAGAGTAAACTTGAAGAAGACCAAAGAAATGCGGATTAATATAGTCAACCAAGAACCTCTTCTGCTCTACGACGAAGTGATAGAAAGAGTTGACTACTTTGAATATCTAGGCAGCATAGTTAATAACACAGGAGAGACAGATCAAGATATCCAGCAGCGTCTACTAAAAACAAGGAGAGCATTTGGCTCCCTTAACAAAGTCTCTAAATCGACCACGTACTCAATCAGAACTAAATTGCTCATTTTCAATAGCAACGTGAAATCAGTGTTATTGTATGGATGCGAGACATGGAAAAGTACAAAAGTCAATACGCAAAAACTCCAAGTTTTCATTAATATATGTCTAAGGAGGATCCTACGGATTTTTTGGCCAAGGACAATCTCGAACGAGGACTTGTGGAAAATATTAGGGTTGAAGAAAGTAGGGACGGAAATCAGACAGAGAAAGTGGAATTGGATAGGTCACATTCTGCAAAGAGGAACGGAAGAATCTGTAGCTAGAACGGCATTAGACTGGAACCCCCATGGTTCATAGGAAGACCAAGGGTGACCTGGAGAAGAACGGTTACAGATGAGGCAAGAAGAATGGGCAAGATATGGAGAGAGATAAAAGCGCTTGCAAAGAATAGATTAGACTGGCATCAGTTTGTAGAGGCCCTATGTTCCTTAATGGAATGATGGGACTATATATATATTATCATGCCTAAAGTCTATCGAAAAATCTCCTTGCACTAGGGTCACCATCCGTCCGGAAAATCCCGGACATGTCCGGAAATTTGGAACTAAATTTCGTGTCCTGGCGGAATAACAAAAATCGGTAAAATGTCCAGAATTTGAACTTCAATAAAAATAGTTGGCACAACATACAGCAAAATAAACAAATACAGTTAACGGACAGACAAAAAAAGGCACTACTGCAGTACTGTTGCTTGTTGGCCCAATTGGCTCATCCTTCTCCATTCTTTTACAGCCACCCCCCCTCCCACCGGTAAGCCAAGCGTATATGGTCACCCTACCTTGCACTCCAAGTCAATATTATAGAAACATTAAAAAGGAAACAGAAAGTTTAACGGCAAGACTTTATACCACGAACTATTGTGATGCACTTCATGAAGAAATGGAACAGAATGAGGTTAGATTGAATTGTGTTAAACACTCCGGTGGTAGCTCTATTGGATCTTTAGATGGTGATGGAGCTAATGAAAAGTATGCCACATTAGCTAATCTGTGCCGAGACAACCCTTCCAGGTGAATAACCCGGTATATAAACCAGAGGAGTATAGGAAAACAGTTCTAGAAAAATAATCACGTTGTTTTCAAGGAACCTAAATGATTCGCTATAAGCTAACCCATAGCGGTCTGTACCATTATCTTTCACCTAAGAATTTACCTATGGGCTTACCTACGGCAGACTAAATTATAGTATTTTGGACCAACCTGAGGATTTCCCTATAGGCTTACCCTTGGTGGTCTAATAAAGGCCCATCGGGATATTTCTAGACTGTCCCATGCTAGGTCGTCCAAGATATGTCTTTCCCTGGGACATTTTGCATATCCCTTTAAGGATAGCCTGGGACTATACAGTAGATATCAAATGTTGTGTGGATTTGACATATGACATTTAATTTCGTAGTTCTATGCTCAAATCTCATCGTATGAAATTTGTTTTTGTATATCTATTTACTAATTTCATGGTTTGGAGTTTATATTTGAAGTTTGTTTTTGGTGGCGGCTTTCGGCTTTGTTTTCTTTGCTTCTAGTGGTACAAAGTCATATCATTACAGATAATAAATTTTTTGCTGCTATAAGATACGTTTTTATTTCTGTTAACAAAAAGCACTCACTTAACTCATTAGTTCATTCTCATAGATGAATCTAATTCTACTTTTTTCCATTCTGAACTAAAAAGATAGCCACAAATCCCAAGTAAGCGGTAAGTGAACGAAAGATAGCTATTAAATTAAACAAAAATTGTTTGAAACCAGAGCTACGAAATACAAATCACGAAACACAGCAACACAGCGATAATACTTTTTAAATACTGGTTAGGCAGAATTCTTAAAGTAGGGTAAAAATAAGGGAACCTCTTAATGCGTTTTTATAGCGCCGTGGCTTATCCTAATTAGGGCTTTTCATATCACAAATCGCGTCTCCACTTGCGTAGATGTCAAAATAAGGTTGTCCTTAATCAGGCACAGGGATCGCAATGTCTCTCTAATGTCAATAGACATGACACTCGGCAGAGATCCAAAATTTTTTCGAGAAGATTTTAAAAAAAAGTTAATATGGTTGATGTTTGGCTGTGGTAGTATCAGTTTTGCTGGTCAATATGATATGACAGTACCCAGTAAAACTTGCAAGTGGTGATAGGGATACCACCCTTGCATCTGCTAGCTGAAGAGAGACGAGACATTTACGTCTCACAAGGAGACACAGGAGACGAGGCGGAAAGACTGCCGATAACGGACCACAGAGAAGTGAAAGCAGATATTGAATTGCTTCTAAAAATCTACTGGAGACTCAGTAATCAAAGCGATGTTGCAGAACTTGATGATCCTTTATGATAGACGTTATTCTTTTGATATTATCTATCCATGTGTCCATGTCGATAGTCTTTGAGTGTAACACATTAACAACAGGTTCCAACATCCCTGAATCTTTGGCTATCAAACCAAACGCATATAATGGACTCCTACAAGGTTAGTCAACTAACTCTTCTAAGTTATTGGCTATAGATCTCCTAGCTACATTTTTCAATTCGATGCAGCATGTGGTTACCCATAGCCTGCTTAGCCCGTATCTATCTACGCCCTTGCCCATCGTTCCATTAGGGAACATACGATCTCTACAAACTGACGCCAGCCAGCCCTATTCTTCGTAGGTGCTTTGATATCTCTCCATGTCTAGCTCATTCTTCTTGCCTCGTCTGTAATCGTTCTTCTCCAGGTTACTTTGGGTCCGCCTATGTGTCTGGTTCCTCCATCCTAACGCCGGTCTAGCACCGATTCTTTTGTTTCTCTTTGCAGAACGTGACCTACCCAATTCCACTTTCTCCGTCTGATCTCATTCACCACTTTCTTCAACCCTGATATTCTTCATCCGATATTGCCCTTGGTCAATAAATCCGTTAGGCCCTTCGTAGGCATCTATTAATGAAAACCTGGAGTTTTTGCGTATTGGCTTTTGTGCTTTTCCATGTTTCTCATTCATCCAATAACAATGATTTCACGTTAGTATTGGAAATGCACAACTTGTTTTTGAGTGGGTACGTGGGTGATTGCCAAACTTTGTTAGTAGAAGCTGTAGAATATCTTGATCTGTCCCTCCCGTGCTGTTTACTATACTCCCTAGATATTCAACGTAGTCAACTCTTTCTAGTACTCCGTTGTAAAGAAGAATATGTTCTTGGTTATAGCTATATCAACTCGGATCTCTTTTGTCTTCTTCACGTTTACTCTTAGTCCTACTTTTGCAGCTTCCATTGTTAGGACTTCGATCTTCTTTTCCATGTCTTGGATATGGATAGCGTGCAATATTAGGCAGATGCTATTAGCGTTATCCAGATCCTGAAGTCTACTCATCAGTTCTCATTTGGTCCTTCTCGACCACCACATATCTTTCTTCAATTTCACGCAACGGACCACTCAACTTAGATTTATTTTGTGGGGATGCCAGCTACTATCCAAGACCTTCGCGACTAGAATACTTGCTTTGCCTGTTGACGTTAAAATTGATTTAGATTAATGGTAAACACTGAGCAAATTAACTTGACTGGATGCTTTCGGATTTAGATAGTCGTATAACAGCATCGTCATAATCGCTAGTGCATCATGCGCTCAGTGCTCCACACATACGGGTACAAACTCCATGCATAAAAGATTCCTCTAACAAACATTAATATTCATTACACGATAGAGTAATTAACTCTCAGTGGAGATAATCTAGTAAATTAATGATCGTTTAATTAAAATATTGTTGAACTTGTGTGTTGGAATACTAAATCAGTTATGCTATGGATGCTTGTACCATTTAGAGAACGCGTCTCTCGCTAAATGAACAACAGCGGAAAATTAATGACACTTGGTAGTGTTTATTTGTGCAACTACATTTGCAGATAGGTCAATGACTTTATCGGCAATTTTTTTTTTATTGGCGATTGAGACTCTATTTATCTGAAAGCTTCAGACACTCATGTAGTTGAGTAGGTATTTTAAGCTACAAGTTCATGACTATTTATCTTTTTCTTAAAGTACCACCTTCTTATAGAAGGTTGGCTACAACTTCATCACTTCGTTTTCTGTCTTTCGAAATTCTGAGCTGTACCTGTGTATTTAGACCAGTCCAGTCTCTTACATTCTTCAGCCATGAACACTGTCTTCTGCCCGGACCTGTTTACCTTCGACTTTGCCCTCCATTATTAGTCTTAGGAACTCATATTTAGGGCCCCTGTATATGTATAGCTGGTCTTCCGTTTCTTAATTATTTACAGCAACTCTTTATCAGGAATTCAATTTTCTCAAACCTATTTCATTGAATATACGTTCTGTTCATGATATTTTGAGTATTCTACAATGGGTCTACACGAATCTGCACACAGAAAAATCTGTCGTTCTGTCAAAGACTTACGCTTGGATTCAATGGGACGTTACACTTAGCATTCCTCAAATACAGCGATGTTTTAACCAATGGGAAGTGTATAGTTGGTAACGAATTATATCGTATTGTCGATTCAACTACTAGATGTCATTGGATTCCAATGAATAATTCAATCGCAGCCTATCGTTGAATCGAATCTGTGTTTGGTAATTGATTCTAAACTACTTTCTTTTCCTTGGACCAACAGATTTTATTGCGAGGACAGCTGACTGATTCGTTCGGATGTTTAATTGTGTGATTTTGTATGAAGTTATAAGGAGCATGATATAAGAATTAGACATAAGCCTGCACCAGCTGTTGCATCATTACCTGAAATACACCTGTCTGACTAATCTAAATACCTATATTCAAATGTGGGTGTCTAAGTCCGAATCTCTCAGTAGGTCCTCCATTTAATATATAACTGGACACATTTAAATCACACAATTGCTGATGCAGTACGCAAAACCACGAGATGACACAACACGGCTAACACGGAAACAACACAACGGAACAACTTCGTCCATGTTACCCGGCGGTAGTAACACTGAGATCATCCCCCTGTTCCTTATTCTCATCTTCATTGAATCGGGACATCAGTCCCGCCGAATACTGATTATAGTTCAGCGAACGACCAGGGCCATTGAAACAAGATTATTTTTCATCAGATGAATTATCACGAACTGCTGTTGCAGTAATAACTTTTGTACATTGAATAGATTGAATGCTTTGCTTAAATGAAACATAGGGTAAATTTCGAAAACAAAAGGATGTTTTGATTGCATCATATGTCAATACTGGTATAAGAAGGATTAATCATATCGTTAGAACGAATATAAAATTATTTTGAATTTATTGGCGTATCTGTGATTACTTCGAATATAAGGATTGAATTATTTCAATGACATGGATTTGAAACAACTGTAAATATATTTAAGGTGATGGAAAAACATCCAAATACTAACAACTAATTGGAAACGCAACAGTATTTTTTTCTGTATGTATCTAGGATGTAGTGACAGAGAGATATTTGTTATCAGTCTCTTAATTCTAAGAAGAACTACTTTTTATAAGCCACAGATATGACCTGGCCTGGCGTATTGCACATGGTTCCGCGAAGTGCAATTTCTTGCTCCTGGAAAAAATGCTATTAAATTCCTCTGCAATTTGTTTCCAAGCTTAGATTTTTAATGGTTGGAAACTTTGTAAGTTTTTTTGGCTTCGTATAAGCATATTTGTATAATATCCTCATGATTCGCTGTTTTTCTGCTGGCGAAAAATTGGGGATCCTATATGTATTTTCTGACATTTTAAACAAAAACCATATATTTTTAAAACGAAATTAAAAATGAGACAAACGCTTCGCAAAAATTCAAGTTAAATTCCAACTGTCAATTTTGACATTATCACTGTCAAAACAGTCTTGCGAATCCAACGTTGTCACTGTTGTCAGATTTCCGAAACGTGATTAGGAAACCAGGAGTAGAAATGGTGGAAATGGTGCATAGTGGTATAAAGCTTAATTCAGATGCTCACGACATCCGACGGTACGAAACTGTTGCTATTGGTTAAAATATTCAACATGATATAAAATCAAAATACTTCAACCAGTAGGAACAGCTTCATACCGTCGGATGTCGTGTGCATCTGAATTAAGCTTAATTCTGCAAATATTTGCTTGAGTTAGAGACACATGTTGTTAAGTCCGTCCCTGTGCGCTCATCAAGAACCAATGGAATGTCGCCATGGTTGCTGTTCCAAGACAGCAGCCCGCAGACTGAAGAGAATCGAGCCAATCGCTGCCGCCGACACACATACATACCGATTTCGATGCCGATACTGGACCAGCAATATCGTCCGCGTTGCGCCAATTCTGCTGGATATCTGGATGGCACTCGGACACGTCCCTCAAAATTATCACTTTACGGTCCACGGTCACTTTTGGCCGATTCGGCATGAGCTGTCTCGCGTGACATTCCGGAATTCCGATGCATTTCACTCATTTGTTAAGGTCTTTCACGTCATGAGCGGAGAGCAGCGGGCTATAACGGCACATTACATTACATGTAAAATCGTAACCCTTTTAGCTATTTATTACAAGCTCCCGGAAACCAATGGTACAATTTCCAGGGCTCCATAGCTATTCGATTCGTATTCTAGCGGACAGTGCTATGCTATAACGTTTGATTACACTTCACTTCCCAGTTTCCCACTCTGATAGGTGAGCGGAGTATTATGAAAATTTCAATTTTGTGATAAAACATTTTTTGCGTTTTATGATATCTACATAACGAAAATCTACGTCACTCATTTCCGTCGATCTATCTGTCTGTCAGTCTGCCTATCTGTCCGTCTGTCTGTTGGCGTTTTTCTAGCCTCTTAATCTCAGAAAGTGTTGCATGGATTGTGATGAAATTTGGGTAACGATATGCTTAGGAGTCATAGCGAGTAATCCTGCTATAATTTTAGAAATCGATTTTCAAAAGTCTTAGGGGTTTCTGATCATATTCAACTTTTTATTGGGTGGGGGTGAAAAACTTGTTGTATTTCTAATAATCTGTTCATTGACCTGTGAAAGAAAGACTTAGGGCATTATACAATGCTTTACAAGTCCATCCGAACATTACATTGCCTATTACAGAAACCAAAGACATTCTGAAATACAAGTACATACCAGTATTGCTTTAGAGCATTCTGTATTATGTAACCTGGTAATTATTGAATTGATTATAATGAAAGTTTGACAGAGTATTATGTATTACCTTGACGAGGCTCATCATCATCATCATCATCATAGTCACAATGTCACGAGTTTCTCTTGGGATATGATCTTTAATGGGGGTCAAGGAAGTGCGGAGGCTCGAGATCACCAGATTTTTAGAGGTACTCGAGCCTCTTCACTCTCAGGGGGGTCGCAAGGCCCCCAAGACCGTCCAGGAGTGGGTAGGAGACCAATGTGTCACCTACCCCGTGCAGAAATGCACCTTTCTCGTAGTGGCTCCTGTCTTCGTCAAATTTAACGAAGCTAGTCCTGGCGGATCTAGGCTGGAGCCCCGAAAGGCTCCCTGGCAATGGGCAACAGCATTGCCAGTATCAGTACTAGGTCCTGGGAGAGACCGTACCCCCGCGTTGAAGTGGGCGTGCGGTGGTTCCCAGGTAATCGTACTGAACGTCCTCTAGGGCATCTGGAGACCCAAGCCCCAACCCAAGGTGTTATGCGACCCGTGCTGAAGGGTGCGTGGTGGTGGGGGAGCACCGTCGATAACGGAGCCTCTGGGAAACAGGACGACCTCCCAGAGTAATTAGTCTTGCGTCTGTGCAGGGGGCGCCGCAGACGTGGACCTTTCTTTCCCCCAGACTCGTGGTACTTAAATGGACAACACAGAGGATAAACTAAACCAAGAAGGGAGGGAGCCGAAGAGTGACACAGACTCCTCGGCAGGGACTCCTGAACAAATCACCGTCGTGGAGGTATCTTCAGACCACGACAGTGTAAAATCAAGCGGGACGCATGGAACCGCTAAATCTATTTCTGCAGGCGTCCAAGGGATGGGACTGCAGATGAGACCCAAACTTTCGGGAGCCCAAAGAAGGAGGCTCGTGAAAGCGAGGAAAATGGCCGCGGGTACTTGGACGGAAAAAAATCCGCGCAAGAAGGCACCCGGCCATAAAAAAGGGGAGTGTAGGGGACAAAAGGCCCCGAGACGACTCCAAAACTCCCCCACAAACCTCCAAGAAGCCAAGGCAGGACAAAGGGCCTTCCTTGACCTTCAGCGAGGTTGCATCAAACCGGATGGCAGTTGTCCATAGACTACATCCGGATATCATACTGGAGAAAGGGCAAGCGGACCTTGTCTCAGAAAGGTTACTGAAGGTATTGGACGAGGATTCAAGCACTAGTCCAATATAATTCATTAACTCAACCTATAGCGGAGGGGCCCTATGGATAACCTGCGCTAATGAGGCCACTAGTGTCTGGCTTCGGGGAACGGTTGCGTCCATGGGCAGCCTTTGGGAAGGAGCGGATTTAACAGTAGTTGAATCCAAGGACCTCCCAAAAAGGCCCAGGGTGCTAGTGTTCGTCCCGGAGAAAGACCTGGAAAAGCAAAAGGAGGGGCCAATCTTGGCCCGGCTGGAGAAACAGAACCCAGACCTTAGAGTGGCCTGCTGGCACCTCCTTAGCAAAAAAGAACAGGGAAAGGACTGACCCTGTCGTTCTCCGTCGATGAGGTCTCCTTCAGGGGCCTGTCGAAGAGCCACCTCCGAGCTTTTTACGGGCTGGGGAGGTTAATCTTCAGGGTCCTGAGGGGTCTCGATGGGGAGGATCAGGGTTCTTCAGGCCAACCTCCAACACAGTAAAGCTGCCTCGGCAGCACTTACTGTGGCGATGAGGGAATTTGATGTGGCCCTCATCCAAGAACCCTGGGTAAATGGAACTCGGGGGGGTGAGAGGGGAACTAATTTCTAGTAGAACGTCTCAGACCCCGCGAGCATGCATCCTTGTCAAACAAGGTATACAAATACTGCCGTTAAATGACTTCTGTTCCAGAGATCTAGCGGCAGTTAAAATTAGGGCTGGAAATGGTAGTTCATCGAGGACGTTAACGCTTGGATCGGCATGCTTCCCAGTCGACAGCCCTAGCCCCCCACCAACCAGGAAAGTGGAAGAGCTGGTGAGAAGCTGCAGAGGTAGTGGATCGCAACTGATCATCGGCTGTGACGCTAACGCACACCACAGGACCTGGGGAAGCACCGACACCAACCACAGAGGTGAGTCACTACTTCAGTTTATTATGGAATTTAACTTAGACATACTGAACTTAGGTAACGATCCCACTTTCGTAAATTCTCAACGTAAAGAGGTTATAGACATTACCTTGGCAACACCATTTATAGCAGACAAAGTAATGAACTGGCATGTGTCTGATGAGATGAGCTGCTCAGATCATAGACACATTAACTTCGAAATAGGGGAACTAGAACCCATAAAAAGTACATATAATAATAATAATAATAATACTGCTTTATTTTCCCATTGTTAGTACATTGTAGAAACAAAAATGTTGCTGAAACCACTAATACATGAAAACCAACAAATAGAAAACCTCAAGGGGGAGTTCACACGAAGTGTTCTTCCACTCAACCCTTGTACATGTTACTATAATTTATAAATTTGCAAAAGAACAAACTTACTAACCTAAAAGGGGGACAACTAAAATTAATGTGCATGGGTCACCTTTACAAAAACAAAAAAAAAACAAAAAATTCACAATCACTTAAATTTCATAAATAGATTACGGATATATATCCTTAACTTCTGAGGACTATCAGATTTGTAATGCGAAGGTATCGAGTTGTACAGCTTATAGATATTATACGTGAAACACCTTTCAAACAGTGTTGTTCTGTGTACTGGTGCTGCGATAGCCATTTTATTTCTAGTATCTACGTTGTGAATATCTGTTCTCAGTAAAATCTTACTATAAAGGTAAGGAGGGTGTTTCTGTGATATTATTTTATGAAATGCGCATACAGCATGGACGTCAAACTTTTGCTCCATCGTTAGCCAAGCCAATTCTTGTAGTTTATGTGATACCCGATCAAATTTGCGAATTCCATATATATATCTTACACAGCAGTTCTGTACACGCTGTATCCTATTTATAGTTTCTCTGTCTAGACATGGTTTGTAAACTGGAGAACAGTAATTGAAATGTGACAGCACCAAAGTTTCATATAAGGCTTTCTTTGTATCCGTGGACAGGTAAGTTTTATGGGGATAAAGAAGCTTCATAGAAGCATAAGCCATTTGTATATTTTTTGAAACATGTTCTTTGAACCTTAGGTCTTGATCTATGATAACTCCCAAATTTTTACATTTTTCTACGACTTGTATATTCTCACCACAAATATTCAGATTCACATTTGAGTTTACAAAATGTCTAACAGATTTCTTAGCAAATATTACCGCAACTGACTTTTTCGAATTTAAAAATAAAGAATGTTTCTTGGAGATATCCGCTATACGATTCAAATCATCATTCACTTTTTTATTAGCATCTTCCAGATTTGATATAGAAAGTGAATGAGAGATCTGTGTATCGTCTGCATACATATGCACAGAGCAATTTTTAATGACCTTTGCGAACTGGCTTGTGTACACAGTAAAAAGTAATGGTCCCAGTACTGATCCCTGTGGAACCCCTATTTTTACTGTTCGCGGTTGAGATGTGAGAGATCCAAGTTTAACGGTCTGGGTTCGATTTTCTAAATAGGACATCAGCAGTGACAGAGATTCGGTACAAAAGCCACAAGACTTAAGAAAAGATAGCAAAGTTTTGTGATTAATAGTTTCAAATGCCTTACTGAAATCTAACAATACCAAAATGGTGCTGCTATCATCATCTAGAGCACGGATGATATCGTCAGTAATTTTCAGCAAAGCAGTAGTGCAACTATAACCATAACGAAAACCTGACTGAGTGCAAGGCAAAATTTTGTTGGTCTCTAGATACTGTATTAGTTGCTTAGCTAGTATTTTTTCTATCAATTTTGACAAACCACATAAGACGCTGATTGGCCTGAGCTCACATAAGTTGATAGGGTTGCTGACTTTTGGAACAGGTGTGATGCGTGCATGTTTCCAAGCTGCAGGAAATTTAGAGGTGACAATTATATCATTTATAATGTTAACAATGAACGGTAATATATAAGGACAACACAATTTGATCAGAGAAATACCCAGACCATCAGAACCTGGCACCGTGTTTCTGATTGTTTGAAGGATACTCCATACTTCTAACTGAGAGACAAGGTTGAAACGAAACTCATTCTGGCATATTGTGTTGTGTTCATAATAATCACAGTAGTCCTTATCCTTTTTCGGAATACTATCTATGAAATAGTCGTTAATCTTATCTGGATCATCAAAGTTGGTTAAGCTATCGTGTGATTTACAATTTATGTTTAATGTTTTCAGTTCTTTCCATAGTTCTTTTCTATTTTTTGTACCTGAGAGATTTTCAAAGTACAACTTTTTAGCTTGCTGAATTGCATAATTTGTCTGGTTCTTTAATCTCTTGTAGTTAGCCCAGTTAATTTCGGAACGATTTTTTCTAAATTTTATATCGCAATCCTAGAAAGACAAACTGGGAAGGGTACAGGACCTTCTTGGACGCTAGTCTGGAAAGGACGAATATAGTGATTAAAAACACGGTAGAACTCGAAATTGCGGCGGAACAATTGCAGGACACCGTAATCACAGCCTTCCACGAAAACTGTCCTATAATGAGCAAGGGATCCAACAGGAATGTTCCGTGGTGGACCAAGACCCTTGCGAAACTGAGGGACTAGGCAAGGCGAAATTTCAATCGTGCTAGAAATACAGGAGGCTGGGACGACTACAAGAAGGCCCAGGATAAATATAACAAAGCTTTGCGTAAGGCCAAAAGAGATTCTTGGAGAAGGTACTGCGGGGACATAGAGAACACCTCAGAATGTGCCAGGCTTCAAAGAATACTCTCGAGGGAACCGCACAGCTCAATAAATACACTAAGAACAGATACTGGTGTATTTACAACAACCGCAGAAGAAACACTCAAAGATCTGCTTAAGGTACACTTTCCAGAGTCAACAATAACGGATTTAAAACCTGAGGACTACATGACAGAACCACTTGACCCTCTAAGGAGGGCGGGGAGGGATGATTGGAGGCTAGCGAAATCCGTGGTTGATCGGGAGAAAACAAAATGGGCCATAAATTCTTTTGACCCATACAAATCTCCAGGACCAGACGGCATATATCCGGTTCTTCTGCAGGAGGCCTCAGACCTCCTTGTAAGAAGACTCAGCACAATTTTAAGAGCCAGCTTAGCGCTAGGTCATGTGCCGAAGCCATGGAGACTCATAAAGGTGATATTTGTACCGAAACCTGGAAGAATTGGACAGGGAGATGCAAAGTCACTTCGACCAATAAGTCTGATGTCCTTCGTACTGAAGACCTTAGAAAAACTGATAGACAGACATATTAGGGATAATGTTCTGGTTGACAGACCACTACATTGAGACCAGTATGCATACATAGCAGGAAAATCAACAGAAACAGCGCTACATCAGCTAGTACAGGCGGCTGAATATGCACTGGAAAACAAAGAGGTGCTACTCTGCACCTTCTTAGATATACAAGGAGCCTTTGACAATACGGCCCTAAACTCCATCTCCAGAGCCTCGACGAGAATAGGCCTCGAAGACACTATATGCAGGTGGATTGACTGCATGCTAAAAGGGAGACTGGTATACACAACCATCATGGAAGAAACTATGATGGCTCGAGTCACGAGGGGATGCCCTCAAGGCGGCGTACTATCGCCATTACTCTGGAACCTCGTTGTTGACGAGCTAATCAGTCTTCTAGACAAGGATGGACACAGGACTCTAGGATATGCGGACGATCTGGTGATTCTAGAGCAAGGAAAATTCAACAGCACGGTTAGAGACAAAATGCAAAGGGCTCTAAACGCTGTTACAAGCTGGACCCATAACGAGGGACTGAACGTCAGCCCCTCCAAAACGTCCATAATTGCCTTCACCAGAAGGAAAAAAGTCGAGGGACCAGGACCTCTACAACTTCTGGGTAGCCAAATACAGCTGTCAGGGGAGGTTAAATACTTAGGAGTAGTACTAGACTCTAAGCTAACCTGGAACCCTCAGCTCAAAAGAGTTAAAAGAAGAGCCGAGATGGCATTAGTGCTATCGAGGCGGTCGCATAGTAAGACATGGGGTCTAAGTCCAGCCATGGTGCATTGGACGTACACAATAGTGGTGCTATAGCAGAACTAAGCAAGGTGCAAAGACTTGCTTGTCTTTCCATAACAGGGGCAATGAAAAGCGCACCCACTGCAGTCTTAGAGACCATCCTGGACCTCCCTCCGTTGCAAATTGTAATAATGGGCGAGGCGAGAATGGGCTACTCTAGACTACAAATCCTACCAAGAGAAATTTACAAGGATCTTGGATACAACCAAATCGCAGAATATGTGGGGCACACCATAATGGATGCTAGAAAGGACCACATAACTCCGAAATACATCTTCAACAAGAAATTCGAAACTATAATAAGAGATCGAGAACTCTGTGAAGTAGTAAACAACCTGTATCGGGAAATAGTCTCGTACACAGATGGATCAAAGACCGAGCAAGGCACAGGAGCGGGAATCTTTGGAAGAGGAACTAGACAGAGCATTCCGCTAGGAAAATACGCCTCGGTATTTCAGTCAGAGGTGTACGCCATCCTGCAATGTGCAAGGATCAATAATGAACGATCCTACAGAAACAAGAGGATCGCAATACTTACAGATAGTCAGGCTACACTTAGGGCACTAGAAGCGCCCAAAGTTACGTCTGCTCTACTCTGGGAATGCTTACAGGAACTGAGAAGACTGGCAGAACACAACAAAGTAACTTTGGAGTGGGTGCCTGGACACTCAGGTATAAGAGGCAATGAAAGAGCGGACGAGCTAGCAAGACTAGGCTCGTCTGCCCTATACATTGGAGCAGAACCCGCCCTGGGGGTGCCTAAAAGCACAATCAGACACCAGGTGGGAGAATGGGTAAAACATCAGCACAAGGAGCAGTGGAACTTGTTGCCAGGATGTGTTCATGGAAAAACATTCATTAAGGCTCCATGCAAGAAGATAGCTGAAACACTGCTCTCCTTGAGTAGGAATCAGCTCCGAGTAACGACGGGTCTCCTCACAGGACATTGTGGCCTGAAGGAACACCTGAATAAAATGGGACTCTACAATGGAGACCTCAACTGCAGATTGTGTGGAAGAGGAACTGAGTCAGCCCTACATGTGCTCTGTGAGTGCGAAGCGCTAGATCACAAGAGACAACAGCTCTTTGGGAAGACCAAGCTAGAACCAATGTAGTACGGCTCAGCACCAGGACCAGTAGGTAAACTGCATAAACTTATGCAGGGATCCAGATTGCTGGAGTGGATACTGTAAAAGGGAGGAGCAATAATACAATAGGCCTTAAGGCTTAAGTATTGACGGGGACAGCAAGGTCGGACGGCTCCTGGAAAAAAAAGATCTTTAATGCAGTAGTCTCCCGTTTGCTTTCTGCCTCCTCAGGCCGTTGACCAGATGGTATCTATTGGTTCATCCGCCTTTAGGGGCAATTTCTCACCCCAAGGACAAGAAGGTGTCCTGACTCTTCTCAACTCGTCCACCCAAAGCTGTTGGTTGAGAAGAGGTTACTGCTTATACCGACAGTAGTTTCGGCTCCTTTTAGTCGCCTTTTACGACACGCAGGATATACGATGGGAGATATTCTAACCCGCCCCCACACGGGGAGGCTCAGCAATAATAAAAAGCTAAAAATATAAAAGTAGCTCAAACTTCGTTCTTAGGCGATTTGGAGATTCCTGATCTGGAGAGAGAGGCTAGAAAATATTTTCGAGAGGTTCTGTGTTAGATGTTTTTTTGCGGGTGGGCGGGCGATGACCTGGTTGTAAGGGGACTATAGTTTCATGCTTTGGAAAAATAATAAAATGGTATCACTTTAATGTGTGAAAAGTACTGAGTCAATCAGCTTGACTTCATTTTATTTCAAGCTGGGAAAAGGAATCAGCAAGCTAAAGACAGGGGCGGCTTAGAATTTATTTATTTGTAAATATTTGAGAACTTAGGTAAGGAAGACGTGTTCGATCAGCTAAGGCCGTTGAAAAGCCACTAAAAAGTTGAAATAATCAAAAGGACGTCAAATGTGTATAGGATATAGTATTATTCTTATAAATAATGACTACATAAGTTGCTTAATATCGTATTTTCCACAATACAGCAGTAATCACAAGCTTTTTGGTTTTAAAAACAAATGAGTAACGAAAAACAATCAACTTCTTTTAAATAGCATTGCACCCATTCTTTGGGCTCATTCGATAATGTTTTTTTATCTTTTCATCAATGACATAACATGTTTGTGTTCACATACAAAAAAATTTTCGTTGTATAATGTATTCAAGCCTTAGTAAAGAAAGTACATGCTCATTTGTTTTACTTTGATATAAGATACATTCTAGATTAATGTTAGGTATAAAGCTTTTATCCTTTTTGTATTTAGATACCGATAT
Organism: Callosobruchus maculatus; assembly: GCA_951848785.1. Lineage (NCBI taxonomy): Eukaryota > Metazoa > Arthropoda > Insecta > Coleoptera > Chrysomelidae > Callosobruchus > Callosobruchus maculatus. The sequence goes on from CATOUR010000036.1 coordinate 498,659, forward strand.
GTTGTGTCATTGAAAGCAGAAAAAAGTCTATCAAATGAGAAAATGAAAAGGTACATTGCTATAAAAAAAATGATTGCTTTTCGTTGCTCATTTGTTTTCTGAAACAAAAACAACTGAATATTGTCGTATTGTGGGACATACAATTCTAAACAACATTTATACAAAAAAATGTATACAAACATTATTTACTGAGATATGTATATGTTATATTCCATACAGAATGGGCACACTGTATATACAATCTGGATATGCGATGTGAGATGTGATTTTGGTGATTATTACATTTAAAACATAAAACTAAAAAAGATCATTAGAAAATTGGGTATAGGTAAAGTTTACAAATTCCATGTGTTCCATTCCATTCCATTCCAGCTTGTGTATTCTTACAAATGTACAGTGTAATTCGATTAAATTAAGTGTGAAATTAGTTCCATACTTACTGGATGAGACACAATAGTGTCCGATAAATTAATTACCGACAATTACCTGCTCATTTTATAATTTTTCTGATGAGAAAATAGAATTGTGACCGTCTAATAAGTCTTCATATGTTGATGTACTAGTGTAAAATGTTTTGTTTTGCATAATCAGTAGCGGAAACAATAGAGTTTAATTGCAGACGTTAATGAGTAACGAGATCCCCAGGGAGGTATCGCAACAGAAAGAGACAACAAGAGCTGCAGATATTGTGATAGAAGGAGAGAGAAATAGCGACAGAGGATGATTTGCTGCTGTCGACTACATGGATTCCATAGCTATATAATATGTTGACTTCTTTGTGTTGTCTGCAGTAATTTTATACACGGTGATTTGTTTCAGTCAGTACTAAATGATTCAGCTTTTTTATCGTCACTCTAGAATTCTGAATGATATGTGTAACTGCATTTTCTTGCATCTTATGAATAGGAGACAGAATGTCAAACCCTTCAATACATGACGAACGTTTTATGGTTGTTTCTGCACCTGAACTTATTTGAAACTAATATGCTATAAACATATTTGTAATGGAGAAATAATCTGATATAATATGTTTTTGTCGTTTCACTATTTTACTTACCACACCAATAGGTAGGCGTTTTATGATACCAACCATGCCTGGATTAACAATGGGGCTAAAGGGGCTGGAGCCCCGGGCCCCGCGGTTCAGAGGGGCCCCGCAGGGGCCTTACTTTGATTTAATGTGACAGAGCAAATATTAGGTCAATAGATGAACAATAAAATCATTAGGTCTACTAAAAACTTAATTTCGAGATTTGATTCAATTTCCCTACCTATAAGCAAACCAGCAGGCCATGAAATATAAACAAAAACGTATTCAGATAGAAGCAAATAACTTAGCAGAAAGATACAGATAAACTGAAGTAAAGGGGCAAGGTTATAAAAATTCCCTACAACCAATGAAATCTAACTAGAAACAATGCTGGTAAGATGTCTAAGGTCAAAGAGAAGGTGAAATACGACAGAAATTAATAATTTTTACAGCTTACTAGCTACTGCAATGTATTATAGATTAAAAATTTCCAAAACCATTAAACTTTCAGCGACAGTTACTAGCAGTCTAATATCCTCAGCTCGAAATTTCACATTTAATGATATAAAACAATATCATTTCAGTCAAAGTCAAAAGTAACGATACCTCTGACTGTCCCACTGTAGCCCTTCTAATTTTTCAGTATCTATTAGCAAGATCGCAAAAAAAAGAATACTGACAAGTCAGATTTTAATTTTTTGCCAGGCAAATTATGTTTTATAATTTGATTTGATTAGATATGTTACCTATGTTATATCTGATTGGACTCGACCTACATACATTCGCAAAGCTAATTTTCTAAAAAGTGTTATGGTTTGGTCACAAGAGTCCGAGGCGTTGCGCTTGACTCAGCCTGTATAAAAAGAAAATAGAAAATACCTATACCTACCCATTGGACACTGTCGGCACCTGTGGCCCGTGCCAACGTAATGAATAAATCGAAGTTAAACCGATACAAAGGCGACGCTCAAAAAAGAAAAGTAAGTTATTCATATAGTTTGTTAGTGTTATGTCTATGTGCTACAAGGCTACAATTTACCAAGATAACTAGAAATAACTATTTTAAGGCTGCTGAGGATAAACTAAAAGCAGTGAAAAATTGCCCAAAATAAGTTTTTTCAGCAAACCTAACGCTCCGCTTGAAAAGGATTGCACTGAAAACAGTTCTGATTACTAAGCAAACGCAAACATTGAGAGCAGTGCTGATACTATAAGCGGGACTCATGACGTACTTATAAAAAAGCGTATAGCAGTTTATTTTGTTATATCGCGAATATAGTTTCATAAATAATAGTATTTGCATTTTATTTATAAAGGGCCCCTTAAAATTATAAGCCCCGGGCCCCATGAAAGCTTAATCCGGCTATGATACCAACATGACAAAAATCCACGTCATTTATTTTCGCAGGTCTGTCAGTCCTTCAATCTGCCTGCCTGTTGCTGTTCTTCTAGCCTCGTAATTTCTGTAACCGTTGCATGGGTTGTGATGAAATTTGGTAGCGATATGTTGTGGAGTCGTAGCAGGTGATGCTGTTTATGGTTTAGGTTATGAGGTGGCTAGGTTAGGTTGTGGGTAGGTTAGGTGGTGGCTAGGTTAGGAGGTGGCTAGGGTAGGTGGTGTCTAGGTAAGGTGTTACGTAGTTTACATGTTAGGATTGGAGGTGATTAGATTACGTGTTTGATAGGGTAGGGTAACCACCAACTATAAACCTAGGTATTAGCCGTGTATTTCACTAGATGTTAGATATCGAGCACATGTTGGCAACAACGCCTCTTTATGATACTTTTAGCGCCTGTCAAACATGTTCTCGAATCTAAAATCGCCTTGTTCTGTGCGTGTTTTTATGAAAATGTGGTGAAAATACAGAGTTTTAACAATTTTTTTCTCAAGAAAGGTGCTTCGACCGCGAATTTTTTTTTTTGAAAATGACATAATATACCATCCTCTTTCCGTTACAAGTGAAATTTTCAAAAAATACGTGTGCACTTAAAGTGAAAGTGCACAAGAAGAACTTCAAGAAAATAAAAAAGCATAATACGCTCAAACTTTGTAATTTGTAATTTTAGGAGCCTGTGATATCGCCTAGGAGACAGTTCGAAATTCTACAATATTTAAAGTTGAAATAGAAAATCCAAAAATACAGAGGGATCTTGAGAATATTATAGAAAGTTTAGTAGTAGTAGTTTAGTAGTTACTAAGCAACCCAAATAGAAAATTAAAAGATGTTTAAACTTCGCTTTTTCGCTCCAATTCCAAATTAACAAGCCATCGCCACCGAGCGGGTGTTGTGCCGTTTCGATTATCTACAGAGGCACTCACTCCATTGTGCGACGTGGGCGAGAACTAATAAAAATCTACAAGAGATATCATATTTAATGTACAATGTTAGCTGTTATTTTCCAAGATCCCCATATATCAAACCGTCGATGGTCTCGAAAGATACGTGAGCATAAACTTCTATCCCGTTTACTGTATGCTAATATAAAACGATTTTCTCAACTCAAGAATCCTGATAATCTTGCAAAGATATCCTTTCTACAAGAACATCTGTTCTCGATCTAGGAAATTATGGTTAAATTGTATCAAGAAAAAAATCGTCTTTGTGATTGCAATATTCATATATTGTATAATATAATTTTCTTCTCAACTAATATTTCAATAGGTACTCTCCGACTAAGTATTTCATAATTTTTCAGAATTACGGAAATGATAATGGTCCTGGTTAAATAATACACTTTTATTCTTTTCAAGTAAGTAAAATGCTATTATCGAGTAAAAAAAATGCTAAGATTTGGGATGAGATTACTGATCTAATTAAAGACTGTTTTCACCTTTGGGATACCGCACGCCCGTCTGATGCTATATAAATTAGCTGTCATTAGCTGTTACCGATAATGAATAGCCACCAAAATATTTTTTTATGATATTTAGCGTTTTTAAGACCAAACATTGTAAAATATTGTGGTATGCATCATGGTAGGGTGTGCAGCTTACGGTTGTCAACGCCACAGCAGCAGGAAGGAGCCAGGAATCACGTATCACAGGTAAATTCTGGTACTTTTTTGGTGCCATTTAGTAACAGAAATATCAGTCGCGCGTTCCGTCCTCTGTCTTTCCATGTCTAAGGTTTTCAAAAGAAAATACCTTAATCTTCATAGGAGGGCTCAAATTCTTGCTTCAGTACATACACATATATTTTCTTGGAACAAACCATCGATAGATTTCGAAACAGCTCATCAAAATTACCAAATGCTTACTCAGATGCTTCATCCAAGAAGAACAAAATCTGTTTGCGCCAAGATTATGAAATGCGTCCGTCAACAGTATGGTAGAGAAACTGAGACCGTGTCACCGACATGAGCTCTTATACATACAGGGTGAGTTTTTAGTATCGGCTCGGTCGATAACTCCACTACTATAGAAGATAGCGAAAAAAGTTGTATATAAAAGTTGTAGCCACGGATATGCTCCTTGCTCAGAAAATATTTAGATTTATACAGGGTGATCCATAACTACGTGGTGATGCAAACATGCATTTTTTTAAATCAGACACCCTACATATTATTCCATATTCAGATTCTACTAATGATTTCCGTTCTTCCAATATAGGGCATTGTTACATTATATAGGGTGTTTCAAAAGTTATGACCATTTTTATATCCAAATCGCGGACAAATGAACGTACTGTATATCAAAAAGTAATGAATCAAAAATTATTTTTTTTACATGAGAAGATTAAAAATATCCTCTAGTTTTAAAATCGGCTATAAAAGAAGCCCGAGACGTATACTCGTATACAGGGTGATGTAGAATGCAAAATCCAAATTTTCTCTTTTTTTCCAAATGTAACCCCCAACATTTTATTATCCCAAAGAATTGCTTTTAATATGCTCTTTCATCTTTGTATAGCACTTGTTGTAGCTACGTCCATCAGTTTCCGAGATATTTCGATTTTTGGGTAAATTTAAAATATAGCCTCTTTTTGTGTACTGAAATTTATTTATTTTGAGAAAGTACTATCTGATTTGTTTTTTATTTAACGAACAACTAAATTATAACGTCTTCATAGTATTTGATGTAGTCAAAACCCTAAATCATCGAGATAATAAAGTCAAGTATGCTGAGGAAACAATTTTGTAGGCGTCATGCATAATTATCAAGTAATTTTATCAGGTAGGCTTTGAAAAATTGACAGTTTTCATAACCTACTCAATAATTCCGTATTGTGTGAAAAACTAGCTTTGAAAATTAATTTTTCCATTGAGGGTATTTAGGAGAATCTTTGAGAAGTTGTCTACTTGCCTCTAGAATATATTGTAACATACTGTATATTATGGTGTTCGTGTATTTGTATTACTTGTCATTGGTTGTCAAACATGATGTAAAGTCAAAGTGCTAGGTTAGATCTTTTGAAGTGTAAACGTCATCGAATCGTCTAGAGTTTTCGAGAATGACGGATGGATTCTAGAAATGTCATCGAATCCTCTAGATGGTTCGATGAAGTATATATAAGGCTACGGGTAGCGTAGTTGGGTCAGTTGAGTTGAGATCTAGTTGAGATAAGGTTAAGAGATATTGTATTAAGTTCTGAAGTAAAACGGTGAAAGTTACGTCGAGTTTGATTCCCTGGGTGAAGAAAAAGAGGCCGTCGTGACAATTGGTGTCGGAAGTGTGGGATCATCCAACGAATCGAGCCAGGAAAAGGAAAGAAGAAGTGAGTACAACGTCAGTTAATGCCAGTTACAAGAGCTATGGCGTCCGAAATGAGTGCATTGATGGCTATGATACAAGAAATGAAGGCAGATATGAGAAACAGCTTCGAAAAGGGTGAAGAAAAGTTGAAGCACCACCAGGACGAGCAAGCAGCTGTTATGCAAGCGACCGCCATGAACCTGGAAGAAAAGTTAAAGCACCACCAAGAGAGCCAGGCAGCCGTTATGCAAGCAACCGTCGTGAACCTGGAAGAAAAGCTAAAGAACCACCAGGACGAGGCAGTCGTGAGTCTAGAAGAGAAGCTAAAGCACCACCAAGAGGACCTTGAGCAAAAGTTAAAACAACACCAGGATGAGGCAGTTGTGGGTTTGAAGAATGACTTGAAAAGTGGACAGGAACTGGTGATGGCTAGGCTGGAGGAGCAGAACCAAGCCGTGAGTCAGGCATTAGAAAATCAAGACCAGCGTATTAGTGCAATAGAGACACGCGTCGAGGAACAGCTACAGCAGGTGGAGGATCGTGTTAAAGAAATCGTAAGAGATGAAATGCGAGAACTTAGTGGAGGTGAGCGTGAACAACTACACCAAGTGGAAGATCGTGTCAAGGAAATCGTCAGAGAGGAACTGCGAGAACTTGGTGCAGGTGAGCGTTGTTTAACAGCTGTACCACCCGCTTTTCCTGATAGACACAGTGGCGTAGTAGCAAAGCCCTATCCGTACAACGGCAAAACGTCCTGGGACATTTATTATATGCAATTTGAAAATATCGCTCGTATGAATAACTGGTCAAATGAAGAAAAAGCTTGTGTGCTTACATCCATGCTAAGAGACTCTGCCGCAGCTATTTTGGAAAATCTCTGCTCATCAGATTTACGTGACTATGATAAGATAACATCTGCACTAAAGTTACGTTTTGGAGATGCACACTTAACAGAGCTGTTGCATGGCCAGTTGCATAACCGGACACAACAACCCAAGGAAGATTTAACCACATTTGCATACGAAGTCCAAAGCTTAGCTAAACGAGCATTCGTCAGCAGTCCCATCGAGACACAGGAATACGTTGCTGCTCGTCAGTTTGTCGAAGGCATTGCAGACGCGGAAGTTCAACGAATGGTAAAACTATCCAGTCCCATAAATTTACAAGATGCTGTGATCAAGGCTTTGCAAATTGAAGCTGACATAAAAGCCATGCGAATGACAAGGAGGGTGCGCGCTGTCGAGCAAGATACAGGAGCAGAAGTCAGGGCCACACCGTTTATTTCAGGAAGAAGAGGTGCTAGCTTCCAAAGAAACCCAGTTCGCACAAGCCTAGAAGGAGCTGAAAAGTTTACATGCTGGAAATGTGGACAGAAGGGGCATCTTAGGGTAGGCTGCCGCACCCAGGCTGATAAGATACAAGCGGATGTAGAAAAAGCGGATGAATATGCGAACAAAATGAAATCTATGCAAGACACGATAAACTCAATGAAGGAGCAGTTTGATAGAGACACAAAGAATTTAGTAAAGAAGAATGAAGAAAGTATTGCCAAACTTCAACAACAACACGGAGTAGCCATGAGGGAACTTAGAGCAGACAGGGATAGGATGAAGCAGTTGCTTGCCTCTCAGGAAAGGAGAAGTATGCATATTAAAAGCAAGTTTGAAACGAATAGAAAGAATCTGCCGAAGAAGGACGAACAACACGAAATAGCCTTGAGGAAGCTCAATAAAGAAGTCTCTGCTTTGAAGGGCGAAATCAAGAGATTGGAAGCTTTGAATCAGTTGAAGAAATCAGAGAGGGAATACGACCAAGTTAAAGATGAAAATGCAATGCTCAAACAGAAGATAAATCAGATGGAGGCTGAGTATGCATTCTGTAAAAAGAACTTGAACAAAGCGAATGACAAAGCCAAAAGGGTCGGAATCAAGAAGAATGAGTTGAGAGAAAGGTTGGCGCAGCTTGAAGCAGAAAACAAGAAGCTGAGAACAGATTTGAGTGCCGAGGTCGATGATGCGAAAAAGCGAAAGGAAGATTTGTCTAAAGCAAGAGAAGTTGATAGTAAAACTAAACAGCGACTGATGAATTTGGAAAATGAGAATGCTCGACTAAAAAAAGAGCTGGAAAACGCACTGACTGAAGTAGAGTATGGTAGCTCCAAGATGAAGCATGTGAAGAATGAAAACAGTAACGTGGAGCAGAAGACTACACAGCTGGAAATTGAGATCGATAAGAAGAAGAGAGAACTGAGTAAGGTTACTGGGGATACAAAGAAGGGTGTGTCCGCAATATTAGCGAAGCCATTTTACGATGTAAAGTTAGAACAGAGATTGGCACAACTGAGGAAAGAAAACCCGAGGATAGGAGCAGAGTTTGGCGCTGCACTCAAGGACGCATCATGGGGTTTGGACCAGACCACGCAACTCAAAAGCGAGAATGTTAAGCAAAAGAACAGGATTGTGCAGGTGGAAGACGAACTCAGCAGGCTCATAGAGGAAGTGGAGAATAGCCTGAGTGATGGGAAGAAGGAAGTGTCGAGAGGTGACAGTCGTCAAGGCGAAAAGGTGCAACTGAAGAAAATGATAACAGAGCTAGGAAAAGAGAATCCTGCTGGAGCTGAAAATGAGAATCGCAAGTTGGGCAAAGAATATCGCAGTTACGAGATGATCTGGTATGGTCTTGCAACAGACGACGGAAGGAAGGGTAGATGTCCGAAGCTACAACGCCATGAGGAGGAACCCTACGTGGTGATGAAGCGCCTCAACGACGTAGTCTACAGGTTATGTACGGAAAGTGGAAAACCGAAGGTCGACTATGCTGATGTCTGTGGTGATACAAGAATCGAAGTTGTTCGTCGAGGACGCCGAACGCTAAGGGGGGAAGAATGTAACATACTGTATATTATGGTATTCGTGTATTTGTATTACTTGTCATTGGTTGTCAAACATGATGTAAAGTCAAAGTGCTAGGTTAGATCTTTTGAAGTGTAAACGTCATCGAATCGTCTAGAGTTTTCGAGAATGACGGATGGATTCTAGAAATGTCATCGAATCCTCTAGATGGTTCGATGAAGTATATATAAGGCTACGGGTAGCGTAGTTGGGTCAGTTGAGTTGAGATCTAGTTGAGATAAGGTTAAGAGATATTGTATTAAGTTCTGAAGTAAAACGGTGAAAGTTACGTCGAGTTTGATTCCCTGGGTGTAGAAAAAGAGGCCGTCGTGACAATGTCAACTATGAATAGCAATATCCAGAACAGAGGCACTTTAAAACTAATGCGTTGGAAAGATTGAAGAATCGTTTTATTTGAACTGTGTCGTTTCATATTTCATAGCCTACCTGATACATCTGCTTGATAATTATGCATGACGTCTATAAAATTGTTTCCTCAGCACACTTGACCTATATTATTTCGTTAGTTCAGTGTTTTGACTTGATCAAGTATTATTATCGCCTTATATTTTAGTTGTTTGTTAAGCAAAAACAAAATTTGGTAGTATTTTCTCAAAATGAATAAATTTTATTAAAGAAATAGAAGGTATATTTAAAATTTGTAGAAAAATCGAAATATCCCAGAAACTAATGAATGCAGCCATAATAAGTGCTATACAAAGATGAAAGAGCATATTGAAAGCAATTCTTTGGTATAATAAAATATTGGGGGTTACATTTAAAAAAAGAGAGAAAATCTAGATTTTGCATTCTACATCACCCTGTATACGAATATGCGTTGCGTGATTTTTTTATAACGTATTTCAAAACTAGAGAATATTTCTAATCTTCTCATGTAAAAAAATAATTTTTGATTAATTACTTTTTGATATACAGTACGTTCATTTGACCGTGATTTGGATACAAAAATGGTCATAACTTTTGAAACACCCTGTATAATGTAACAATACCCTATATTGGAAGAACGGAAATCATTAGTAGAATTTGAATATGGAATAATATATAGGGTGTCTCATTTAAAAAAATGCATGTTTGCATCACCACGTAGTTATGGATCACCCTGTATAAATCAAAATATTTTCTGAGCAAGGAGCATATCCGTGGCTACAATTTTTATATACAATTTTTTTCGCTATCTTCTACAGTAGTGGAGTTATCGACCGAGCCGATACTAAAAACTCACCCTGTATATAGGGTGAGTCCTTAGTACCGGATCGCTCGATAGCTCCACTACTACAGAAGACAATGAAAAAAGTTGTATACAGAAGTTGTAGCCAAGGATATACTCCTTGCTCAGAAAATATTTGGATGTATACAGGGTGATCCGTATCTAGGTGGTGATGCAAACGTACACTTTTTAAAATATTATTCCATATTTAGACCCTACTAGTAATTCCCGTTCTTAAAATATAAGGTATTGTAACACTATACAGGGTATTTCAAAAGTTATGACAATTCTTATATCCAAATCGCTGTCAAATGAATGTACTGTATATTGAAAGTTAATGAATCGAAAATTATTTTTTGTACACGGAAAGATGAAAAATATCCTCTTGTTTTAACACAGGCTGTAAAAAAGGTCGCCAACACATATCTATATACACGGTGAGGTAGAATGCAAAAACTAGATATTTTATTTTACCAAAAAATTACATTCAATATGCTCTTTCATATTTATGTAGCATTTCATATACTTACATTCATCAGTTTCTGAGACATTTAGATTTTTCTGCAAATTTGAAATATACCTCCTATTTGTGTAATGAAATTTATTTATTTTGAGAAAGTGCTATCGATAGGCGGGTAGGTGGTGTTCATAGCCCACAACTGAACCATAAGTTATGGAATGAAATCCACGCTGTTTGTTTATAGGTAGTATAACCTGTTTAGAAGTAGTTTTGTAATGGCTGATTAACGTAATGGGAGTAGACAAATTTATGAATTATTATTATTTACAAATAACTATAAGGCCTGCTGCGATTTGTCGATATGCATGAATCAAGATTATCATAATATTCTCAGTGGTGCTCCATAATTCTCAAGCCGTTTGTATTCTTAATCAGAGTAATAGGAGCTTATTTGGAAGATATGATGTGCTTACTAAAACGTTATGAAATTCTTGGTCCAAGTGTATGGACATTTTAGTTGTCAAACAAATTATATTTTTGTTCACAGCATATTTCTTTAGAGCATTGATATCGAAAATATATTTTTGGTGGTTTAAATTAACCATAATTTCCTCATCAAGTAAATTTTCTTATCGCAAGTATCTCTCTACAACATTATCAGAATTCTTGAATTGAGAATTTCTATATGCTCAAAAATATAACATTCTTGATTTAGAATTATCAAAGCTTTGTGCATATATTAAGATATCGTATATTTCAACAAAAGCACATATGCTTTGTATGGTATGAGAATTTATTTTTATGTGTGTGGGAGCTGAAATTTGCCAAGATCTGCTGAAGAAGAGAAATTAGTCAACGGACAAGAAAAGCAGCCTTAAGGGCGAAGCTTAGGGTGTCTGTTCTTGTTACATCTATGTTCGAAGCCCTAACATACGGCCTGGTTTCTAATCATGTTTAAATAAATCATTAAAGCATATACGATTAGTGAGAGACATTATCATCGTCGTTATGACCAAATAAACGCTATAACTCAGAGGCTGCTTGAACCCAGAACTGGCATATCAGAAAACGAGGGGAACTTTATTACAGCCGATTCGATTTGTCGGAGCGGGAGGAGGGATTTTATTAGATCTCGACAAATTTTAACGTCTTCAGATCGTTTACGACTTCTTCGCGAGCACTAAGCTCGGCAATAAAGACTCTCTTAATTAGTACTTTGGTAACGTAGGTAAACAGATAAGGTATTCGATTTCCCCAAAAAGCTTCCACTTTAGTTATGTGTCAGCTTGTAACGGTTCACCAGTTTTGGGAATTCATTTTTAACATCGTCTGGTAAGTTCGCGTATATAATATACACTACTTTCAGTGATTGTAGTCCAATTATTTATAATCACCTCTTATGTCATACCCAAGGACTTGTCATACCGATACGCAAATCCAACCACCTTCCGGAGTCGACTTCCCTTTCTACTTATGTCTGTGAGTTTCCGCGCATACATTTTTTTTACGTTTCCCCTACCCCGCTTCAGAATTTTTTCCTGAAGAATTTCTTAAATAGGTATTTCGCCGTTCTGCCCCTTTTTAACACACTTGCCGTAACATACAGGGTGAGTTTTTAGTACCGGATCGGTCGATAACTCTACTACTGCAGAAGATAGTGGAAAAAGTTATATATAAAAGTTGTAGCCAAGGATATGCTCCTTGCTCAGAAAATATTTAGATCTATACAGTACTATACACGGTGATCCATAACTACGTGGTGATGCAAACATATATTTTTTTAAATAACACACCCTACATATTATCCCATTTTTAGATTCTACTAATAATTTTTCTTCTCACAATATGAGGTTTTATAACATTATACAGGGTATTTCAAAAGTTATGACCATTTTTGTAGCCAAATCGCAGTCAAATGAACATACTGTATATTGGATATCGATGAATCAAAAATTATTTTTTTACTTGGCAAAATAAAACATATCCTCTAGTTTTAACACAGGCTTAAAAAAATAGAATTATACAGGGTGAGGTAGAATGCAAAATCTAGATTTTCTCTTCTTTTAAATGAAACCCTCCATATTTTATTATACCAAAAAGTTTCTTTTAATATGCTGTTTCATATTTGGAGCATCTCATATAGGTACCTACATTCATCAGTTTCCGAGAAATTTCGATTTTTCTGCAAATTTGAAATATTCCTTCTATTTGTGCGCTGAAATTCATTTATCTTGAGAAACTACTATCGAATTTTATTTGTGTTTAACGAACAACTAAAATATAAGACCATAATGGTATTTGATGAAGTCAAAACCCTGAGTTATCGAGTTAATGTAAGTCAAGTATGGTGAGGAAACAATTTTATAGACGTGATTCATAATTACCAAGTAGAATTTATTTATTAGATAGGCTTTGAAATATTGGCAGTTTTCATAAGCTGCCCAATAATTTCCTACTGTGTGAAAACCGAGTTTTAAAAAAGAACAAATAGAGGGTATTTAGGAGAATCTTTGAGAAATTGCCTACTTGCCTATAGTATATATCAACTATCAACAATAATTTCTAGAACGAAGGCACTCTAAAACTGATGCATTTGAAAGATTGAAGAATATTATTATTCGGACTGGATCAGTTAATATTTCATAGCCTATCTGATAGATCTGCTTAATAATTATGCATCACGTCTATAGAATCGTTTCTTCGGCATAATTGACCCATATTATCTTAATAATTCATCATCAAATTCTATTAGGCCTTACATTTTTGTTGTTATTTAAATGCAAATAAAGTTCGATAGAACTTTCTCAAGATAAATAAATTTTAGTACAAAAATAGAAGGTACGTATTTAAAATTTGCAGAAAATTCGAAATATCTCTGAAACTGAGAAATGTAAGTAAATCAACTGTTATAAAAATATGAAAGAGCATATTGAAAGCAATTTTTTAGTATAATAAAATATGAGGAGTTACATTGAAAAGAAAAGAGGGAAACTAGATTTTGCATTGTACTCCACCATGTATATGAATATGCGTCTTCGAATTTTTCTACAGCCTGCGTTACAACTACAGGATATTTTTTATTTTGCCATGTAAAAAAAAGTTTTTGATTCATTAATTTTCAATATACGGTCATAACTTTTGAAATACCCCGTATAATGTTATAATACATTATATTTTCAGAACGGGCATCAATAGCAGAATCTGAATATGGAATAATATATAGGGAGTCTTATTTGAAAAAATATATGTTTGCATCACCAGGTAGTTATGGATCACCCTGTCTAAATCAAAATATTCTCTAAGCAAGTCATATCCTTGGCTACAACTTTTATTATATACAACGTTTTTCGCTATCTTCTCCAGTAGTGGAGTTATCGACCGATCCGGTACTAAAAACCGGTATTTGTATAAAATTTATGCAGTGTGCCCATTATGTATGGAATATAGCATATATCTCAGTAAAAAATGATTGCATGAAAAACTTTTTTTAATAAAAAATGTATAAAATGGTATTTGCCATAATACGGCAGTATTCAGTTGTTTTTGTTTCAGAAAACAAATGAGTAACGAAAACAATTGATTCCTTTTAATTGAATTTTTTATACAGCATCATTAGGCTCATTTGATAGATATTTTTTTCTCTTTATACTGATATAAGATGTCCGTAACCAAATGCAAAAAAGCAAAAGAGTTTATTACACCAATAACATTAATATAGATAACTGTGATCTGTTAGTAAGCCAGTAAATATGACAGAAACTTATAGTCATATTTCGTAAGACCTTTACGAAAACAGTGATCTGGAGTCGGATCGGTCAGTATCATGTCAAACAGCTGTCACGTGGGATTTATGACTCCATGGTTTTGACGGACATTTAACAGAATCTGGATACAGAAATTTTGATTATAGTCGGTTATGGCTAGAGAAACCAACACAAGTAAAAGCATATTGTGAAATTTTCCATATGTATCACCTAAATCAAGAACCCATCACCCAGTCAGTAGTTAGCAAGACTTGCAACTGTTTATGGACACAGGATCTGCAGAAAACGGGTAGACTCATACTAGATTAATGTTATTGATGTAATAAACTTGATACGTTTTTTTAAACATTTTCTTGAATTCAGGTACTAACATGTTACGTTATTGAAAAGAGAAAGAAAATGTCGATCAAATGACCCTATGAAAGAGTATGGGTCGTACTTAAGGTTCCCCTTAAGTAATACTCAACAAGGGATATTTAAGGGACCCTCAAGTGTGGCTTTCCTTGTGTATCTGTTTCCGAAACGGTGAGATTCATTTGGCGACGTTGTCGTATTTCAAATGTAAGTCAATTTGTTCATTTGTTATGCCTATGACTACGAATTTTGTCATCTCTTTTTGTCTTGTGCCAGACATTTTTATGAAGGTGACAGAAACTGACAACACCGTACTCCAAAATTAACCTACAAAATCGCTTGGCTGCAACGAAATGTCATGTTGACATTTCGTTACTTGAGGATTCCCCAAGGAGCCTTACGAAAAGGACCCTCGAGTAGCTGTCGAAACACAAAACCTTACTTAAGGGACCCTCAAGTATTGAGGGACCCTTAAGTATCGATTATGAATACGACCTTAATTTGCTATTAAAAAAATCATTTCCTTTTTCGTTATTTTTATGGAACAAGAACAACTGAATACTACCGTCTTATGGAAAATGCAATATTAAACAACTTTTGTATGCAAAATTTTTTTATTCAACCATTACTCGTATTGAAGATTGATCCACTACTATGGAAGTTAATAAAAATGTGCTGATTATAAAAATGAATTATTATTTTGATTACCTGAAATATTATCGTATCTCATGTCTTAACCGCAACTCGTCTTGGCACCCCCATCTCTTACCACCTGAGTTGATCTCTAGCAAACCTGATCATTGCACACCAGCGCCTTCGTATAATCTTATAAGTTAAGTGTAGGGTTAGCACCTGTCCTGATTCATTTAGGGCGACAGCAGAAGTTCACTCTCCTGATGTCAGTGTAGTTAGGACAGGCAACATCCTATTTTTTTTTGGCAAAAAAAAACGAAAATCATGAGCACTTAAGTAATATAAACAGTTTTTTCAAATTCCCTTAATCATAGCGACACTAGTAAGGATAGAAAAGGAGTTCGATTTCTACTTGAGATACGCTAGCCAACCAACATGATTTTCAGGCCAAATTTGAGTATCCTGATGTCACCTGTCAGGATAGACGATATCTTTATTGTTTTGTTTTTTCATATGCCATCTAATAGATGACGTAAAGAACGTTGTCTCAAATAATGTTTTAAACATATTAATAATTTTACTTGTTCATTGTTTATTTTAATTGCTTGCAACGTACGTAACATTTCCCTGAAGAAAGCTAGGAACCGTAGCTCTAAAGCCTTGTACACACTAGTAGACCATATTGCGCGATTTGTCTATAGACAGTCTATAGCCAGTCTAGAGGATAGGGTTTATAGGCCATCCAGAGACACCGTTTTTTGTCTCATCTAGCGTCTACACCACCATGTGCAGATTTAGATGACACAAATAATTTCTCATCATTTCTCTACGTTAGGAAATACATTACCAAACAAATTAAGACTGGAAGGCTCCATCGTTTCAGCAATTTCACCCAGAAACAAAATTTAGAGAAACAATCGCAGCTTATATTCGACGCGCAGTCAAACTGCGTTTCCTAGCAAGTGGAGACTCACTCACGAGCCACATGTACACCTTCAGAACATCCAAGCAGTCTATATCAAAGATGATACCAGAAGTTTGCAATGTGAACATCTCTCAGCATTAAAAAAATATGTAAAGTCGAACCACGCCCATCGATAGCTGGAGACAGACTGGGACGTCTCGTCTATAGACTGCGATTTACGTCACACTGTCAAAATCTTGCGCAACATATCTAACGTTGCATGAAGTCTCCCATTCCTGTCGGGAGACCATAGACCTGCACTTTTTGGTCTCGCAACAGGTCCTTAGACGGGGATTGGTCTATAGACATGTCTACGTAGACACCCTTAAACACGTCTCTGAGACCAAAATCGCGCAACATGTCTACTAGTATGTACAAGCCTTAAGAATTCACCACAAAATCAATCCTGCTTAGTACATCAACAAAAATGTCCTGACTGTCCCGAGTTTTTATGGCTCCGACCTATTTTTCGCGTTTGTAACCGTAGTTGCTCGAGATATTGAGTTAAACAATGTCGTCATCGCAAACCTATTACAATCTATCTTTTACAGAGCACCTGAGTCTCTAACATTTTTATTTTTCCTGCATGTAGTGTAATAGAAACAGTGATGTTGCATTATCCTCTACGCTCACGAGGCCTTTCATCATAATAATTAAACTCTACTATAAATAAGCAGCCTATATGGCCAATTTTGAACCTTTACATGGCAGCAGGCTTATAATTTTGGTTCCGTAAATCACATTGATGGGTGCTAAAATAATCGCTACCGTTGAGCTTAGATATCAATCAGGATCATAGAGCTTGGAGCTGAAAGTAGAGTCTACGTTTTGAAATGGTGGAGAAGGGATCGTGTCGGATAGGCATATGAACATTTTGAATAACGTAAGGAAATGGTAATGATCGCAGGAAAACTATAATTGCCATGCGGAGTCTTAATGATCATGACGAAAACGTATAAAATACATTACTTTATGACGAATCTCGTATAATTAATATTTAGCTGCTAAGTAGACACTTAAGGGGCCTAGCACAAATTTATACCTTAGTATTTGCCATTTAAAACACGGATTCCTATGTAGAACAGAACTCACTTGTTTTTCAAGCTATATACATGAAATTTTAGAAGATGACAGTTAAGGCCTTAGTGAAGGGCAAAACAGACCGATTTTTTCAATAAGTTTCTTGGTGTGCAAAAAACTCACAATGCAAAATCATACATTCTTCAAAAGGCCTGTAATTTAACAAACACGATATCAAAACAAGGCCACTGTGTGACCCTAGCGCAAGCCTTATTCTTCAATTTGCTTTTTGAATCATTACTGTGAGTTTAAAGGTAACGTCAGGAGCGAAATGCATTTTTATGGCGACCTTTGGATCTTACCTTTGGACTTATCTCCCCTCCTTTTAGGCACACATACTGGAGAAAGGGAACAGGTAGCCACGTCTCTTCGCAAACACGGGAATATGTATTTTCTTTGATTCTCAAGTTTGAGCGTTATACTATAGATCCCTAAGGTCTAAAGCTTCTGATTTGAATTTTTGAGACAATGGAAGAGTTTGACGTTTGACCAAAATGCGCCATATTGATGGATTCTTTTCTAGGGTTATAAAGACTGTAATCGTTTGTAATATTAATGACCTGATGCCATATATTCATAGTCACCGTTAACTGATGTAATGCGCAGTATTATCGAATGAAGAAATGTTATTGAAATTTTTTGCAATAGTTGTAACAGATCCTACGCTTCTTAGAATTACGGTAAATTTTGAATAATGTAGTGATTTCCCTCATTCAGGTTTGATGCTTTTCCAATTGAGAACAGCTGTTTGTTAGATAAATTCAATCAATCGATTGTCTTTATGAATCTTTTTCTGTAGTCAAATGTTTTTTCTAGTTTATCAATGTTCATCCATATACAGTTATAGTTGGGCTGAGAATGATTTCTATACCTTGTCCAGGAGTAGTTCCAAAAGGATCAAATTACATTTCCAAAGCGTGAATTGTAAATCCAAACTGTCAGTTCTAAGTTACATTTGACATTTTAAATTTACAACTGACGCTTTAGAAATGTAATTTTATGCGTTTTAAAATAGTGCTGGAA
This sequence comes from Callosobruchus maculatus, assembly GCA_951848785.1. NCBI lineage: Eukaryota > Metazoa > Arthropoda > Insecta > Coleoptera > Chrysomelidae > Callosobruchus > Callosobruchus maculatus. The sequence continues at coordinate 516,779 of CATOUR010000036.1, forward strand.
AATTTTTATAAGAATATCAACAAAACGATGTACGTTTGGAGATCGTAATCTTCGAAAGAGTACAGTAAACATACTGAGGCATTGTGTAAGACTTTCACGGCCATGATCCGATGAACTGTTGGTTCTAGGGCTGTTCGGCCGACGTCGACACGCTCCGCCGCCTTGGCGTCGGCGCGCTTCGCTGCTTGACGCTTCACCAACACGGTGGTCGGCATCCTCAGAAGCTGACTGTCTCTCTACCTCAGCTAAGCCGATTACCACAATGAGTATACTCAAAGATGTTTGCCTAAACTACTCAATTTGATTAATACTCACCTTGTTAATGACAATATAATGTTTTGGCTAGATCTGGCTTCAAGTCATTATGCTTTGCGTACGAGAAAGTGGCTAGAACAACACGGAATACCTTTTGTACCACGAAACGACAATCCTCCCAATCTTCCTTAAGCAAGATCTATCGAAACTTTTTGGGCTCAACTGAGAGCCAAAATTTATAACAATGGCTGGGAAGCTCAAAACGAACAGCAGTTAAGAAGAGGAATAATGCTGAAGACCAGAGAAGTTGATTTAGAATCTGTCCAAAACCTAATGCGAAACATTAAGAGGAAATTGCGAGCCGTGGAAGATCATGACCCATTAGCAGTACTTTAATATCATTTTTATATTAAGAAATATTGTTATTTTTTGTAGTTTTTGTTACAGTTCAAATATATTATTGGGAGATACTTTTTTAACTTTTTGAAATACTTCTCAAAACTTTTGCAACATACGTTATTCAAAAGTTTGGATTTTGACATTTATGTTATTTTTACTGTACGAATTTTATCATACAGCTAGCAGGATTCTTTAAACAGTTGTATCTACCGATTGTGCCTATAATGTGAGCATCAATCTAGCTGATTGTTGGTTCGGTGGCCTGAATTTGTTGGATGCGCGTAGTGAGTAACAGGTGCAAAGGATGTTGTGGTTTTGGTGCTGATTCTTTTATTTTTCAGCCGTGCTATGGCCGCCGGATGGAAACACGCTAAGACGAGCATGACTGGGCTTGTGTGACGAATTTTAGACGATCTTTTACATGTTTCCATCTAAAAATATCCCCACGCCATTAATGTCAGGTCCTTTGATTTGAATACCGATTTAATATTGGCGATAGACCCCTCCAACTCCTCTAAGTGAGGTGGTTGCAGTCAGTGGGTGTCTTTGTTTCAGTACTTATCGTGAAAAAGTTAGAATTTTTGATATGTTTTTTTTTTGACTTTTATGACTGAGGTCAAGTGGTAGAACAGACGTACGTCACCTGTGGTGTACGGTAGAACTTTGCCATTCGTCATCGACGTCATCTTACATCATTTTCACTTAAATTTGCTGTAGTCCAGGCGGTAGGGGTTTTTTGACAGCAAAAGGTCTGAACGAAATTAAATTTTGCGGCCCTCAACCTACACATATATGTTTCTGACCTCGGGGGGTGCCGCTCGAGTGTTGGTAGATAAGTACTCTGCTTCGCGACGATCTTCGAAAAATAGCATCGTTTTGGTAAGTGATATCGAAAAAAGCTTCAAACGATTTATGGAGAGAAAAAAATTTTGCATAATTTTGATCTGCATATGTTGCATGTGCGACCAATAGTTTCCATCCTACAGTGCACCAAGCTTAGGGGTTGGTTTCTGATTTTCACTAAAATTAGAATTTCATCGCGGATTAAGACGAAGAATTATATCAAAAAGTCGCGTAACATTTTTGTTTCCCTAAAAGAATGATATCCTCTCGTTTATTTATTATCCGCAGTTGCCTAAGCTCACGTATTTGGTTTAAAAAAATTACGGTATTTAGGAACATACCGCTACCTATACTACCGATATGTGCTGTTGTGAAAAATGTCTTATTAGTTTTTAGGCGTTTTAGGGGTTCCTGATCGTTTTCTACTTTTTTCATGGAGGTTAAATTGGGGTAGTGGAGGGGGGGGGGGTTGTAAAACTGAAAAATCTCTTGTTTTCATAATAGGCTGTCCATTGGCCTGTGAAAGAAACACCACTTTTGTTGCGGGCGTGCGGGCGATGATTTGGTTGCAACAAGATCCCAGGCTATAGCTTCATGGTATAGAAATGTAATAAATTGGCATCACCGTAATATGTGGGACGTAGTGAGTCAACCAATTTACTTCATTTTTTTACTTATGACCACTATACACCGTGTCCCAGGACGAATCCCGAAAACTTTAAGGGATGATTTCTGGCACCGACTTATAATCGGTTAATATGATTAAATTATATATTTATTTTTAATAGAAAAACAGTTGAAATTCCCTTAATTAGATGGCGAAATGGTTAGCGTGTGGGCCCCTTTATCATATTCATACCCTACAAGCAATCCAACATATGATATTAGCTGTAAACAATCGACAAAAACATTTAAAATACCCGTTAGCGTAATCCGACCTTCTCCGTTTTTGCAAGGAATTCCCGAAAGTGAAAGAGGGTCACGCACGTTTCAGTTATCTTTACAACCAAACTTCAGGCGTTGATTTCCCTGTAACAAATGCGAATTTCAGAGTAATTCCTTTTGATGTCGGCTTCACATTCCCAAATTTAAGTGCGATTAATTTTTTGAGGATTCGTCCTGGGACGAATGTCACTTGTGTATACGAGATTCATCTGTATAGCAGTTGATATAATAATAATCTCACCGTTTTTTGGGTAAACATGACAAGTACTATGAATTGCGTTTTTTTGCTAAGGTTTAATTACCTATATTTCAATTCCTGCTTCTGTGAAGGGTTGTAATTCAATCACCATCATAATGACAATGTCTTAACAGACATGTTGTGAACTCGTAAAATGCATTAAGTCGGAGCTAGAGTATTGCCGACACGAATATTATCAATAGTTTTAAGAACTGTAGCTCGCCATCGTTCGCGATTTACTGTCAGTTCAGTGGCGCTCTTGATACTTATATCTAGCAACTGTCTCGTCGTATCCACCCAGCGTGTAGGGGAACGGCCACGGCGCCGCTCACTCGGGGCGTGACCCTCAACTACAAGTTTCTCCATATTATCACTTCTGTGAATATGTCCGAAGAATGTAAGCATTCTCATCGACACAATGGAGGATAGTCTCTTTGGATTACCGAGCTCATCCAATATGGAAACATTAGTTCGATGGGTGGTATAAGGAATTCTCAGCATTCTCCTCCACGTCCACATTTCAAAAGCATCTATGCGAGCTTGATCTGCCTCTTTAACAGTCCAAGTTTCCGAGACATACAAAAATATGGAGAATACAAGAGACTGAACCAGTGATATTTTGGTACCTTTGTGGTCACGCCATATTTTAGTAAGCTTTGTCATGGCCACCCATGCCTGTTGAATGCGCCGTCGAATCTCATTCTCACAGCTACCTGAATTGTCGATCAAAGAACCGAGGTACACAAAACTTTGAACTACCTCACAACGGCCTATTGACTTTATTTCTCGATGATTGTCATGCTCTCTATCTACGATAATAACCTTGGTCTTGTTGTAGTTAATACCAAGACCATATGCTGCACTGTGTTGTTCTAAAATGTTCAATAGAGCGACTAGTTCTTCCTGAGAAGCAGCAATAAGGGTTGTATCGTCAGCAAATCTTAAGTTAGATATTTTGTTTTCGCCAATAGTTATACCGCCATTCCAGTTGTCCAATACCTGTCTCATCACAAATTCAGAGTAAATGCTAAATAATATCGGAGATAATACGCATCCCTGACGAACTCCTTTTCTGGTTGCTATTTGACCAGACAGGTTACCGTCAATTCTTACACGAGCTGAGCTAGTCTCATAGAGTTGCTGTATGAGAAATACTAAGTCGTAAGGGACTCCCATGGAGATAAGGATGTCCCACAGTTTAGACCACTTTACGCTATCAAACGCCTTAGAATAGTCCACAAAGCAGATAAAAACGGGAAAATAATGCTCTCTGGCTTTTTCAATAATCTGTCCTAAGTTTAAGATCTGTTCACGCGTACCGCGTCTTTTTACGAAACCTGCCTGCGCCTGAAATTTGCCAGCCAATAAGACCCTCCAAACGAGACTGTAAAATATATAGAAGAACCTTGTTTGCATGAGAGATGAACGAAAGTAGGCGATAATTGTCTGGATTTGTTGGAGATCCTTTTTTATGAAGTGAAACAAAAATGGATGTGCACCATTCATCTGGCCAAACACCGGAGGACCAGACCCTCTTACAAATATTATAATTTAATAATTGAGTTCAAATATTCCTGAAAGATACTGTTAATATGTAATCTTTTTTTTATCCAGTAATGCATTCATTGTATGTATTAGATGAGTTTATGAAAGTTATATTCAAGTCGTATTAGAATTCTTTTTCTATTAATAAACACATTATTATATGCAAAGCAGTGTCGTGAGGATGTTTTGATTGAACAATTAGTGAAGTTTCACAGCAACAAACCAGAATTTTTACGCCGTTCTATAAAAATGGATGGAACATGATGGGTCTATCATTTCACAACCGAGACAAATGAACTATCAATACAATGAGATTGAAAGGGAGACGCCTCTAAAGAAGGCGAGGACCATCTGAAAATTTTAAAACTTTTAAAAATATGCAAAGCTCAAGAATCCTCAAATGTTCTGATAATCTGAAAGTGGAAATACTGAGTGAATAAGATTTGCAAGTCCATTTTTTTAACTAAAACGGATCTATACTCAAGATACACTGTCAGTGCTGCAGCTATCAGAACAACCACATAATTTATAACATTTTCTCTCTGCATGCTTTATATTTGTCGGATACTTAAGAGCGAGCCCTATCATTATCCACAGTTCGCAGTTCAAGTGCAAAGAAATCCACCGCTACTTTTTTTAAAGAGAAGAGGTAGTTTTATAGAGCATTAGAGTAGGTGCTGGAAAGAAAGTTCGGAGGAAGTGGTGACAAAAATAGGCCGACACGTCGGGACTCGGGACGTCGCGTCAATGGTCGATACATCGCAAAGAGCCGAAGGCGAGAATAGTTTCTCGAGTACGAGAGTAAAGTACGTTAGGATACAGAGTCGCATTAAGAGGGCATTATGTGCTCGGGCTTTGTGGTTTTTTATTACAGGAACTACATTAGTAGAGTCTTGTGAAGTCAAATAGAAAAGAAGCTCGCTAAACAGTGGACCGAAGACTGTGAGGTCAACAGGGGCGGTCTCCCTAAGGCGCAATGCCGTCTGTCCCTCCTCAGCAAAAGACAAAAAAATGGAGTCAAGCTGATTGGCTCAGTACCTCCCACATATTACGGTGATATCATTTTATTATTTTTCCATTGCATGACGCTATAGCCTGATATTCCCTTGCAATCAAATCATTGCACGCTTTACCTCAAAAAAAAACACAGTTTTTATCCTGCGAACTTCAACTGGATGAAACGAAACGATCAGGAACCCCCAAATTGCCTAAAAATGAAGTTTGAGCTGCTTTTATATTTAGTTTTTTTTATTGTTGCCGTGCTACGACAGATACGATTTCTAAAAGCCATACGTGTTCTCCATCTTTCGTACGATAATAGTGCTGTGGAAAAGTTTCATTAAGTCTATTCCATAATTTCCACGTAACTCAATACCGGCTTTCATATGCAGCAGTATAAAGAACCGTGCTCTCTGGTGGCTAAAGCGGACGCGCCGTGGCGTTCCACCAAGGAGTCTACTGCTGGTTCGCAGCGATTTTGTTTGGTTGCCGTTACCTTCGGGCACCAGATGGCGCACCGGCAGAGCCTGTCTGTCGTCTGCTCTCACATGCTTCACATGTCTAGTAGGCATGAAAAATGTGATGCTCTCTATTTCCGTCAATCGACCTATGGCCCACTGATGGGCGTGAAACAGCTGTCTGCATACTGGTGGATTGACGGAAATATAGAGCAAGCCTCGTATATAGCAGCATTAACTACTAGGACCCCATCGCATACCGGTTCCCAAATTTCATCACAATCCATGCAGCGGTTACTGAGATTACGAGGCTGGATAAACGCGCACAGACAGACAGACCGACGGAAATGAGTGACGGAAATGGGTGACATGGATTTTCTTGATGTAAGCATCCTAAACCACCCAAAAAGCGTATTATCTTCAAATCGAAAATTTTCGCAATCACAACACTCCCCTCACTTATCTATCGGTGTGGGAAGTAAAAAGGTGATTTATGTCGCCAGGCCTTTCTTCACACAGGTCGGTGGACATCATATTATGAATATAACAAAATTTCCAGTTCAAACAGCTTCAACCTCCCACACCTCAACCACCAAAACATCATCCCCACAAAAAAAAGTAGATAATGGTCAGGTACCTTTAAAACGTTTAAAAACAAATTTGAGCTGTTTCTAAGCTTTTAGTTTTTTTATTATTTCTGCACCGCCACTGACACGATTTGTAAGAACCATACGCCCTTTCCATTCTTGCCACGGTAGTAATACTTTGTGAAAATTTCATTAAAACCAATTCAATAGTTTCCTCATTACACAATACAGAACGATCTGAAGCAATACCTGTATTTTACATCAGAAAAAGGTCTAGTCCTTTTGTTTCTGTAATTGGCAATGCATTGTTCGGATGGACCCAAATAAGTTATTTATGTCACTAGGTCTTCCTTCACAAGTCAGTGGACAGTCTATTACGAATACAACAATTTTTTCAATTTTGCAATCCCCCACCCCCTAACCACTCCAAATTTCACGTCCACCCAAAAAAGTAGAAATGATCAGGAACACCTAAAACGCCTAAAAACGAAGTTTGGGGAATATTTGAATTTTTTTTTTGCTAATTTGTCGCCCATGCACCGATTTTCAAAATTATAGCAACATTACCTACTATGACTCCACAGCATATTGCTGCCCAAATTCTACCGAAATCCATGCAGCGGTTGCCGAGATGACGAGGCTAGAAGAACGCCAACAGACCGACAGACCGACCGATCGACAGACAGATAAACCGACAGATAGACAGACCGACAGAAATGAGTGACATGGATTTTCGTTATGCAGGTATCATAAAACGCCCAAAAAGCGTATTATTTTGAAATCGAAAATTTTCGCTCACCTATGGGTGTGGGAAGTAAAAGAGAAAAAACCGAAGTTGATATGCGGTTGAATTCAATATGGAGCATACTATACGAGTAGTTATGCTCACTAGTTCATTTTCGGACAGGTTGGAATGCAGACGGTTAAATCTAGTACTCGTCTATTCTCTGTTTGGCATTTACTCCATTGCGAATGAGCATTACGCTGAAAGCTCATTGAGGGCTTACAGTCACTGATCATGGATTTCGGAATCATACTTTTTTGCGGGCTACACAGAGAGAAGCCATTGTCCTGACTGACTGAATAGCCGTCGCAGTGTTTTTCGGATGGACCCAGTCCAGTCGAGGGGCTTATTAAGATTTTTTGCAATCATGCTTGCTCCCCGCTCGCGTCGAACTGGGATTTCGATTGGAGTGGGCCTTGTAATGAAAGCTGGGGGAAAACTGGTGTAATTTTCTGGAAGCAGGCGATATTGACCGGGGTGCATTAAAATGAACGAGCGGTGACGCGAAATATTATTTGCTTGACATCATGCAAATAGGAGGACTGTTTAGGAAATTTTAGTATCAGACATGTTGCGAATTCTATTTTAATCGGAGTACTCCCTTGTCTGAGAAACTGTACCATTTTCAGCAGCAGTTTCAAAAGGATCAAATTGCATTTCTAAACCGTCAATTTATTGTAAACTCAAACTGTCGGATGAAACATTACAACTGAATTTGAATTTACATTTGTGTAACGACTTTGACCTGCTATGATAAACTTGGGTTGTTACTTTTTTAGGATTAGGTCAGAATGAAAACAAAAACTTCTTATTCTTCTTAATGCGAAGTTTCGAGTAATACGTAGTTATCAACTACCAACTAAACTTAATTGCTCTAAAAAAAGAAGAAATAAGCTAGCAGTAACTATTTGATTGATAACGTCAGATAATCATTTCACATGTTTATTTACTACTTGTCAAAATGCACAAGCAATAAATCTACGTTGATTAAATAAATACCTATACAGGATGAGTCAAGCTCAACGCCTCGGACTTTTGTGACCAAACGACACCACTTTTCGGAAAATTAACTATACGAGTGTATGCAAGTCGAGCTGGACTACATTTTAAAAATAATGACTTGTAATAAGAGCGTGACATATCAATGTTATGTTTTTTAAATGGAATATCCTGTATATTATTGCAAATTTAGATTGCCGAGTCAATTCTAGTGAGACTTATGAAAAAAATGCACTCGGAAATGGAAAAAATGCACGTGCAAGTGGAAAAAGTGTGTGATTATCTCAAAGCAAGAATGTGAAATTTTTAATCACACAAGGATCACAAGTAAATATTTTCAATTCAAAACTGGTAAAGGCCCAAAAGTAAGATTATTGCAATCTTAAATCAAGTGTATGATAATCTTGAACATAAAACAATAAATATATCAAATATAAGAATACTACCTAATGACTGAAGCATTTCATAATACTAGCGCAGATAACTCAAGTTTTTGGTCTTCTTGAAAGAAGTGTCTAAGGATACCTAAGGGTAAACATTTTAGTTTAACAGTACCGATTACCACATAATATAATTCACCATAATGTCCTCATAAAGAAAATTTTCTCAGAGCGAGAACAGAATATGTTCTTGGCGCTAGTATATCTTCACGAGATTATCAGAATTCTTGAATTGAGACTATCTTTTTATCTGTGAAAACGAGCAATACTGCATTTCACTTGGGATTCATAAACAAACCAGAATGAAAAATGGAAAAAGATTCTGCCCATTCGTAGGTTTAGGCAACATTAATCAGACTTTTCCTCGCAGCATAGCTGTTTGAATTTCTCTTTGTTACTAACCCTCTACCCATGTCATCTCAGTAAGCGCTGCACTGCTTTGGACAAAATTTGGAAATGATATGTGCCTGGATAATAGGGTGTGTAACGCTGCTACATATTTGATAATTGGAGCTTTAACGGCAATGTGATTTGCAAAAAACGAAGATTAATGCAAACCATTGAAACTTGGTCTTGGTGTTCCTCCCTTTTTCCTTGGAAATAGGTAAAATTCAGATGTTGATAGATAGGGAACTTCAGAATTCGTATCACTCGCGAACTACCCATTGATCCGAAAATAATGTACTTTGATGATATCTCTATAATTTTCAGATTTATCCAAACATTACTCATGAAGCCTGTGAACTTAGACTTCTTGATACCCCTGTAACCCTATAGCCTATCACTTGAAAACTAGTATCTTCATATTATAATCGGTTTACACTTCAGGAATTGGCAATGAAGTAGAGCTTTCAAACATTCATGCGTATGCACGCAAGTGTACGCTTCATTTGACAATCGTCATATTGATAGTGCGGTAGAATAACATCAGTCAAGATCTTGATCGGTTGTATAAAGAGTCAAATAAGTATGAATTAATTGTTAATCCAGCGGAGACGAAAACTCTAGCTTTTTCTCCAAGAAACCAGTATCCGGTGGTTCTAGACAAAATCTGAATTAAAATCAATGGCACAACATTTGAAGTCGTACATGAAGCGAAACATTTGGGAGTGATTATTGACTTCAAACGTACAAGACACATGTATCGCACTGTATATAAAAAGCTTACAACAACTTCAGGAAGTTATATCCGATTAGGAATTTTCTTAGCAGCCCAACTGTGTAATTCGTTAGTACTATCACATTTTACTCAGGCGTCACCTGATACAGCAGATCAGAATGATATTTAAAAAGCACAAAACTCATGCTTGAGGCTCATATTTGGCATACGAAAATTTGAACACATTTCTCACGTTTTCCAAAAGATGAACTGGCTAAACATGAAAAATAAATTATCACTCAACATGTTAACATTATTTCGTTTGATAATGTTATAGGAAGAACCGGGTACTTATTCGACAAAATTGAGTTTAGAAAAAAGCACACAGTAGTAATTGTAGAGTTAAGATATTGCTATCTATACCGTACATAAATCAGTGCTGTATGAAGAATCTTTCACCTGCTCAATTTCCACGTTGTACAACAAAATACCTTCAGAACTAAAGCTTCTAGATTTGTTGAAATTCAAGAAATGCATCCGTCTATGGTTGCACAGTAATCAGATTTCTTCCACGTAGCTCGGTAGTGGGTTATATCATATTAATTATTAGTCTTCAAATATTTCTGTGATTCATGCCCTGCAGCAACTACCTCATTCACTTCTGTTGTGCAGTTTTTATATTTTTTGTATCTGTAGCGTCATCGCTACATTCTGAATCCCGCGCCACATTTTTTTCTGCTATTTTCTGAAATGTAACAATGGAAATAAGCATCCAAAGACAATTTTGAGTTACATAAATTTTAGCGGTATAAGGTCAGACTGTACTCATTTTTGCCCCAGGACTTCATGGCCTGTTGAGCAACAAACTAATAATAATAACCGTATGTTTAGTTTTTTGTCAGGTTAGAATGTTTTTGTTCTTTTGTAAGTTAAAAGAATTCCTCAATGACATTTTATTTGATTTTTTATCGTTGCGTTTAATTCTTGATATACTCGCCTTCCCCTTAGATTTATCACGCTCCTTCTAGGGGGGCGCCCCACAGGTTGAGAATCACTGCATCAACTTGTTAAATATTAATCCCGGCATACCACAAAACGTCCAATTTTTCCTTGTATTGGCGCGGCGTTTGAAGTAAAAGATGAATCTTCCTCACAGAGCGAGTAACGCACAACGACAATATTGATCGGATCTGGATATTTGAGAGAGAATCTTTTCTTCTATAAAAGAACCAAGGCGGCATCTCCTTGGGGAGTACGGATTTTTTGCTCGATCGCTGAAATGAAGGATTTATAGAACAAGCGTCGTAAAAAATTAACTCACTGCAGGCCGCCCCTAGAGCATACGTCGAAATATACAGGGCTTTTCTAATGACATAATATTGATGTTGAAAGTGAGTGGGGCGATTATGCCTCCTTCCAATGCGACTCTATTGTGTCTATCGTGGCTATAATAATATTTAAGGGAAGTAGCTATGATTCCTCTTCTTGAAGAAATTTCATAAATGGGGCGAAAAGGTATCTTCTTAAGCCTGTGGCTTGGTTCTAAATGGTCCAATCAGGCCAATTCTGATCGAATATTGTTCAAAATATGGCTATATGAACCACATTGCTAATACTGTAACTATTAACAAGACTGGTTATAAGCTTCCTATTCGGTTTAGTACTTTCTAGCAAGTATTGTTATAAGTTTCAGGCGTCATGTCGGCAATATTTTTATATATAAGAGATCACGTGGACATTTGAATTAAAGGTACTCTTGGCAACGCCGGCGGTTTGTTTGTGTATTGTTCTATGATCATGGGTTTTAGTTCGGTGCAAATTGTCAATTTTCTGTGCCTCATAAAAGTCATAAATAAGGAAAGGGTACTACATCTCTCCTTGTAGGTTGCAATATTTAACAATCGGTTGAGCTGCAGCTTCTTTATTTAGGCGAAATAATTTACGGAATTTGTCATCAGAGAGTTCAAATGGATTGCTGGAATCCCTGATGTGCCGAAAATGTAGGCGCAAGCTTTGACTGCAACTTGGTTTTAAATATGTAGTTTGCACACACACATATCCAAAAATGCACTTCCCCCGCCACAACATTTTCAAATATTTCACGAAAGTTAACATCACAGTTAATGAAAACAGGATTCACTGCCATTCTTCCACGATAAACAATTGTTGCATAGTTAGCAAGTACTCAAATCTTGTTTGCCCAGATAACAAGGTTGCCAAGGTTCAAAAACAAGATCTCTTCAGAATGACAGACCACCTTGCTAAAATAGTTTTATCAGAACAGTAAAATTGTGAACATTGCTGTCTGATAACAAGTTCTCTTTATAACAACAAGTAGCAACCTTGCTATACCCAAACAGAATTGACCTGAATGTCACAAATTGTAGCTCTGAGATAACTCAGTTGGATTTCTAAAAAACTTTTAGCTTAAGAGTTACCACATTATTGCAATATCGTAAAATGTAATTATGAGTTAATAAATGAGTTTGATTTCACGACTAACCTATATTGGAGTGATCAAGTCTGACTTAAAGATGCTTATTACTAAGTGTATGCCTATTATAGCCGCTTGTCTAAACTATTGGGATTTATATTAACCCAAATTGGTATTCATGGGATTTTAAAATACCGTGGCTCACGATTACACACAATAAACAATTCATTTTTTGCGCTAGAACCAGGGCCAAACTCAATTTCAATGATTTATGATTGGCCTTCCTTAGATAGTCTAAGATCCCATATAAGGTCAACCTTCACCTGTCTGTTTACCGAATTAAAATTATATTTTATCAATTAAAATATAAATACAAACTGCCACAAACAGGGTTACCTAAAATAAAATTGTCAAGGCTATATTTAATTTAAATAATAAAAAAATATATAAAAAAACTCCATGTCGAGGATTCCTAGTCCTAGTAAAATCCACCATAACTAATCTGCTTAGCGAACGATATATTTTATCGACTAAAATATGTTTCCAAACAATCACCAACAAAGTTGCTTAAAAGAGTGTTCATGGCTACATTTAATTTAAATTATAATTATAAAATCGACCTTCAGTGATCTGCTTACCGATTAAAAATTATATTTTATTAGTTAATATATGTTTCTAAGAACCCACCAGCAGGGTTAATTAAAAAAATGTTCATAGTTAAATTGAAGCATAAACAAATATTTTTCTAATATTCACTATAGAAGATCCTAAGTAAGATTGACCTTCACCTCGACCTTCACTGATATGATATCTACATGAAAGCAGTCTTAAGATAAAATAGTTTTGTAATGGCCTTATGTTATGGAGTCTCAAAGCCTACAGGATTTAGCAGAGCTTTAGGAACAGAAGAAGAAGCATTTAAGTGTGGGCCCTCCCGGTTGTTAGATAGATATATCATTGACTTAATGAAGTTCTTAAGGCAAGTTTGCCTTAAAAGGACAAGCAATGCTGAGTTGTATCAGACTCTTGTAGGCTCTGACAACACTAAAAGTGTTTCTTGGGATAATGCTTAGGGGGAGACATTAGAACAGTAGAAAAACATTAAAATTTCAACGTGAAACTTATCCATCAATGTAATGTAAGCATTCATTGAATATACTTTTGGGGATTATTGAACATGTATTACTAATAAATATTATTATAATAATAGTTTTGCTGTCATTGATGCTTGTTGCTTGAATGGCAAGCATACAGAAACAATGAGTTATGTATTTTTTCAATGAACAAACAGTATGTGTTCAAGAAGCTATACAGGGTGGGCCAATAGTGCGTGGACGGAAGATTGTGGGCTTACTAAAACATATTTTAGAAACCTGTCACTTGATCATGGTAGGAAACCTTGAGGACTATAACATAAAAATCATTTCACCCAAATTTTGACGTTTATACAGGGTGATTCACATCAAACTTACATAATCTAGTTAGTTTGCATCTCTACGAAGTTATTTGATTTCTTCCATATTAACGGGCTTTTGTTTGTTTTTCATGGCCTGCTAGGTTGCTTGCACGCAGGAAAATTGAAAAACGCCGATTTGACTGAAAATTTGAAATAAAATGAAAACCAAAAAAGATTGATATCGAGAATGCTATATTAATGGAAAAGTAATCAAATTTTACATTTGATTCTTCAAATAAAAGTAGGCATTCCCATTTGAAAAAATCAAGTTATCTGTGATTGAAGTTTCCTTAGTTAATCTACTGATTTCTCCAAGTACAAAAAGAACTCAAACTTAGCCGTCTAACCTAAGGCGACGCATTTCATGCTTAGTCGTACCGCAAAGTCACGGCCTTCTAAGTTTTATAATCGCTGCGATATTCAATTTTTTTCTGATACCTACTTATACCAAAAATGGTGACTTGCGCCTAAACGGTTTGTTTAAAGTTCCATGTACGATACAAAAAGTCACACTAGATTTCACCAAGGAATCCAAATATGCAATAATATATAGGGGGTTCCATTCAAAAAAATGTGAGTTTGATATGAATCACCCTGTATAACAGATTTTTGAAATATTTTTCAGTGAGCCCACAATCTTCCGTTCACGCACTATTGGCCCACCCTGTAGATCAATCATCGCTAACATTAATTTCGAATAGTGGGACCATTCGTAATAATAATGACTAGCGTTACGATAATTGATTATTGGTACAATGTCGGCCAGCTGTAAGGTGATGAACTGGACTGGATGAATGTGAATTTATGAACTGGTTGTCATTCAGACAATGCGAAGCAAGCATGTTCAATGAAGATGAAGACGTATGCGATCTTTCATTGAATTAAGGGTTCACCTCACCAGCGAAAAGAACACGTTGACGTTGGATGATTTGATGTACTTTTTCATTTTTCCTTCACTAAATTTAAAAAAATTGAGCTACAGCACATCAACCTCCTTCATTGCTCCTCCCCTCTCGGTTCCTGCTCGTAATAAGTTTTCCTACACCACCATCCTGATAATACAATAATTGAAATGGACACGGAGAAAATATTCCATTATGTCTTTGCATTATATATGTCTTCCCCAAACCCGAACCTACTTATCCCGAATCCGTTAGGCTTCTTCAATAATATATTTCGGTTCACCTCGGAAACTTTGGCTGCGACTGTGGCCGAGGATCACGTCAAACTTTGCGTGACAGAAAAGGAAACTTTCTGGAATTACACCCCTAATTCGAAAAAAGGCATAGAATAATATACGAGTCCGGGCCGTATATGTGAAGAAGGTTGGGGGTACAAACCAGGCCGAAGACGAAGCTTAATTCTCATACTATAGGAGAGGCGAGTTTTGCACCTATTTCTGATGGTCTAAGCAGCATAAAGCTTAATTCACACGATAGGATGGTACGAAGCGGGCCCTGCGATATTCAAAATGAATTGGCGCCTAATATTTTTAATAATTCTATCTACTGCCATTTTTTGTATAACTGAGCAGACCGCGCAGGCAGAGCCTAAATACCAGAGTACCGCGGCTGCTGTGAAAGGGTTATGTTATGGGAAGTTTGTTAACGCGAGATTTGAATGGGCCAATACTTGCAGGCCCAATAAATACATCTTCTGGCAGTCAACTCCAAGCCTTGGATACCATGGGAATAAAAGTGCGGTTGTACCACTCAGTTCTTGATGTATGAAGAACGACCGTCTTAGCGTGAGATGCAGCGGTCGCACGGGTACATCTGATAGGAGCGGTAAGCGGCGGAACGATAGAGGATAGCTCAGAGGAGCAGATTCCGTTGGAATATCGGTAGAAGAGTTAGAGGGCCGGGTCGCCAATTAGTCGAATTGAACTTCTCTGGACGGCATCTAGTATAGACAGGGTAGTAGGGCAGCAGCTCCCCAGACACGAGAGCAATACTCCAGGCAAGATCTTATCTGGGCTTTACATAGCGTGAGGAGGTTACATGGTGAGAAATACTTTCTGGCTCTAAATAGGTACCCAAGCTTTTTACCAGCATCTGTTGCAATTGACGCGACGTGTTCGTGGCAGATCAGATTTTCTGTAATGTTGACTCCTAACAGCTTGAATGAGTGACTCCTTGGCAGAGCCCGGTTGTTCATTAGAACCTGGTGCTGGCTTGGGCATCACTTCTTGTTTGATAGCGTACAATACTGGGTCCTGGAGGCATTAAATTTAATCATATTCTCAAGCCCCCCCATTAAGTTAAACAGCCATTAACCAAACTACTTCTGAACATGTTTACTACCTATAGACAAACATCGTTAATTATTTTTCAGAACTCACGGTCCAGACGTGGGTTATGAAAAAGCGGTAGGAATTATTGTTCTTCAGAAATAAAAACAAACTTTTATTTTGTACATTTATGTGTGGAATATAATCTCTGGCAGCTCTACAAGTGAGTGCTTTTCGATAATAGCTCCAGAAGAATGCGATCCTGTTGGAGTCACTGGACACAATGGTGCACCGGGTACCGAAAACGGGATCAGCTGGCTAGGATAGGGGCTAAAAGCTCCTGCTTCTCTTCTTTAAGTGCCGCCTCCTGTAAGAAGGTTGGCTACCATCATGGCGATTCTCGCTGTAGATGCGGCTGCTCGGAATAATTTTATCGATGTACAGTGATACAACTCTCGCAAGTTTTTCAGCCACGAAGTGCGTCTTCTCCCCACACCTCTCCTGTATCCTTGTATTTTCCCTTGTAGAATGTGGTATTTTTCTCCACGCATAACGCGACCCAAGTAAGGAAGTTTACCCATTTTGGCAGTTTGTACACCTGCACCGACCCTAAACCCATGCTAGGAATTAGTAGGCGCCAGGTCAAGAGAAGGGATCTACGTTATGGCTTTTGAACAAAAGCAGAGAATCGTTCAAGCATTTGGTGATGCTTCGCACAGGCCATTGCTGGCTGAGCAAGTATTTAACACTCATGAAAGTAGTAGCAAGGCTCATTCTGCTCCAGTAAAGCAGATAATACTTCGTCTCACTTCATGGGCGCAGATTTGTATATCTATTTTTTTACTGTTTTGTGTGACTACAAATGTAAATTTTCACATAGAGTAGTGTAAATAAAATATATCTACCTATACAGGGTGTTGATTAAGTATGTTAACAAACTTTAACCACGAATAGTACTCCGAAAAATATAAAGAAAATGTCATATGAACATGGGTTCGAAAATGCTTCCTAAGGGAGCTACGCCCCTTTGCATGGGGCACCCTCAAGACGGTTTTCTCTCGATATTCTCGAAACCATTCATCAAAAAAATAACAAAATTCAGTACGATATGTAAACTTTTGACGCTGAATCTGATTCTGAATTCAGAATTTCATAATTTCAATCAGAGGCGTATCATACGGGAGGAGTTAAGGGTAAAAATAACCCCATTTTCTAAATGGTAATTTTTTTGACATTTTGATTTTAGAATATGGTATGGTAGAGATTTCTACGTAAAAATGGTCTCTTGGTACATCTCGATAGGACTAACTGTTTTCCAGAAAAATGCAAATTATTGAATACAATAGTCTGTATCGATTCAATAATTTGCATTTTTCTCGAAAACGGTTAGCCCTATCGAGATGTATCAAGAGATCAGTTTTACGTAGAAATCTCTGAAATACCATATTCTAAAATCAAAATGCCAAAAAAGTTACCATTTAGAAAATGGGGTTATTTCTACCCTTAACTCCTCCCGTATGATACGCCTCTGATTAAAATTATGAAATTCTGAATTCAGAATCAGATTCAACGTTAAAAGTTTACCCATTGTACCTAATTTCGTAATTTTTTTATGAGTGGTTTCGAGAATATCGAGGGAAAACCGTCTTCAGGGTACCCCATGCAAAGGGGCGTAGCTCCCTTAGGAAGCATTTCCGGACCCATGTTCATATGACATTTTCTTTCTATTTTTTGGAGTACTATTCGTGGTTAGAGGTTAACATACTTAATTAACACCCTGTATATCTAAGTCTATTCATTATTATTAACCTTTTTTAAACATTTTGGAATTTCAATTTCATTTTATTAATACAGTCATTAATGACGCTGTATATTAATTCAACAACCTATTAATGAGTATAATTAAAGATCAATAAATTTTATGAATAATGCGAAAATAGTAAATTAACATAAGGATTTATTACATTGAATTAATGAAAAATGTAATTCATCTGATATATTCGGTACATTAAAATTGAGATTTCTTGCACCAGATTAATGAACGATATCATTAACTACAACGTTTTGTATATTGAATTATTGAAACCTGTTCTTTAAAATAAAAACTGTTTTCATCACGATAGAGAAACTATACTTCTCAAAATAATGTTATAGTTCATTATATTAATGAACAGCGTTCAAGAAATATAATGAAATTAGTGGTGATTAGAGGTGATGAATTATTTTTCATTATATTGATGAACTCATTCTTTGCCTCAAAAATAATGGATTTGTTCATTAATGCAATGAACTTTTTCATTGTATTTGGTCAGTTATGGTCCAGTGTATGTGTTGGAGGCAGATGCCGAATTCGGCCCGAGGCCGAAATAATTAGACATTTCGCGATCTGTCCAAACTAGATTTGCCAGATGCCAAAACAGTGAGCGATTCGGCACCTGACCAACCCAATTTAGCTAAGTCGCGAAATGCGCGTTTGTGGATTACACCATTGCCGATCGAAACATAATAAACCTAATTCCTGATGTGGACAGAAGACGCTTAGCTCCTCGTAATATTTTGGCAGTTGTTTTATCAGAAAGAGATGGTTTGTACCAAATCGGTACATCAACTGGCATTTTAAAAAAACTATATGTAAGAAGTGAATGAATATCAATAGTACAGTTGGTCTTATATTTAAAAAAAAAATTTATTGCGGCCTCTTCAGATATACCAGTTAATGCAAAATTCAATTTGGGGAGAATTGCCACAAAGTAATCTGATTCTTCTCAAAGTTTTATTCGACGCAACTGTCGTAGTAAACAATGTGGTAACAAAAAATGCAAATGTGTAATGAATAAGGTAAAATGTAATAATGTCATTAGAGTACTTCCTTTCGGAACAAATAAAATAATAATAAAATAATAAATTGAGTTTATATTGTTTATTTATGACTTGATTGGAAACGGCGTAATGTAGAAATGCGCATTTCGCGACATGGTCAAATTACGTTGGTCATATGCCTATATGTATCACAGTTTCGGCATCTGGCAAATCTAGTTTGGACAGATCGCGAAATGTCTAATTATTTCGGCCTCTGGCCAAATTCGGCATCGGTCTACAACATATGCATGATATGCGTCGTGTTTCATGTGGAGTACGTATTTAACTTGCTGCACGTGGGTTAACGGTGTTGTTTCCAACACAAAATCAGGATACCAATGTACTTATTTATCATGGAGTTTAGGTATTGTCTTAAGCTTCTCAGCTGAAAAAATTGCATCTCGCATATTTTTTCTAGCTAATAATGGAAATCGGCGACAAACATTCGAAGACAGTTCTTGACCTTCCCGTTCTAATACATCTAATAATGTTGTCATTATAGACTTGTTTTTCTCCTTTTAATCCAGTGTTCTGTGGAAACATATCATATCTAAAATATGTTGCTCACTAAACACATATTTTATGAGAATTCAGTCGCACCATCTTTTTAGAGTATTATTTAGTCTTAGTATTCGTTTTGCAGAATGAAGATCTATGTTTATTTTCACTGGCTCATACCGCTCTCCAGTATCTTGCTACGCAGCGCAGATATAGTTGAAAGGAATCGGGAAATAATCTTGGTTTCTGTGGGAACGACACGTAGCGAATTTTATAAAATCGCTTTTTGCGTATAGCATATATATGTATATATACTGTAGATGTGACGGGAAGCGTGGGGGTGGAATCGGGCGAGCATCAGCCAACAACGCAGCCGTCAAAACAACCCGACGGATGCGGTTGTATATCTCCGCAAAAATGGCAACGGCACGCCACGAGGATTTGTCCGGAGAGAGGGGCTTAGAAATTATATAAAGTGCAAACGAGGACGTACATGAGGCTTGGGAGATTCAAATAGTACTATGCTACGATCTATGTACCTAGGGTTGCCAGGTCGCCAAACCTAATAGCCGCGGGCAGAACAGCCAGTTTAGCCGGACATTTGGGTAGAGAGGCCGGACACCCTACAATATTGAGGATTTTGTCTCAGTATTAATAGGTACGAGAAAAAAAGATGTATATAAAATCCATCTTTTTTATTATCATCATAAACCTTGTTATATTCTAGCGAAATAATAAATAAAATCCCTGTTTTCTGGTGTTTTTGGTTGTTTCTGCGTTTTCTGTTGTTTTCGATTGTTTTCTGTTGCCTTCTGTTGTTTTTGGTTCTTTTCTGTTGTTTTTTTATTTATTTTTGGTTGTGTGAATTTGTGATTCTTGGGTTTTTAGGCCGGCGTCGTTTAGCGTTAAAGCTTGACGTTTCGCCACCACGAGTGGATGGCATCTTCAGAAGCTATTTCACTTCGGCGACTTCCAAAATATTGACGTCTGGTGGATCTGCACGTGTATTTATACCTAATGGTGACGTGGCCCAACCAGGTAGCGTTGGTAACCCCGCCCCTTCGCGATATGGTAGTGTCTTTAGGTCCTTTAGGATGGGTATCCATGTCCGGTTGACTTTCTGTGTTTCTTCTTTCCTATTGAAATTATTATGATGTTTTTGTATTTCGATGGCTTCTCTTTGAAGTCTGGCATGGTATGAAGACGTTGCGGCAAGAACCTGAGTTTCTTCAAACTTGATCCTGTGACTTCCCTCCTTAGTCGCATGTTCGGCTACCGCTGACTTGTCCGTATGGCCTAGTCGACAGCTAGCCTTATGTTCTGCAATTCTTGTGTTTATAGATCGCTTCGTTGTTCCTATGTATACACTCCCACATGTGTATGGTATGTGATATACCCCCGGTGTTGTGAGTGGGTCACTTTTATCCTTCATCGTCCTCAAATATTCCTGTATCTTTCTTGTGGGCTTGTAGATGGTTTTGACGTTTTCCTTTCGTAACATTTTTCCTATTCTGTCTGTTATTCCAGGCACATAGGGTAGAAAAGCTTTTTGCTATCGGTCTAGGTCCTGGTTTTGCCCTATTTCTTCTTACTGTTCTTGTTATTTCCTTTTCTGTGTAACCATTTGCCTTAAGAGCATTCTTTGGATGTTCCAGTTCGGTGTCGAGTTCTTCTGGTTCGCACACTTTTCTAGCCTGTTCTGTCGAAGTTTTAATAATTCCGTACTTCTGTGATGGGTGGTGGTTTGATTCTTTATGTAAGTACCGGTCAGTATGAGTTGGCGTTCTATATACCTTGTGCCCTAATCTAACTCCTTTTCTTGTTAGAAGAACATCAAGGAAGGCGAGATTTTTGTTTTCTTCTACCTCCATGGTGAACTTGATGTTTTCATGCACGCTGTTCAGGTGTTCTAGAAATTCTTCGAGCTTTCCTCTTCCGTGATTCCAAATGACAAACGTATCGTCCACGTATCTGAGCCATATCTTGGGCTTGTATTGAGCGCTGATGCCATCCACTCGTGGTGGCGAAACGTCAAGCTTTAACGCTAAACGACGCCGGCCTAAAAACCCAAGAACTACAAATTCATTGGACGATGGCCGCGAAAGCCTTGCACAGCATTTTTGGTTGTATTCTGTTTTCTACCGTTTTCTGCTGATTTTTGCTGATTTCTGTTGTTTCTGTTGTTTTTGATTCTCTTCCGTTATTTTCTATTGTATTCTGTTGTTTTCTGTTGATTTCCGGAGTTTTCTACTGTATTCTGTTATTTTCTGTTGTACTCCGTTGTATTATTTTGTTTTCTGTGGTATTCTGTTGCTTTCACTTATTTTCTGTAGTTTGCTACTGTTTTCCATTGTTTTGTGTTATTCTCCGTTGTTTTCTGCTGCTTTTGGTTGTTTTATGTTGCTTCCTGTTGTTTTTGGCTGTTTTCTGTAAATTTCTGCTGTTTTCAGTTGTTTTCTATAGTTTCCTGGTGTTTTTCGTTGTCTGGTGTTGTTATCTAATGTTTTTGGTTGTTTTGTGTTGTTTTCTCATGTTTTGGTTGTTTTTTATTGTTTTCAGCTGTTTGCTGTTGTTTTTGTGGCCTTCTGCTGTTTTCAGTTGTTTTGTCTTATTTTCTGTTGTGTTCTGCTGTTTTCGGTTGTCCTATGTTGATTTCTGTTGCTTTTGGTTGTTTTCTGTTGATTTCTGGTGTTCGCTGTCGCTTCCTGTTATTTCCGGTTGTATTCGGTTATCCGCGGTTGTTTTCTATTGCATTCTGTTGTTTTTTGTGGTTTTATGCTGTTTTCAATGGTATTCTGTAGTTTCCTAATGTTTTCCGTTGCTTTGTGTTGTTCTTTTTTGTTTTCGGTTGTTTCCTGTTGTTTTCGGTTATTTTATGTCGTTTTCTGCTGTTATCTGTTATTGCCGACAGTCGACTCTTACCGCTCGCGCTCGGCCACGCTCGGCGCTCGCTCTTTTGCGATAGGTACCTATGTAAAAAGCCTAACAAAAGTTAGACAAGCCGGACACCGTTTATTTTGGCCGGATACTCAATCAAAAAGCCTACCTATGTTCGGTTATCCGGACGTCTGGCAAAGCTATATGTACAACCTACAGATTCTGTAGCTTTCGCTATAGTAACGAAAGCAGTCGATATCGAAAGTATATATTGAGAGAGCCTAACTTCGAGGTTTGACCACCGCTCAACAAATAATTCAGCTGTCTTACCCAAGGTCTGGGGATGCTTCGCATCGACATTTTGGGATAGAGTCATAGCTATCTACATAGAATATGAGTATAGGGATAAATAGTATAGATCTCAGCGCAAATCTAGTACTTTATGGGAGGTAAACATTAAGTACAACATAAACTTTATGTTATCTTCAATGTTTACCTTCCTTTTATGCCGCATAGGTTGAGTATTATTTCTTAATTCTGATCTCCTGTACACTTTTTTCTACTCCACCCTTGTCAGGGCGAATGAAACTATCCCAAAATAGCGTCGCTGATATTTGCAACACGTCGTCAAAAAGGACCCGATCGTGATTGTTTCTTGAGCCATGGTTTGACTACGAACGAAACTAATCATTCACGAAATCAACTGTTTGTTACTGGCAGTAACTCTGGGCAGAAATGCCAACCTAACGAATTCGAATAGAAGAAGTAAACAAAGAATTTGTTTGTTTGGACCATTCCGCTTGATGATGGTGGATGGTGTAACAGGATGCTGTCCGATCTCCTCTGGACAAAGTCATTCTATTTTACTTTATACTCGCCCACAATCTAATTATCAAAGCTGAATAGACGATATATTGCAGTCATAGTAATAGTAAAATGGCTAAAGAAGCATGTGAGGAAGATCCCAAAATAACATATTGCCTCAAAGGAAGATACTGATCCAATGTATTTCTTATTATATAGGAAATTGGAAAAAAGTTGTTATTATTCCGATCAAAACTACACTACCAATATGCCAACTAAAAAAATCAATAACAGCTATTGGGGCGGTGGTCAAGTAATATGTCGTATAAACAATCATTTTTCACAAAACGTCGCATCGACCAATCGCCGATTTTGAGCTAACATGTATAAACAACAGATGATATGCTACAGATAGTGGCAGTGTTTCGTTTTGGTTTCATCGTTTACGTTTATTGGGCGTATTTCGAGTGGATTTTGGATTTTATCAGTGCATAAGTAAAAAATAGACATTTCCATAAAATACGATTTTCAAGAGATGATTATCGGTAAGAATATAAACACATGGTGAATAATAACAACATGATCTTGCAAACAATCAGATGCCTGTTAGAGCAATAGGATTTGCTTCTTCTTAGAATTCGTTTTGCCAACTCTATTAAAACATCAGATCATAGATCTACTGATTTTTGTAGGAAATCTATTGACATATATGGCATATCATTTTTAAGCTTGCTAAAAAATCGCAATGCTACTGATTTTTCTACTGCTCTTACTTTACAATTTATTAAAATATGTATCTCATCATTCTGATACTTCCAGCGCGGTCTACTATTTATTAGACAGCGCTATCTAGAAGCCACTATAACTTTATTTACAGCAATGTACCCTATCATAAGGTTCCTTTGATAGAGATTTTATTTCTATTTTCAGTGGCATAACATGTTAGTACGTACCCGAATACAAGAAAATGAAGAAAATAAAAACTATATTATGTTTAATTAATTAATCTAGCATGTACTTTATATCAAAATAAAACAAATGAGAACGCTTGCTATTAACTCTTAAAAGCAAAACGCAATTAGCAATAAAACGGTTTTCATCACAATAGGTCTTCAAAATGTTCACCAATCAACGCAAGACGTAGCCTACCACGATAAGATTGAAAATGATTTCTGGGCATTCTGGGAAATTTTTTGAATTCCGATTGCGATGAAAACCATTTCGTTATTAATTTTATTTTGTCTTGAAGGATTAGTAAGAAAAGTACATGCTCATTTGTTTTATTTTGATGAATGATACATTCCAGATTAATGTTATTGAAGTAATATGCGTAATAGCTGCTGTGCCAGGTTGTACAGTCGGCTGTCCTATACGAAGTTCCTGTGTGGTGTGATTCCAGGAAAAGGAAAAGGTATCAGAAGGTCTTAGACAGCTTGCAGGATGCTAAGGGTGGCCAGTGCTTATTACACGGTATCTACAAGAGCCTTGCAAGTTATAACCACAATACCACCATTACACTTGCTGGCCGAAGAGAGGACACTCATTCGCCATGGTCAAGCAGGCAAAGCCATATGACAGCAAGTAAGTGGTACGAGACCACTGGTGTCGAACAGTGGACGAAACGACTAATACCGTCGATAATAGAATGGGCGGAATGCAGTCATCGACAGAGGTCCTATTTCCTAACTCAGGCACTGTCTGGGCATGTCCCTTTTCGTCTTTTCGAGTGTATAGGAAAAGGATAGGACGGATGATGAACAAGAAATCCCTGCACTGTGAGGCGCAAGACATGGCCGAGCATGCCCTATTTCTGTGCGACATATGGGCGCCATACAGACAGAAAGCAAGTCAAAAACTGGAGAGTGAGCTAACCCCAGAGATGGTCCCGCTGATGTTATCCAGCGTAGAGAAGGAGGAACGGCCACAAGACTAGATGAAGATAAAAAGATATTCCTAAATGGTATAATCATTAGATCATCGCGCACTGCGAAGAATATCCAACAATGATGGATGCAGCTGCAGATGGAGATAGAGCAGAGGTAAGAATGAGGGAATGGGTTTTGACCGGTTGATCCTTTGAGTGTGCGAGTGCTTCTATCCTTACTATCAAGCCGATTTTCTAAACTCTCTATAACAAAAACATCTATATATTTTTTTAAATTCTCTTGTATTTGGGTACCGAAATGTTAGACATAACATAGAAAGAGAAAAACTATCAAATGAGCCTAATGAAAGGGTGCATTGCTGTTTAAAAAAAATCAATTGTTACCCTGCTCATTTGTTTTCTGAAACAAAAACAACTGAATGCTGCCATATTGTGGAAAATACAATCTTAAACAACTTTTATATAGAAAAAAATGGAGTCAAGTTGATTGACTCAGTACTTCCCACACATTACAGTGATACCAGTTTATTATTTTCCCATAGCATGAAGCTTTAGTCTGAGATCCCCTTGCAACCAAATCATCGGCAGCCTTCCCTCCCCTAAAATTGTCTTATGCCGCTAAGTCTTTCCTTCAGAGGTCAATGGACAGCCTAAAACATCTAAAAACGAAGTTTGAGTTGTTTTCGTACTTTTAGTTTTTTGATTATTGCTATATACGCTGCCACTGAAACGATATTTAACAAACATACGCGTTTTCCATCCGCACCACGGTAATAATACTATGTCAAAATTTAATTAGAATCAATTTAATAGTGTCCACGTTACAAAATACAAAAAGATCTAAAGCACTAAATACTCGTATGTATGTATACAGAAAATCCTAAGTCCCTTAGTTTCCGTAATACGCTAGGCAATGTTCGGATGGACCTAAAAAGTTGATTTATGTCACTAGGTCTTCCTTCACAGGTTAGTGGATAGCCTATTATGAATACAAGAAATTTCTCAGTTTTTCAACCCCCCACCCCCTAACCGCCCCAATTTCACCCCACCCAAAAAAAGCAGAAAATGATCAGGAACCTCTAAAACGCTTAAAAACGAAGTTTGAGCTGTTTTTATATTTTTACTTTTTTTTTATTATTTCTGCGCCACCACTGGCACGACTTATAAAAACCATACGCGTTTTCCATCCTCGCCACGGTAGTAATACTGTGTCAAAATTTCATTAAAATCAATTCAACAGTTTCCTTGTCACACAATATAGAAGGATCTAAAGCAATACTCTCGTATGTTTACACCAGAAAAAAATTCTAAGTCCTTTGGTTTCTGTAATAGGCAAGGCAATGTTCGGATGGACCTAAAAAAGTTATTTATGTTGCTAGGTCTTCCTTCATGGGTCAGTGGGCAGTCTATTATGAAAGCAACAAATTTTTCAATTTTACAACCCCCCACCCCCCAACCACCCCAATTTCACCCCCACCCAAAAAAAAGTAAAAAACGATCAGGAACCTCTAAAACGCCTAAAAATGAAGTTTGAGGAATATTTATTTTTTTTTTGCTAATTATTCCGCCGCCCCTGCACCGATTTTCAAAATTATAAAAACATTACCTACTACGACCCCCCAGCATATCGCTGCCCAAACTTCATCACAATCTATGCAGCGGTTACTGAGATTACGAGGACAGAAAAACGCGTATAGACAGACCGACAGACCGACAGACCGACAGACCGACAGACCGACAGACCGACAGACCGACAGACCGACAGACAGACAGACCGACAGACAGACCGATGGAAATGAGTGACGTGGATTTTCGTTATGTAGACATTATGAAACGTCCAAAAAGTGTATTATCTCAAAATCGAAAATTTTCGCGATCGCAATACTCCCCTCACCTATCGGTGTGGGAAGCAAAACATTAATATACAATCATTAATTGCTGAGATACTTGCTATATTCCGTATATAATGAGCAGACTGTACATGCATGGATACTGAGTAAAACGATTCCGGAAAACAGAACAGTCCGCAACAGCAAAGCGGTTACGTACGTCTGTCTGTCCGTCCGTCTGTTTACCAGATGGAAATACAATGGAGAGCAAAAGAAACGAGCCGGTTTATCAAACCGCCAAATTAACCACCACTCCCCATCCGCAGGGGAAGGAGAGAGGACAAAAGGAATTTGTCAGTCGCATTTTTTCGTCCATCAACTCCAGAGAGCAGTGGGAAAAAGGAAGAGAGGGTTAATGGAAATGTTTCCAGCGTGCGTATCGCCATTTTCATGTGGAATAGGAATCATTGCAACCAAACGGTCAGTTATGCATAGCCGTGATAAAATATGGATTCAGGTTGATGATCCTAGGTACTTCCAACATATTCTGGTTTTGCATTGCGGCCTGTGTGGAAATTAAGTGTTTTTGCGTCAGATTTTTTTAAATTTTCGCAAAATTCAAAATTATCAACATTTTATAAATCCTTTCCAAATTTTCAAAATTTTCCCTAAATTTCCCCAACTTTCCAAATTATTCGAAATATTCGCGTATTCCAAATGTTCCATATTTTCGATTTTTTTCAAATCAAACATCTTTTTTAAAATTCTCCAAGTTTCGAAACATTTCAAATTCCCCAAAATTTCCCTAATTTTCCAACGTTCCAAAATTTTTCAAACTTTCCTAAATTTTGTAGATTTTCCGAAGCTTCCAAATTTGCTGACTTTGCCAAATTATCCAAATTTAGTCGTGTTTGGATCACATAGCTAACTGATAAACCATTAATGAATTACGAGGGTTGCTGTATAACTCCGTCAGTCAACCAGTACGCAGACAGCTGTTTCACGCTTATTAGCGATCATCAGTGCGCCACACGTCGATTGAAGGAGATAGAGAGCATCGGAACTTTCAAAATACTGACAGTGCCTTCAGGTCCTTTGGGATAGGTACCCATGTCCGGTTGATTTTCTTCTTTCCATTGTAATTATTGTGGTATTTTTGTATTTCTACGGTTCCTCTGTGGAATCTGGCATAGTATGAAGACGTTGCGGCAAGAGCCTGAGTTTCTTCAAACTTGATCCTATGGCCTCCTTCGTTAATCGCATATTCGGCTACCGCTCATTTATCCGTAAAACCTAGTCGACAGCTAGCCTTATGTTCTGCAATCCTTGTGTTCATCGATCGTTTCGTTGATCCTATGTATACACTCCTACATGTGCATGGTATGCGATAAACCCCCGGTATTGTGAGTGGATCTCTTTTATCCTTCATCGTTTTCAAATATTCCTGTATCTTTCTTGTGGGCTTGCAGATGGTCTTGACGTTACACAGTACATTTACAATCTTGTAATGCGTAAGTCATTTTATTAAAGTGTTGACTATGTCTAAATTGTATGCTATTGTTTTACATTATCCGTTTCTTGATCAAGTAACTAGGCACAGAATTCAAAAAATACAAAGCTCCTGCTGACGTACTATATATAGGTCTTCAGAACTACAGACTTTCAGAATACTTTGTGTAACTGTTCGTCCAGGACTAACAGTTGCAAGTGTGGTACAAATGTGTTTGTTGTAAGGCTTGAAACTGACATATAATGAGGTGCTTATATAACTTTGTTGCGACCTCAGAGTCGTTTTATTTCTATGGCAAGGTCTATGTATTTAGATATCTTCGCAACGTAGGCGTTTTGTATATTCATATCGTTGGTAATAGCAATCAATATCTATCAAATAGGTAATTTTGCGTGGCTTTGGCTGAAAAACTGTACCTGGCCTGTTGGCTGGGATAGTCTTGTCTGTATATATTTCAACGACAAAGTATAGTTTCTATTGGTTGTTTTCGAGTACTGATATCGGTCTGCAATTGCAGAATGGGTCTGTGTTTTTTATTAGTTTGTTTGTTGTGACTGCAGAGATATGTCTAGCTGTGTACTCGATTTCAGCGAGAGTTTTGCATGCGCTTGTTATATAATCTATTTTTTCTTTCTGGTGGTAACAAGTCCTGCAATTATCATCGGTTATAGATGGATCTCTAATTTTATGTATTTATTGTAGCAGCCAGGTCTTCATTCATGTGATTTATGTAATATGCTGTCTATATTTGCTATGGAATGCTTTCTGCGACCAGGTGTTTCTTTTTTCTTGCTGTAATTGTATGAGATTGTATATGTCTGCTACGTGGTCTGGACAGAGGAGGGTGAGAGGAATAGAGTTCTTGTCTGCTCTTACTATTGCTCTATGTGAATTCGTTTGTTTGCTTTGGGAAACATTGAAATTTATTTGTCTTTTGCGGAGTGACTGTATATCTATAATTCCTTTGACCCCTTGTCTTCAGCCTATGGTAAGCCTTCCTCTCGCATAATTGCGGTAGCAACAAATGTTGACGGGCTGTAAGTCAACACCCGGACTATTATTTATCGGAATTTAGGAATCGCACAATATTACATGTCTGCAGGATTACAGACTCTGGAATGCTTTGTGTAACTTTTCGTCCAGGTCCAACTGTTGAAGGTGTTGTGTAAACGTGTTTGGTGTAAGGCCTGAGACACACATAATGAGGGGGACAATTGTGACTTTGTTTTGTTTCCAAAGTCGTTTTATTTCCATGGCAAGGTCCGTGCATTTAGATATCTTCCCAGCGTAGGCGTTTTGGATATTCACATCATTGGGAATGGCAATATCTATCAAATAGGTAATTTTGTCGGCCTATGACTGGAAAACTATATCTGGTCTATTGGCTGGGATAATCTTGTCTGTATGTATTTCAACGTCCCAGTATAGTTTGTATCGATCGTTTTCGAGTACTGATGTCGGAGTGTAATTGTAATATGTATCTGTGTTTTCTATTAGTTTGTTTGTTGTGGCTGGAGCTTGGTGTATGACCTTAGCACTTCTTATTATTATATTATTATTCTGATTTGCTAAGTTCATCTCGCATGATAGCGGTACGGTGACAGGTTGTGCCAAGTCAACAACTGAATTATTACTGGTTTGAATTTAGGATGGATCTTACAATATCACAGGTCTTCAGGATGACAGATTTTTGGAATACTTTGTGTAACTTTTCGTCCAGGTCTAGCTGGTGCAGGTGTGAATTATTATATCTAGGTAGTAGTTTATCACAATTTTGAGTGTTTGAGTGGCATAAGAGGGGAAGGGTGGTTGTGAACCAGTTGAAAATAAACACCGTCTTGTCAACCACAGACTGCACGAACTGCCACAAGAAATTGCAGAAATGCATTTCTGATAGTATTAGTCTGCTTTACGGTTTCAATAAAAAAATATTCACGAAGATTTAGAGTACCGGAGCCGAAAGTCAGGGCAAGATGGGTTCCAAAAGTGATGACGGATAAACAAAGAGCGAATCGAGCGACAATTTGTCACTTTTGTCCCCAATAGAAAAGATAACAGCAACCAAATCCACAACTTTTAAGTAACGTTACATGTGACAAAAATTGGTTCATCATTACGACACTGTGTTGAGGTCTCAAAGTGTACAATGGGTGCATAAGACCGCAGAACGCCAAAACTGTTACAGGTGCTGGTAAAGTGAGGCACCTGAAGAACGTCCGTTTTATCAAGACTTCGGTAGGACGCTGTATCATCAAGAGTGAAAATTATGGTTCAGCCCCCTACTCTCCAGACCTTGCTCCATGTGATCCTTATTTATTTCCTGAAGCCAAAAAAAGATTGAGAGGTCAGAAACATGAGACTGGTTAAACAGAGAGCAACAAAATGGTTTTTCAGAAGTTCAAGACAAGTGGATAAAGCGACGGGATAAGTTCACTGAACAGAATGAGGCGTACTTTAAAGGTTTTTCAAATAAATATTTAATAGTTATACTATAGCACCAGTCTCGTTACGTTCTGTTACATCCTCGTAACCTAGCCACTCATCCTTATGAGAACGAAAAAACCTGTCCTGAGGCAATACGTTGTAGCAGGAATTCCATAATAAAAAGTCATTGCAATTTAAGCCAACGTGTTATTAAGGGGAAGTCGGAACTGCTATCACTGCGCTCTATCACGGATATGAAGACTTTTAAGGAAGGACTACCTGGGGTTTTATTAAGTTTAGTTACACCCGTGGTACAAGGAGCTTTTGTAAAGGTAATTGTTTTAGGGTGCCAGTACAATAAGAACAACTATCGAGACCGGTTGATACAATATTACAGCAGCCGCGGTACTCTGGTATTTAGCCTCTGCCTGCGCGGTCTGCTCAGTTATAAAAAAATAGATTTAGAGGTAGAAAATTGAGTAAGTATTTAGTACTTTTCAGGCAAACATGCATGAAAAACTGGAGTCAAATGCATTGATTAACTCAGTACTTTCCACACATAACGGTGATATCATCTTATTATTTTCCCATTGCATGAAGCTATAGTCTGAGATTCCCTGGCAACTAAATCATCGCCCGCCCGCCCTCAAAGTAGCATCCAACAGAAAAAGTCTCGTCAATAGTTTCTTGCATCTCTGTAGGAACTAGGACGATACAGTTTTTAGTCTGCAAGCTTCAATTGGACGAAACATAATGATCAGGAATCCCAAAATTGCCTAAAAACGAAGTTGGAGCTATTTTCAGTTTTTTATTATTATTGCTTACACTATTTCTAAAAACGACACACATTTTCTATTCTCGCCACGGTAATAATACTGTGTCGAAATGTCTTCAAAATTAAGTTCAGGTTACACAATACAGAACGACCTAAAGCAATACATCAGTATACATCAGACAAGTCTGTAATAGGTGAGGCAATGTTCCGATGAACCTAAAAAGTAAATTATGCCGAATGTAAGAAGTTTTACAGTTTTACAGCCTCGCATCTGCCAACCACCCCAATTTCACCCCCACCCAAGAAAAAAGTAGAAAATGATCAGATACCCCTAATACGCCTAAAAACGAAATTTGAGCTGTTTGTATATTTTATGTCTTTTTCTCATTATTGCGCCGCCACTGACACGATTTCTAAAAACTATACGCGCTTTTCATCCTCGGTAAGATAGTAATACATTGACAAAGTTTCTTAAAAATCAATTCCATAGTTCACACGTTACTCAAAACAGAACGGTCTCAAGTAATATTCGTATGTATACATCAGAAGTCCCTTGGATTCTGTAATGGACAAGGCAATGTTCGGATGGACCTAAAAAGGGTATTATGCTGCTAGGTCTTTCTTTCACAGGTCAATTGATAGCCCATTATGAATAGAACAAATTTTTGAGTTGTTACAATCCCCCACCCCAATTTCACCCCACCCGAAAGAAGTAGAAGATGATCAGGAACACCCAAAATACCTGAAAATGAAGTTTGATGAACATTTAAATTTTTTTTGTTTTTGGCTAATTACTCCGCCGCCAATACACCGATTTCAAAATTATAGCATCATCGCCTACTATACTGTATTCAATCCCAAGACAGACTACACATAAACAGTCGCATGCAGCATTAGCGTGGTTACTGTCCGCTGCCATCGGCGAACGCGCTAGCTATAGTCCAGTGCAATTATGGAATTTTATATTACTATTTAAAAGAGTTGACCTATTAACCCATTCCAACTTAAAAATAGCCAGTTGCCAGTTTGAAATGATCATTTAGGCAATGAACACTTGACATCGCATATTTGGATCTGATTTCCAGTCAGTCTTGGGGGTTTTTACTTTCCGGATTATAACATACAATTCACACATAGTGTACTGGACTATTAGGGACCCTACCGACATGAGCCGATCACGCACGCTGGCTTGTTTTCATTTAGTCTGGCTTGGCTGTGAATACAGTATAGGTCCCCACAGCCTATCGGTACCCAAATTTCATCACAATCCATGCAGAGAATACTGAGATTACGAGGCTAGAAAAACGCGAACGGACGGGCCGACAGACCGAAAGACAGACAGACATCGATTTTCGTTAACGTTGCAAAGCGTATTATCTCAATATCAAAAATTTTCGTGATCACAATACTCCCCTTACCTATATGTATGGAAAGTAAAATGGATTCAGGAGGCTTGACTCAGTCGTTCCCACGGATCGGTACAAACAAAGTGTTGAAAATTCATTTCATTCAAGATAAATGTTTTCAAGTTACGTGCTTTAGCTATAGAAATCATCATTATCTTTAAAAAAGAAGTTTGAACGATTTCGTATTTTTGTTTTTTGATGATTAATATATCGCCACTGGAACGGATTTCAAAAGCTATAGATCATTTGTATTTCTAGTGCAGTAGTAATACGGTGTTGAAATTTCATTAGAAACAAGTTAGAAGTTTCCAAATGGCAGGTATTTAATTTTTGTTTTTTAGGTAAAAGAAATTCTGTCCAGATATAGGGATCATAAAAATTTACAGGCTATTTTCTTACTGTGATGACGTCTCGTAGTATGATCAGGCGTCTGAAAAGTAGGGGACATCACCAGGATTATAATATTTTTATAATAATTGAATGTACTTTATAATGTCAAACAACTTTTGAGTTTTTAATCCTTCGACGTCCCTACCACATAAATTTCCCAAAAAAATCATAGTGACCAGGAAGCTCCAAGCTCAATGAATACAAAGTATGAAGGTTCAAAGATATACCAGCTTATTAGATACTGTGAGTTCACAGCGTAAGTTGAATTCTTCTAGACGTTTATTTAAGTAAAAATAGTAAACAGAACATATTTTCCATGAAGCATGGCGCAGTATTAGTTGCTTTACAGTATAGATGTGTTGCTGATTCAATTTACGCTGCTTTTTCCAAAGCATTCAACAAGGTAGGTCACACAAAAGTTGTGAAGGCTTACGATGTACCTGGAGCGTCTTTCTGATAGGACTAAAATAAAATCGCACAAATCACATGCTTTCAGAGTCGGTTCAGGTGTACCTTAGGGTAGGTATTAATATTTTTATTATAATGACATCACGTAGGCCTTTCATCATTGTGAACATGTGTTATATATATTGACATCTAAAAAATGCTATAAAATACATGAAAAAATATCAAGGTCAGACAAGTACATCTAAACCTTTTTCAACGGACAATTGCACGTATCTCAATTCAGTGAATTATCAATATATACAGGTATCAAAGAAAATTGACTCAGTATTAAACACCTATAAACTCAGTGCTCATTTAACATAACAGTTACAATTGTTAGAGAGTTCAGTTTGACACAAAGCTGTCTATTTATCATAGCATCGTTGATTATTCTGCAATACGGCATAAAAGAGAATCCCTAAAACGAGATACTAAGGACATTCGCAGCATCTTTGTCATCACAGTATTATGATATTCACTGGAACGTGTTCAGGGTAAATTCTTACATTATATAGACTTCAGACTTTCTATACCTGAAGGCCATATAAACCATAATGACTTGTTAAAACTTTTGCATTACAGGCACTCTTAAAACGCAGATATAACTTTGGGACTTTTATATCTAAACTTGCAAATGGAGTAATCGATTCCCTGATCACTCACAGAGTTTATATTATCACACTATGAGCGTCAGTCTTTTTTACCGCATACTGCATACTCAGTAATCTCTTTATTCATAAGAATAGAATGATGCCAAAGACAAGTTTGATATTTTCAAGACATCTACCAATGAGTTAAAAAACCTTGATTGGGGTACCAGTTTAATTGAATAAATAAATAAGAGATAACAATTTGTCGTGAATTTCTTTACTATGAAGAGATTTACTCTGACAGATTCATTTTCTGGTTTGGTTGTCCAGAATTGTTTCTAGAAGATTGTAGGTTTGAAAAGCGAAAAAATATAGGGGACGACATTTCACATAATTTTTCTTCTGGTAAAAGACAAGAAAACATACCTTTTATGCCACGTTAAGAGCAATCTACTTGGCCATACCTGTAACAAAGATTAAAAAATGACAATTATTGTATGATATTTTATAGTTTAAAGTAATCAGTTCAGTATTCAGTTCAAAAAATCTTCACAACTGGACTGAAATTGAAAAAAAGACAGAAAATGTAAGACGCTCATAATAATTTCAATAACTTCTAAAAAATCCACCGCTAAACCCAATGACTATTACTCATAATAGACAATATTCAGCAGTTTTTGTTTCAGAAAAAAATGAGTAGCTAAATACAAGTAATGTTTTTACTAGTAAACTTTCATTAGGCTCATTTGATAGATATTTTTTCTCTTTTCAACGATATAATCAATCCAACGTTAGTATACAATTAAAAGATAATGTCACAAAATGAAATTAAAAACTTGTTTAATCCATCAATAACATTATTCTACTGTGTCTTCCACATCGTAATAAGTTGAGCCTATACGTTTCTTATCCATTTGAAGACAAAATGAAATTGGCAAAAAATTCACCATTAACTGCATGACGCCTATCACGAAAAGCTTGAAATAGTTTCTGGCCATTTTGGGCAAAATTTTGAACACCCAGCCATAGCCATGGCCAACATAGCTGTTAATTCAAACGGTCTTCAACCCCATTTTTTAATGCAATAATATAAACTACATATTCGAAAGAATATTTCTAAACATTATTTATTTTCGTATCTATTTTACCTTTAAATACAAAAAGACGCTATTCTATCATAAGGGCTCATGTTAAAATTATGGTTTTCAATCGTTAGTTACTGTTTGAAATGATCGATAAGAAGGTTTGAATTCTTGATGGTAGATACATATGTGATTAAGCTTATGAATGCTGAAAAAATGATTTCATCTACCAACAACTATAGTGAACGAATGTTTTTTGCCAAAAAAAAGAAAGGCTGTCTCATAAAACAGCTGCTAAACAATGTCATTTACTTAAAATTATTTTTTTGTTGAATTTTATACTATGATAGAGGCCACAGCTATGGTCGAAATATCAGTAAGTTCATCTCAAGCATATGTAGTTTTAGAGGGCCAGTGAATCACAAGCTTCGAACGGCTATGACTAAGAAAATAAATGACTAAAATTTTGCAGGTTGCCATCACTGAATTGAGTTTTTTTCGCTTTTTTGTTTTGTTTTAAAGCTACGTCAACTGTCAGGGCTATTGGCCGCTTATTCAAATCACTTTACTCATCAGGTTAGATCCTGGTTATTAAGCGCATTACAACCAAGACGAGAGCATAACTCGGTATCTAAATTTTCCATTAGTAAACTGTTGATTTGAGAAACAACATAACCTTTTTTATATTTTGCGGCATGGACAAACAATCCTTCAGGTTTACTGCAAGGTTAAAGGAGTGGCGTAGGTCTTCAGTTTCGCGACACTCAAGTACAATGTGGGTTACCGTTAACCGTTCGTGGCACACATTACAGATTGGTGGTTCACGAGCAAGTAATAAGTGTGAGTGTATTATATACGTGTATGTATGTCCTGTTCTGAGTCGCTGTAGATGAACCCTTTGCTCCCGTTGGAGATTTAGCAGAGGTGTCCATGGCGCAACATTGGGCTTAACTTGCCCAAGTTGTGTGTCTACATTTTTCCAGCGTTGCTGCCAGTCTTCCAGCATCCGTTTGGTACACATTTGTTTTCGTTCGGTCAGCTTGACTCCAGGAACATCTATAATAGATGAAGCAGCAGCGCTTGTGGCGGCAATACCTGCGGCTTCATTTACTGTAATTCCAGTGTGTCCAGGTACCCATACAAAAATTATTTTGATGTTGTTATCTGCTATTTAATTATGACAGGAATTATTCTTAAAAGAGTCCTGAAAATGCGATCGAAATAATGGAGTTTCGTACGTGGGTTAATATGCTCTTTTTTATACACTCTATTAAAATTTATGTTTTGAATTTTCCAACCACCGCGCCGGTTATACAATGGAAAGAAATGCTTCAGGTAAACACAACAACGTGTAATTGAAGTCGAAGTTATTTCATTACTGGCGGTATTTAAAAGTTTATTTTAATCAACCGACAGCGGGCCGGTGGGTAGGAAGGTAACTCCAACTCCTCATAAACTCCTATTTAGAGAGTAAGTTCCGGTTCAATTTTAACCAACATCCTCGTCATCAGCACAAACTTACAACGAGAACTTTCGAGACGCGGTTGTAGGGGAATTTTGCATGTACCTTGCTTACCATTTTCTGATTTTCTGTTCTCATGTGGAGAGGGCAACTGTCAAACTTTAGTTCTCCTAAGGTATATAAAGTGAACTTGTCTAGAGGTAGTAATCTATCCGTACTTTCAACTTCAAGGAAGGCGAGAGATTTTGTAGGGGGAGAAGTAGGTACTCTTAAATTTAAACATTTCAATCCAATTATATACTTATTTACTTACTTAACATTTATTGATCACCTATATAAATTGTCCGGTCATCGGTATCGGAGACTTTAGGGGGACAAGATACAGTATTTTTTATAAGTAGTCTTTCTCTCACCATAATATAGGCATTTTGTTTTTTTTTAACCGAAGCATGGGTGTTGTACTAATTAAGCCATCGTTGCCCAAGTAGAAGGCCTAGAGACACAAAGTAAGTCTCATTCGATTGCGAAACATGTAGACCATACACTAGTGGTAGATATTTTCCAAAGTTTATTCCATAAAAAGGCAAAAAATTGTTAAAAGAAAATAATTATGTAATTTTTTGCGTTTTTCTACGATTTTAGCTTTTTCAAAAAATCTGAGCTGTTAACTTACATTTTTTTATTTCTAAGCGATTCATGATGTTTCCTAAAAAAGCTATACGTCTTAGCCCTAGGTAAAGTAGTTTAGAAGCTATGATGGTTTGAATATGGCCCTTCATTGTCTAATTCGGCAGTCGAAAAGGCAATAAATTAGAATACTTAAGGTCACGACATTTATTTTGAAAAAAAAAACAAATGCGACAACCATTGTTCAAAATGGCCTCCTTGGTGTGGCAGACATGGTGTTGCTCTTACTGACACATGTTGGTTGCATAGGGCAACTGATCATCGCTTTGTCACTCCGTTATTGATTACCGACTTGAATAATTTTGCAAATAAGCTCCTCGCTTGTATTTGGCACGTTGACCTAAAATCTTCGTTTCATTGTACCCCATAAGAAAATATCAAGAGGGGTCAGGCCCGGTGAAAGCGATGGCTAAGCGATCATTCCACCGCATCCAATGCACGGCGAATATCGTTCATTTAAATGGCTTCATAATTTGCAGTACAAATTATAACAATTTATAACAAATGACAAGCAATAAACAATACTATAGCAATGTGGACAAAAACTCATACACAGAATGTGGGCATTATGCATGGAAAATAGTATTCTACCTCAGTAAGTAATTATTATATAAAACAATTTTTTAAATAAAAATTGTTTAATGTCGTATTCGTATTTCCCGTCATAAAGCAATATTCAGTTGTTTTTGTTTCAGAAAGCAAATGAGTAACAAAAAACAATTTTTTTAATAGCAATGTGGGTGCCCTTTCCTATGCTTAATATATCAATAACATTATCTCTATCTATCTATCTAGTTTGTATTTTCCATGAAAGTAAAACAAATGAGCCTGTACGTTGCTTGTTACCCATTAACAAACGTAAGACGATAGCCCAAGACATTAAGGGTCTAGGGTATAGCGCGCGAAATTGATAATCCAGAAAAAGACGTATTCCCGTGTTAGCGAGGAGGTGTGGCCGCCTATTCCCTTTCTCCAGTGTGTGTGTCTAAGATGAGGGGAGATAAGTCCAAAAATCCAAAGGTAAGGTCAAAAGGTCCAAAGGTAAGGTCCAAAGGTCGCCATAAAAATGAATTTCGCATTTCGAAGCTCCTGACGTTACCTTTTAAACTTACAGTAACGACTCAAAGAGCAAATTGAAGCAGAAAGCTTGCGCTTGTGCAACTATTTAGCCTTTTTTGATATCGTGTTTGGTTGTTAAATTACTGGCATCTATGGAATGTATGATTTTGCATTGCGA
Source organism: Callosobruchus maculatus (assembly GCA_951848785.1). Taxonomy (NCBI): domain Eukaryota; kingdom Metazoa; phylum Arthropoda; class Insecta; order Coleoptera; family Chrysomelidae; genus Callosobruchus; species Callosobruchus maculatus. The sequence goes on from CATOUR010000036.1 coordinate 555,252, forward strand.
GTTTTTTTGCACAATAAAAAACTTTTTTGAGAAAATCGAAAATAGTTGTAATTCATTAAGGTCTTAACTATCGCCTTCTGAAATATTACATATGTAAATTAAAAATAGAGTGAGTTATGCGAGAAACTGTGAGTCCGTGTTTTACATGGCAAATACGTATGTATAAATGTGTGTATCCAGGCCCCTTAAGAGTAGTTTGAAAATGATTTCTAAGTATTTTGGAAACAAATTTGAGCCTCCACAGTGCACCGTTGTTTTATTTTGATGTTAGGTGCATACTAGAATAATGTTACTGATGTAATAAACTTAATAGACTTTTAATTTTTTTGAACATTCTCTCATATCTGGGTACTTGCATGTTATGTTATTGAAAAGAAAAAAACTCTCTATCAATGAGCCCAATGAGAGGGTACACTGCTATTTGGACAAAAAATTATAATTATTTTCAGAAACAAATACAACTGAATACTGCCGGGTTATGGGAAATACGATCTTAAGCTTCGGCCACACGTGCAAGCTTTACCTCGTACTTACTTGTGCGAATTAGTTTATATAGGGAAGCTTGTGGGTGCGGACAGTAAGAAGTTAGCTCGCGCAAACCGAAAAGCGCGGCTTGTGGAAGTTTCAGTCTGCTGAAAGTTTCGACCTGCGCAAACTGGTTTGCATAGGGTTCAGCTTTAAGGATATCATCATCTATCTGAAATAGTTAGTTTCCGAATTATTAAATAATGGCACACATACGTTCATCACAGAATTTATTGATTTGTACTGCTCATTACCATGTCTATGGAAAATTAAATCAAGGGAATATTCTGATCGGATTAAGAAACACGAGACATATGAAGAATGGTAGAATGGTTGCTCCCTTAGTTCCCTTCTTAAATTCACATGGGAATACTCGCTGAAATATTGTTTTTGGACGTTTTTGTGGTACCTGATTATTTGGGATGAGTGGAAGTACTCGGTTGAGGTCTCAAATATAACCATTTGTTTCTTCCCAGTTTCTAATTCTTTCCAGGGTAACCAAAAACATAGTTTTTTATAACTTAGCAGACAGTGAAGGCAAAGCCTGAATGCCACAACACCGGGGCTGCTATGAAAATGTTATGTTAGGGGAAATTTGTTGACAGGAAACTTGAATAGGTCGACACCCGTAGGCTTAGTAAATGCATTTTCTGGCATTCTATTTCAAGGTCTGGGTGCACCTCGAAAAAGGTGCGGTCGTACCGTTTGATCCTTGACGTATGAAGAACGACCCCCTTGGAATGAGATGTAGCAGTTTCACGGGAGCATCTAATATGCTTTATCAGCGGCAGAATCATAAATAACAGCTCAGAGGGGCAGATTCCGTACGAATACCGGTAGAAAAGTGAGAGATCACAAACCGCACGTCATAGGCTGGGGGTGTCGCGTTGAGTTTAGATTACTGATCAATCGATACGTCCTTGTCTGGACCGCATCAAGTATAAACAGGGTAGGGTGGCCCAGGTCTTAACTGGGCTTTATACGGCGTAAGAAGGTGGAAAGATGGTGAAAAGTATTTGCTGGCCCAGAAAAGGTATCCGAGCTTTTTTCTGGCAGCCGATGATGTTTTTTTGTGATGTCGATACCTAGAAGCTTGAGTGACTTCTCTGCGCCTGATGCTTCATTACAACCGAGTGCTCACCTTGGTACTTTTTGTTTGAAAGCGCACGATACTGAGTCTTGAAAGCACTGAGTTTTACAATGGTTTTGGGTCAAATAAACCGTCTATTACAATATTTTCATTTCTATATTACCTCTGCGGTACATCATGAGGCGTTATGGCAGCCACTATGCAATATTCACCTCTAGGACTGGAGTATTCTACTGCTGAGTATCGTGCTGCAGCTTGAATCAATAGTCTCTACCAAAAAGTGTTACCCAACTCACCCATGAGGCTCATACCAAGTATCATCCGGTCTACTCTGACCTGTGGCATCCCAATAGTATGCTATAATCAACACACCTCCGCAGGTCCAAACGATGATTTTGTGTAGCCAACATTTCTAAACGCAAGATAGCTGAATCCGATTGGCTTTGATTTTGAATGGGCAGAGAGCGCCCAAGAACAGTATCACGCGATGCTGCATACTTCAACAAATGCTTGACTTTGTGCTTCCACAGGAAACATGACAAGAATCAGAATCCAACATGTCAAATGCCTGGACTCCCTCTTAAGTGGGGTAAAATACAGTGTCCTCTATATAGATATGGATAGTCTGATTCAAGTTTTATCTGGCTTTTAATCATTTGTACCCTCTGTTTTCTTTGTCGGAGATCGGATTGAAACCATTTCTTTATATTGTCTTGTACGCCATATTCTTCAAGTTTTGTTCATTAAAAGCTCTCTGTCCTGACAGTCATACGACTTAGATAGGTCTAAAAATAGGTCCAAGGTTAGCCAATCTTTTTCTTTTAGGTCTAGTACTTTTTGTGAATTGGAATGTCGCTGTTTGAGTTGATATGCTTTTCGCAAAGCATGGCTTTCCGCTAAAAATATTACAAGTACTAAAAGAACACAAAACTTTATTACACATCATACAGCGTGGGCCAATAGAGAGTGGATGGAAGATTGTGGGCTTACTAAAACGTATTTAGACAATACATCACTTGAACATGACATGACCTTAAGGGATATACTTTCACTTAAACTTTGACGTTTATACAGGGTGAGTCATATCAACATATTTTTTCAATAGAATCCTCTATATATTATTGCATGTTTGGACCCTTTGTGAATTCTACTGTAACTTTATGTATCATATACATATGGAACTTTAAACCAACCGTTTAGGTGCAAATCACCATTTTTGATATAAGTAGGTATCAGAAGAAAAAAATGAATATCACTTCGAACTCAGAACGCCATGACGGCCGTGCAACTAAGCATGAAATGCGTCACCTTAGGTCAGACGGTTAAATTTGAATTCTTTTTGTACTTGGAGAAATCGGTAGATTATTTAAGTAAACATTAGTCACAAGTAACTTGATTTTTTCAAATAGGAGTGCCTATTTTTGTTTATAAGATAAAATGTAAAATTGGATTACCGATATCCGATCCTCCATATCAATCTATTTTAGTTTCCATTTTATTTCAAATGTTTGGCCAAATCGGTGTTTTTCAATTTTCCTGCGCATAAGCAAGCTAGCAGGCCATGAAGAACAAACAAAACGCGACAAGATTATAAAAATCCCATATAACACATCAGCTGTAACCGGAGACAACAGCGGTAAGATATCTAATGTCAATGAGAAGTTGGGGTATGACAGAAGTATTTTTTAGTGCCTACTTGCTATTGGTTCTACTAGAGTTTGGCAACTTTCCAAAATCATTGAAAATTTTTAAACAAAAGAAAAACTACCAGCGATTGTTGCTTATGGTCCAAAATCTTCAGAACGAAATTTCAAACTTAACGGGATAGAAAAGTAGTCATTTCCATTATGTTAATTATATTTTATAATTTAAATAGACTGCAATTCACTTTTCAATTTCTGTCATTTTGTTATTAAGTAGAAGTACCTACTGCGGTGTCGTTACTTTTGACTAACGGACTTATGACGTTAAATGTAAAAATTTATTTTGAAGATATTCTACCATCAGCAACAATCACTGGTAGTTCTTCTTTCATTTAATTTTTTTACCTGACGCACGCGAAATAGTTCTGATCATTTGAATTTGAATATTTGGTGATTGTATAATACTTGTTTGGTAGGGTTTTGACTTGGGCTGAAGAGAGAAGAGTGTATTGAGTATTAACCGCAGATTTGGCCAGGTTGGTCTGGTGATTGGTATCGAAGTGGAAATTTTGAAGGACATTTCCGTCAAGCCGTGGTTGAGGTCCGGCATAGTTCCTTCTGTCGACTGTGTGTGAACAGATTTGATCGATTGACCGTAAGTGCATTTATTTGGTAATGTATCAAAATGGTTAATTGCGAAAATTGCCAAACGCTGATATCCCGCACAAGGCCAGCTGTTTTTTGCGAGGCGTGCAAAAAGTCAGTACATTCCTCATGCATTTCCAAAATAGATATACTGGCTGCCATGAATAACACTCCTGGGCTGACTTGGAAATGTAACGAATGTATTCGTACCTGCATTGTTATCAATCAAGCGGATATTTTGAAAATGCTGGACGGTAAAATTGAAGAGGTAGTAGTTGCTGTTAAAAAACACGTTTCGTCAATTTCTGATGATATATCTCGATCCATACGACATTCGCATAGCAATACTGAAGATAATAAGCCCATTAAATATGCAGATGTGGTGAAAAATAAAACAAGACCTGCATTAATTATTAAACCAAAAAATGCGAATCAAGAAATTAACCAGACTAAATCGGATATCCTGAGTCATGCTAATCCGGCTGAAGCAGAAGTGCAGCTAACTCGTGTCCGCAACGTGCGTGATGGTGGTATCCTTATTGGATGCAAGTCTCAAGAAGAGAATCGGAAACTGAAGGCTATGGTCCAAGAGAAGCTATCCGATAATTATGAAGTAAGAGAAGTCGGTGGCGTGAATCCTCGTATACGTCTGGTGGGGATGAACTGCAAGTATTCTGACGAGACACTAAAGAATTTAATTTTAAGCGGTAATTCGGCCTTATTTTCAGATAGTTGTGACTTCAAAATTATTAAACATTTTCCAACTAAAAAGAATGACAAAATCTTCCAGGCTATAATACAGTTAGATAGAGTTAGCTATGAAAAAATTATGAGAGCTGGTCACTTGTTTGTCGGGTTGGATAGCTGCAGTGTATTTGATGCGATTGATATTTATCGTTGTTTCAAATGTAACGAATTTCATCATTCATCTAACAGATGTACTAAGCCAGTAACATGTCCTGTATGTAGTGAAAATCACGAACTGAAGCAGTGCAAATCTCAGATACGGAAATGCACAAATTGCTTACAATTACATTTAAAAGATCAATCTGTTGCTGTAGATCATGCAGTTTGGGAAAAAGACAAGTGCCTGGCGTACAACAATGCGTTAGAACAGTTGAAACGAGATATCTTGTACTAAATATGGACAATAGTAACTCATCAGGATATATATCAATAGCGCATCTAAACTGTAGATCACTATTTACAGGTTTTGAGCAAATTTCGTCTTTATTAGTTTCTAAATCTTATGATATTTTGGCTGTGACAGAAACATGGTTGTCGGAGGAAATAGAGTCAGATGCAGTTGCTGTGGACGGATATATTCTATATAGAAAGGATAGAGTAGGTCGTGGTGGGGGTGTAGGGTTCTATGTGAAACAGTCTATGCAGTGTAATATTATTGATTACAGTATGGAAAATATAGATAGCTTAGAGTATTTGTGGATAAACATAAAGATTCATGGAAATAAGTTTTGTGTATGTGTTATTTATAGGCCACCGCAAACCAGGTTACAGGACTGTTTGCAGTATCTTGAAACTACACTACCTGAATGCCTTTTGGAGTTCGACAACATAGTGGTTCTTGGCGACTTAAATTCTAACTTCCTTGAGGCCGATAATAAAATACTGGAATGCTTTTCATGTTATGGTTTCCGGCAAGTTATTCAGGAACCGACTCGAATTACAGAACGCTCGTGTACATTAATTGACCCCATTTTTGTTTTGAGTTCTTATTCAATCCCCTCCGCTGGTACTCTTAATGCTGATCTTATATCGGATCATCAGCTGGTTTACTGTAACCTTTGTGTTCAGTTGAACAAGCCCAAGGCAAGATTCATACATTTTCGAGATTTTAGACACTTTAACGAAGAATTATTTTCAGAAGATCTTAAAAGTATTGACTGCAACGAAATCTTCTATTCTAACAACATTGATTTAAAAGTAGCATTGCTAACAGAGAAAATGAATGCATTATTTAGTATCCATGCACCATATAGGTACGTTAGAGTCAAAAAACCGTTTGCTCCATGGCTAACTGACAATTTAAAGCTTATCTTCAAACTTAGAGACCAAGCTCTAAATAAATTTAAATCCAACAGAACAGCTTCTAATTGGAAGGAATATCAAAATTTGAGAAATTATGCACTGGATTCGCTAAGGAGAGAAAAGGCAGGATATCTCCAATATTTGCAGCGTGAGAACAATCAAAAAGAGTTTTGGAAAACCTTGAAGGCCATGAAAGTACAACAGCAAGCTAGTGTAACCTTACCTTTAAATTTACAGGATCCGGATCAAATAAATGATTATTTCACTTCTGTATATAATATTAGCGATAATTGTAGGGAAGCTATCAATTATTACAAGAATCATTTGCACTCTGCATTCACTTTTTCATTAAAGCCAGTTGACACCAAAATAGTTGCAGATGTGCTGAGTTCGCTTAAATCCAATGCTTCTGGCATAGATGGCATTACATTACGTATGCTAAAATTGTGCTTACCCGAAATTTTGCCACATATAACGCACATTGTCAGTTGCTGCCTAGAGGTGGGCTATTTCCCAGAAAATTGGAAGACATCCGTAATAAATCCTATGCCTAAAGTTAATAATCCGACAAATGTAAAAGACTTGAGACCTATAAGTATTTTATGTGTTCTTTCAAAAGTGCTGGAGAAAGTAGTATACCAACAGATAATTGAGTATGTTAATGATCTAAACATTATACCGGATTCCCAGTCAGGTTTTCGAAAGGGATATAGTACTATCTCTGCTCTGTTAAATTTAACAGATAATATCATAAGAGCGCGCGATAAAAAGATGGCTTCTGTTTTAATATCTTTGGATTATTCAAAAGCGTTCGATTGTCTAGATCACGACCTCATTCTTGCTAAATTACAATATTATGGTTTTGATAGCAAGTCAATAGCCTTTTTCAACTTCTATCTTAAAAACAGACATCAAATGGTTACTGTCAATGGTGCATATTCTTCGCCCACGAATATCACATCTGGTGTGCCACAGGGTTCCGTACTAGGCCCTCTTCTATTTTTACTATACACAGCAGATCTTGCTAAAAATACGACGTCCTGTGACATACAAACATATGCAGATGATACTCAAGTGACTCATCATTTTCCTCCAGAGACTGTGCAAAATGCATCTCAGGCAATTAACAGGGACCTTGCTATAATTTATAATTATTCTTCGGAACACAATCTCAAACTCAACCCTGATAAGTGTACGGCTATCCTGTTCTCGTCAGAAAATAAGAAACCTGAGCTTAAATCCAATTTGAGCCTACAAATTTGTGGTAGCGCAGTGCAGTTTCAAAACGCTTCAAAAAATTTAGGTTTGCTTATTGATGATCAATTAAGGTTTAGAGAGCATGTAAGCTCATTGATTCAACGTGCATATATGCGTCTTAGGCTGTTATATACCAATAAACACATTTTGAACGAAAAATTGAAGAAAAAACTCTGTGAAACTCTAGTTCTCTCTATTTTTCAGTATTGTTCCAGAGTTTATTTTCTATGTTTAGATTATAATACTGCGCATAGGTTACAGAAGATTCAGAATACTTGTTGTCGGTACATATTTAATTTGAGGAAATATGACCATGTTTCAGCGAAAATTAAAGAGTTAAATTGGCTAAAAATGCATGAGAAATTTAAATACAATCTCCTTATCTTTATTCAAAAGCTACTCAACACATCACAACCGTCGTATCTTCGTGAAAAACTGATTTTTAGACACAATATTCACAATGTCGATATCAGACATAACCTAACGCTTACCATGCCACTGCATCTGACTGCTTTATTCAACCGAAGTTTTACGCATAGCGCTGTTGCAACTTATAACTCCTTACCTGATAGTTATAAAAAATTACCTTGGAGACGTTTTCCGAAAGACGTTTTCAATTATTTAATGTTGAAATTTTAGATGTTTAATCGGAATCAACTATTGCTGGTTCTATTATTTGTTTGAATTATATTATTTTAGACATCACTTGGTTGTAATGTAAATAAATGTTCTTTATACTTAATTACCATAAATGTACTGTAATGGAATTCTGGTTTATTCTACAATAGGTTAAGTGTAAGAATAGCTGAGCTAAACTTCGCCTATTGTAGATTGAAGAAATAAAGACGATTTATTATTATTATTATTATTATTATTAGAGCTGAGATTAGAGTTCGTTCGCGTCTTCTTACTATGTTGAAAACCACCGATTTAACTGTGAATTTGAAATAAAATGAAAACTAAAAAAGCTTGATATTGATAATCATATATTGTTAGAAAGAGAATCAAAATATATATTTGATCCTATAAACAAAAATAGGCATTCTTATTTGAATAAAGTTCCTTGTGATTGAAGTTTCCTCAATTAATCTACTGATTTCCCAAGTACAAAAAGAACTGCGATGTTCAATTTCTTTCTGCTACCTACTTATACCAAAAATGGTGATTTGCGCTTAAACTGTTGGTTTGAAGTTCCATATGTAATACATAAAGTTACATTACCACACTGTGTATTCAAAAAGTTTTGAGAAACTGTTTAATATGCTTATTAGCGGATAATTACTCATACTGTCTTTCTCAGAATAATAGGAAAATTATATTCTAACTCGAAAATGCGTGGGAAGTTTTCAGTCACTCTTCCTCTACTCTGTTCTACTTTAAAATAATTGACCCGTTTGGAGATCAATTGAAAATGATTTTAACCTAAAATATTTGTTAGGACGCTCCTCTCGATTTCTCCCACCTTCCCAGCTCAAGCAAGACAATTTGCATTCATGCCGCGACTTCGCTCTTCTCAGTACACCAGCGTCCTGAGATTTCCTCAAACACCGTGTATACACCAAGTGTAATTCGCCATTTAGCTTTAAATTACTTTCAGGACTTTTATCTCCCGGCTTATTAAAAAATTTGCATAGCACACTGAGCGACGTTTGTTCGCTGAAATTATAACTAAGTCAACAAATGCGATTTGAATGCTAAGTCCTGTCGTTCAACAGCAGGCATCAGGAATAATGCAGGAAAGGGTCCAACTATAAACAGTAATAAAATTAAATTAAGTATGTTTGGAGCGTACAGGAGGGAGACACAGACTTGGTACTCAGACAAGGAAGCAAACGATAGACAGAGCTGGCGCAAATATCTAATTTAGATGTCTAGATCACCCAACATCCGAAGATAGCCATGACAAGAAGGGTTACTCTAACACGTGGACTGCCACACTTTAAAAAAGTCGGCCTCGGGGCTACTATTTTTCGTATAATTTTTAACCAGTGAGCTTTTTTATGTAATCGTGTTTTACGATATTTATGTAAAACTATACTGTAGATAAAAAGATACCTTCCAGCCCTCTAAGATAACAAGCTCTGTGAATCATATTCCATTCTTATGGCAGTTAACGTGCTAGGCTCCTTTCTCAATGCTGCTTTTCTCGCTGGTTCTTTGAAGGCACTCTTTCTCTGCAAATCCTGATCACCTCAGCAAATTCCATACTACAGAGCTATCTGCTTCATTTTCAGATGTCGCCTTTTTAATGACGGGAAATACATTTTTAAGGATGAAACGCACGAAGCCATACTTTAAGTAGATCGTGAACAGAAACTCTATGGTGGATACCACAATTCGTTCCTGTCATTAAAACAATACAAGCAACGTTTTTACTTCTCACACCGATAAGTGAGGGAAGCATTGTGATCGCAGATTTTCGATTTTGAAATAATATGGCTTTTGGCTTTTGATCGTTTTACGACATATACATAACGAAAATCTACGTCACTTATATCCGTCGGTCTGTCTGCTTGTCTGTTTGTTGATGTCCTTCTAGTACCGTAATCGCTGCATGGATTGTGATGACATTTGGGTAGCAATACGCTGTGGGGTCGTAGCAGAAATGCTGCTATGATTTTGTAAATCGGTGCATGGGCGGTGGAGAAATTGTTAAAAAAACAAAAAATTACCAGAACGCCTCCAAACTTCGTACTGATCCCTTTGCGTTTCTTTGAAGCGGGTGAAATCGGCATGGCAGGTGGGGAGCTAAAATACTCAAAAATTTATTGTGTTCATAAAATACTCTGTATTGCGCTGAAAAAAATTGATTTTCGTTATATCCTGTGCTTGTTATACCTATCCGAATGTTACCGTTGATTTTATATCTGCGAAATAATTTGATACATCATACTTATTATAATCCTATAACCTGTAACTTGCAAACTACGAACTTGATTGTGACGAAATTGCGACACCATATTAGTATTCTGCAAAAAATGGTAACAGTATATCATTGTTGGAAGTCTTGCCTGTGGCGGAGGAAGAATCAACAAAAAACCAAAAATTTCTAAATCGCTCCAAATTCGTTTTCAGATGTTTCAAAGGTCCCTGACCATTGTCTACTTTTTTGATGAGGACAGTGTAGGGATAGAGGAACTCCAAATCTTTTGTTAGCACCAATAATGTGTGGGAGGTACCGAGTCAAGACACTTGACGCCATTCCTTCAGTTTCTAAGAAGTACCTCTGAAACATTCTTCAACGTCTTGAAAAACATTGAAATGTGATTAACAAAAACGTAGTATAATTAACACAATTAGAGAAACCTTCCAGAAGAAGGCTCGTGGTTACTATTACGGAATGAAATTGAATTTAATCTTTACAATATTTATTAAGCATAAGTAGAAGCAAAAATAGAAAAGTACTGAATTTAAGTGGTTGAACGGCTTGGGTACACACATTTATACATAAAACGCGGAATCGTAAGTAGAACAGAACTCACTTGTCTTCAAACTACACACATAAAATTTTAGACGGTGATGAGGTTAAGATCTCAATGGAGGCTAACACAGTCAGGAGCTTCTACATGCAAAATGCATTTTTATGGCGACCTTTGAACCTTACCTTTGGACCTACCTTCTTCCATTTTAGACATACATATTGGACAAAGAGAACAGGCGGTAACATGGGAATACGTATTTTCTTTGATTCTCAAACTCGCGCGCTATGTCCTAGCGCCTTAAGAAATTGTAAAATCCTAAGAACCGGTCGTACAATGCAAGCTCAAGTTTCGGTTCCAAAACGTGCATTGTACAATGCTGGCTTAGCACCCGACTCCAAGTTTAATATGAGGTAAGCGTAAACCGACGAACCATGTAGCTTAACCGAAGCTTAACTGTGGTAATAGAAATGACATGATGTGTCAAGCAGCAGCTTTCAAATTGTTTGTCACTTTATTCGGTTTCATTTTTGTAAAGATTTGTGCCTAATTCAACCGAGAAGTCAAATAAAAGAACAGAGACAGAAACGGCCGTTGCCAGAATTTGACACAAGCCCTTACAAGTGCGCATTGCTTCATTAGTGCTAACCGTAGTCATTCTTATTATTGACCAGGTTTAACTAAACCGACTATTGTACGGGATGTCAACTCAAAGGCTAAGCTTAGCTAAGGCTAACAAAACTTGAGTTAAACCGGCATTTGTACAACTAGCAATATAGTACTAAGTAGGTCGTTTGGAGACTAGTTCTGTGAAGTATGTATTTTCGTGTATTTACTGTATTCCTGCTGCTGTGGGATTTGAATTTCTCCCACAATGCATTTCCTTGAAAAGCCGCATATATCGTTAATTCGACATCCATTATGAATGCACGTCTGGCTTCGAAATCCAGCGACCAAGAACTACAAATGCATTCCAGTAAAAAGTCGGCATTGATCTGCTTTGGGAACAAGCACCGATCTGCTTTGTCTGTGTGCGGATTCAATTATTGCTCTTATAAGCGCTTGTTACTTTGTGTTTTTTGTGCGCGTAACCTTACGTATCTTACAAGTCTATCCGCGGCCGGATACGTCAGGTTTCTTGAAAAATAACAGGCTGTTCACACGATGAGGTCAAATCACCGATTCGGTAATTTTTCACACAGTGAGCCTAAGAAGCGCCGGCAATTTCGTCGTTCCGGTCGCGTGTTGTCACCGAAAACCGGATAGCTGATTCGGGAATAAAACCTAAAATACAAACTCCGGTTCTTGCCGCAACGTCCTTGTACCATGCCAGACTTCACAGAAAAGCCATGGAAATACAAAAACATCATAATAATTTCAATAGGAAAGAGGAAACACAGAAAGTTAACCGGACATGGGTATCCATCCTAAAGGACTTGAAGACACTACCATATCGCGAAGGGGCGGGGCTACCAACGCTACCTGGTTGGGCCACGTCACCGTTAGCAGGTGCAAATACAGGTACAGATCCACCAGCCGTCAGTATTTTGGAAGTCGCCGAAGTGAAATAGCTTCTGAAGATGCCATCCACTAGTGGTGGCGAAACGTCAAGCTTTAACGCTAAACGACGCCAGCCTAAAAACCCAAGAACCACAAATTCATTCTACAATTGATTTGTTTTAAATAGCACTATATCCTTTCACAGTTTGGATGACACTCATGGAAAACTTCCCATGCTTCCAGCTCTGTTCTCTTCTCATCCCATAACCTACTATAATCACAATTCTTATTCGTCAGACTCTGTTAAATGAACTGTTTCTAATTTTCGATGACCAGCTTTTCAACAGTGTCAGACATATTGACATATGATGCCTAATAAGCTTTTGTCATATTTATTGGGCTATTAACATATCGCAGGTATCTAGATTAATGATATTGATCTAATAAACTTAATAAGGTTTTTAATTTTTTTTAATACTTTCATGTAATTGGGTACGAACATGTTATGTCATTAAAAAGAGAAAAAAAATCTATCAGCTGAGCCTAATGAAAGGGTGTATTGATATTTAATACTGCCTTATAATGAAAAATACGATATTGAACAACTTTTATATAGAAACGCTTTTTATATAATCATTATTTACTGCGATACATATTATATTCCATACATAACGGACACATTGTATAGTATAATACCTTAGTATGTCCCATTTTCACGTATTTTTGGTCCAAACTATCATTAATATAATGCGTTTGCAAAATCTGCGTTTTTATAAATTAAAAGTGTTTTTGCCTCAACTTCAAAGGGTTTTAACTTGGATATGAAGAGATTTTTAACCAGTGGATGCTGTTGAATAAAAGTACTTAAAAAATGCAATTAAAGATAATTAGGAATAACTAGGAATCCTGTTGACATCGTATATTAAAGACGCTAACATCATGTCTACAGGCAACAAGAAACAAGCATAGAGCAATGGGTACTGTAATCATCTTGATTTACGTTGTATATACCTGTAGATGAAATAAAATAAAAATAATTCACTTCTTGTGTATAAAATTGATGACTTTATTGACGTTGTTGTTTAGTTAGTAACCTTAATAACAAACTAATTGTTGGCCGGATAATATTCCCATTTCTTTGCCGTCAAAAATTGTTTTGAAAAGCCGTTAATAGGAATTTTCCATCCCTCTTTAACCAGTCACATTTTTCGAGATATATGGAGAAATTTGGGAGCGACATTTTGTGATTTTTCAAAGTTGCTAGAGGCAGTATTATACAGCAGCATTTATTCAGTAGTTCATAAATCGCACACCCCTTTTTGGCATGGATTTTTTGCTAAGTGATCTTCAGTGGCTGATTTAGCAATGATCACTCAGTTGCTATTGAATGTGTTGATAAGCAAGACGAGCTTGATATTGGGTATACAGATTTTGCTGAACACTGAAAAATATCTTTTTGATAAAGAACAATATGTATATGTATAAGCGAAGTTCGCTATAAACGATAATAAAAAAAGATGTGGTATTTTTATTAATACGTTTATCAATACATAGATATGAGGGTACATAGAATATATTTTGTAATAGTAGATACACTAACAACTGTTTTTGAGTCTCATTTAAAAAAATCTTTTATTTTAGTTTGTTCTTGTAATTCTACTTCGGCTAATTGATTAAAAACACTTTGCGGAGTATTTCATGACTGAAGAAAATAATAAACGTTATCAACATGTTCAAGTGCCTCTGATGTGGTTGGAACTGGTCTCAATTCTGTACTCACAGGTTCTTCATCTTCTGCCTCCTCATCGTTAGCAATATAAACTGAAGACGACACAGAAGCGACAATGGCATCACCATCCAAGTATTCAACACTTACAAGATTATCATCATACGGACACATTCATTGAACTCATTTTCAAAACAAGGGAGATTGTCTAGAATATTGTTATCATCTTCCTGTCGAACTTTTTTCAGCCATTCGGCTAATGTCAAGTCATCGTCCGAATCCAAATCATTTTCCACTTTCAGGAAACTACCGTGTTGAAAACAATTAAAAATTGTTTGTTTTGATACCTTCTGCCATGCCATATAAAGGAGGTTTATTCCATCTAAGAGGTTGATAGAAAAATTTTCACCTCCACTATCAATAAAATGTACCATTTTCGAAAGAAGGAGTCGACGGTAATGGCTCTTAAGCTATGGATGACACCCTGATCCATAGGCTGTAGTTTGGAACTGATATTTGGGGGCACGAACACTAACTTGATGCAGTTTAAATTTTCCCAGCGATAAAATCCCGTTTTAGGTTCGTTATAAAAGAGAGATCTTACGACAATATCAAAGTTTAAGGTTCGTTTTATCCGAAAGTTCGTTATAAAAGGGTTCGTTATTTGCGAAAAAATTAACACACGTTTAGTAATACCGAATTTTCGTACCTCTAGATTTGGTTCGTTATAAACGAAAGTTCGCAAAAAGCGGATTCGTTATAGGCGGACGTTACTATATAATTATATTACTAGTACTGGTAACTTATGCTACTATAATAGTATAATGTAGATAGGGGCGATGGCCCTTCTTATAACCAGGATAATGGTCACGATGGCTTCATCCAACATTTTAGACGGCCCACGCCTAGTACTGACTCGTACGGAGTACAGAGCACAGAAAGCAGCCAAAGGAGATAGAATTTTCACGACGTTGCCTACCTCATACTATAAGAATCTCATTATTACAAGAAAACTCAATTTCAGTTGTACCACCATTCGAGTCCTCCTGTAACCTGTCTCGTCCCAATCTGTGGATTCAATGTTCATGGAGTTCGCAGGGCGGAAGGCAGATAAGGGAAGCAGCGGTGGCGACAAAACCTGCCCCTTCCTCCACTCCCCTTACCCACACCTAGCCCTTTTGCAACCTAACGTGTGTATGGAGATAACACTCTCATCGCATATACACACATGTTCACACCGGCAGAAAGAAACTGATAACGTCACCCACATCATATATACAGAAGGGACTGTTTAATATAGTGATTATGCCTCAGTCAGATAACGTAGGCTCATTCGCATAGCGTCATTAATAGTCCGTCTTTTTATTATACAGGGGGCTTTGAGAAATGGGTATCACTAAAGTGATAAAGCTAATGAAACGAAAAAGTAGGAGCACACAAAAAAGGCAGCATCAAATTTGATATATATAGTCCCATCATTCCATTAAGGAACATAGGGCTTCTACAAGCCGATGCAAGTCTTATCTGTTCTTCGCAAATACTTTTATCTCTCTCCATGTCTTGCCCATTCGTATTGCCTCGTCTGTAACTGTCCTTTTCCAGGTCACTTCCGATGTGTCTGCTTCCTTGGGAGTTCCACTCTAACGCCGTTCTAGCTACCGGTTCTTCTGTTCATCTTCGCGAAATGTGACCTATCCCATTCCACTTTGTCTGATCTGCGTTCCTACTTTCTTCAGCGTCGATATCTTCCACATTTCTTCATTCGATATTGTCCGTGGCCAAAAAATCTGTACGACCCTCCATAGAAATATATTTTTTTTCCAGGAGCCGTTCGACCTTGCTGTCCCCGTCAATACATAACCCTTAAGGCCGATTGTATTATTGCTCCTCTCTTTTACAGTATCCACTCCAGCAATCTGGATTCCTGCATAAGTTTATGCAGTTTACCTACTGGTCCTGGTGCTGAGCCGTACTCAATTGGTTCTAGCTTGGTCTTCCCAAAGAGCTGTTGTCTCTTGTGATCTAGCGCTTCGCACTCACAGAGTACATGGAGGGTTGACTCAGTTCCTCTTCCACACAATCTGCAGTTGAGGTCTCCATTGTAGAGTCCCATTTTATTCAGGTGTTCCTTCAGGCTACAATGTCCTGTGAGGAGACCCGTCGTTATTCGGAGCTGATTTCTGCTCAAGGAGAGCAGTGTTTCAGCTATTTTCTTGCATGGAGCCTTAATGAATGTTTTTCCATGAACACTGCTCCTTGTGCTGATGTTTCATCCACTCTCCGACCTGGTATCTGATTGTGCTTTTAGGCACCACCAGGGCGGGCTCTGCTCCAATGTATAGGGCAGACGAGCCTAGTCTTGCTAACTCGTCCGCCTTTTCATTGCCTCTTATACCTGAGTGTCCAGGCACCCACTCCAAAGTTACTTTGTTGTGTTCTGCCAGTCTTCCCAGTTCTTGTAAACATTCCCAGAGTGGAGTAGACGTAACCTTGGGCGCCTCTATTGCCCTAAGTGTAGCCTGACTGTCTTAAGTATTGCGATCCTCTTGTTTCTGTAGGATCGTTCATTATTGATCCTTGCACATTGCAGGATGGCGTACACCTCTGACTGAAATACCGAGGCGTATTTTCCTAGCGGAATGCTCTGTCTAGTTCCTCTTCCAAAGATTCCCGCTCCTGTGCCTTGCTCGGTCTTTGATCCATCTGTGTACCAGACTATTTCCTGTTGCAGGTTGTTTATTTCACAGAATTCTCGATCTCTTACTATAGAAATCTATTAGTGAAAACCTGGATTTTTGCTCAGTAGCTTTTGTGCATTCCCATGTTTCGCATCCATACAATGACACTGATTTCACGTTACTATTGAAAATGTACAATTTGATTCTGATTGAGTACGTGATAGGTTGCCAAATGATCTTCTTGCTTTTAGTAGATGCTGTTGAATATCTTGATCTGTCCCTCCTGTGTTATTAACTATACTGTCTAGATATTCAAAGTAGTCAACACTTTAAGTCGCTTTGCTGTAAAGAAGACGAAGTTCTTCACGTTCATTCTTTAGTCCCATATTTGAGGGTATGTATAACTTTGGTCCGCCTGGTATTATTCTTGGTTGTAGAGGTTTCTTTGATGAGTTGGTTTAAACTAAGGAGGTCATCAGTCTCCTGCACTCGAGAGGTTCCCTTTAATTCCGTTCCGTCCGTGTTAAGATTTTCTCCTCGAGCCTTCCCATTTGTCGTGTTCGATAGCCTTGTCGTTAGCCTCCTGTCTCCTCCGTTATAATTTGGGTTTAGATTTTTGGCATAAGTCTGTTCTGCTCTTGGTTCCATACCATGGTCCCTCCCCTTCCCCCCCTTCCCATTCAGTATTAGTTTTTGGAATCTGACTTTGACGTTCTCTCCTTTAGCTTTTTCTTCTGTCTGTCGCAGCATCTCTGATCTTCTCCTGTATCTCTCTCTTTTTTTGTTTGCTGTCTATAAGAATGTCTTTATCCTTCAACTTGTTTTTTGCACTGAGAATTTCCATTCTTTTGCCACATGTAGGCAGCTCTATTGAGTATTTTTTCTCGGTGATCCTGCGAACATTACTGATGGATGCTTTAACCCCTATCTCACGCTCTATTCTGTGTTTGATCTTATGTTTCAATACTTCATTGTGATTTTGTCAATTGTCAGGAGTTCTTGTATGATCACCAAATTCGTAACTGATATCAATATGGTTTTATTTTATCCTGGACAGCAGACGCTGTCACGCAAACGCATTCTACTGTGAGAGCCAATGTCAACATTGAACGCTTCGCGCTCGCACGAAACAATAATTCATACTATTTGAATAAGGGCCAATGTACAGATTGGACTTTTTTAGCTAAGATATATTTGTCCTCAATAATGATGTTTGGCCCTATTTACTTTACTGTCTTTCAAACGGAAGAACATAAGACATTGGCCGTTTTACACAAAGAAAGCTTGGAATTATTTTAAATTACCAGTGTGCATAAATCCAAATCGAGAAAACATGACATTGGCCCTTTTAGAACCAAGTCACAGAATTTAAATGAGTTCAATGTGCCGTAGGTGGCGCCCTCTATTCATGATAGCAAAACCGTGGTTGAATCTGGATTTCTTGCCTTAAAAAACCCCCCGATACCTAATTTTGCGACTTTATTGCGAAATAATTGAGAAGAACGGAAATAAAAGTAAAACTTTGACACACCCTGTTATGAGCATACAATATACATACATTTAATTCTCGACCATCTCATCGCGGCAGATGACAAGACTCGAATATACTGCTGACGTACTGCTACGATTTGTGAAGCAAGACTCTAAACCAAGTTTGTTGTCAATGTCAATGTTATTATTTTTTGCAGTGCCGACTACATTTTTGACATTATAATTAAATTGTAACTCAGTTCAAAATAAATATTAAGCAGAAAATTCGCGGCAAGCAGAAGCATATTGTGAAAATAGGCAGGAAGTCTGTGCATACATTAGAATTCAGAACGGTGCCAGACAAGTCGTTGTAAAGTAGGGAACTGTGTCGCTTTGGTGTCGCTGATGGCGCTAACTGCGCTGGCAATATGAACAAACTTTCTGAAATATTCTCTGCAATTTGCGGCCCGAATTTCCATGTGCACAGTGGTCTCATAAAATGTAGTGTGACCGATACTTTGGCAAACGAACTCGGGCATATTTCCTACGTTTATTCTATGGTTCGATGCGGATCGAGGTGTGAATCTCCATTTGTATCGAAGGTTGAGAGGGTTGGTTACAGTAAATCCGATTGCACATTACAAAATTAATAGTGGCTTGAAAATGTCAGTTGAAAGAGTTTGACAAAATTTGGACGTTACGATATTATTTATCTATTAACGTGTCTTAAAACAGTACGTAAAAAATAGCCAACATGGTAATGAATTTAAATATATAAGTGAAATCCAAATACTGAGAATAAATGTGGCAGGACTGAAAACGAACCCATTTGCTATAATTAGTTTATAAAAAAATAAAACAAGTGAATAATTGGTGGGCTCCCCATGTTGACGAATGCACTTTAGACTATGTGGCATTCTCGTAATCTGGTTGTTAAACAACTCTAGTGGTACAGCATTCCAAGCTATCTTCACAGCATGTTCCACTTCGTCCAGAGCTGTCGGAGGATTGTGTAAATCGCAAATGTAGTGAGCCATCCAATCCAATACTTTTTTTCAATTAGCGATAAATCGGGTGTCTAAGGTTATGGAGACTGACATAGCTCCTGAAATACCTGAACAACGATAACATCATAAATGATTGCCAGTATGGCTTCCGACAGTTGAGATCTTGTATCAAAAAACCCAATGCTCTAGTATTCCGATCCGGTTAGAGCCGTCGAAATAAACGTACTAAAATATGTATATGCAGTTGAAGGATATTTCCTTCCCTCTTTATCTTTGCTTCAACTTCTAGATAATTATGTTCTCGTATGTAGGGTGGATATGATATGATATATGATAAAAGTGCAAAATTATGAACTGCTATTTATTTGCAATTATTTTGAAACAGCAATCGCCATCTGCGATTGCTTGTTTTAGGAAATTACGATTAAAAAGCATGATATGCCGTACCAGATCAGTACATCTGTGGCTTGGACAAACAAGGGCTTATGTGCAAATTTTCGTAATAGGGGTTTTGGTCTCAACTTCATTAACCAAATATGCTCATTCCGATGAAGTAGGTCTCAGGTCAAAAGGTTATTTTGTTGGAGAATAAATAGTATGTAAAGAGGCCTAAGTATGGACACTTCCGTGTACGTAAAGACCTACCTATGTACATATATCTTAAGTCCTCTTATCATGGTGCGATCTATACTAATTCAACATTTTACATGATGTAAATGGGCCTATCTTGTAATAACGGCCCACTAAATTGGGCCAATAGGGACTTGAGCCTTTATGTTTTTTGCTTCACGTTGGGGCCTAACGGCAAGTTAGTATAGTTGATGGTATGTTATATTTTGCCTATTTTCAGTTTTTAGATAATAAAGTTCAAATGGCATAAGTGTGACTTTCAAACCTGAAGAATAGTTTAACTAATGGAATTAGCTAAAAAGAGAAAATGGAAGAACGCCCTAGCTTAGAAAACCAACAGCCTAACGGTCAACCACTTTATTTAAATATAAAAGCTGACAGCAGCAGTAAAACGACGAAGGTGTTTGCCCTACCGTGTTAGACTAGGAATAATTTATTTTTCTTAGACACAATATGATCCATATATGTATTAGCTAATAATTTTTCAGTTATAGCTACAATAATAATTTTTTGTTATTTTATATTGGTATACATTCCTCAATGAACAGTTTGTAGTACAGTTTTACTATTTTTGATATCTTGATCACTATTCTGGTACCACTGGCACTGGCTGGATTTTCAAATACTATACACAAGTTCCCATGCTGGTTATGATAGTGATTTGATTTTAAAATTGTATTGCAACAAGCAGGTTATACAGAGTAAGTTTTTGGTGGAATCTAAACATGGGATAATATATAGGGTGTCTCTATTAAAAAAATGTATGTTTGCATCACCACGTAGTTATGGATCACCCTATATATTATAGGATTGTCAAGTGTAAGATGTAGTGAAGTTTATATTTTCGGTGATTTACGATGACCATTCATGGGTTTTTGTGGCCAGCCGTGGCTAAAAAGTTGTGCCATAAATTAGGGAGCTAATTTATTTTGATACATTTGTTTCAAGTAATAAAACCAAGTTACAGTGATTAACTGTATACCTACTTCAAGTGAGCGAATATAAGCAAATTACCAGCTTAATTTGTAAATAGATGCAAATTGAATTTGTCGTCTTAGAAAATACTGTACAAGGTGACCTGATAAGAATGGACGCCGGCAATATGTCGGTAACCGTTAATCATATAACTTCGAGCAAAAAATATTATCAGGTAAATCGGCTAAGAGAAATATCTGGAAATTATTTTCAAATTCCGCAAGTGGCCGCTAGGAGGCGCAACTGTTACGATCAATCAGAAAAACGCCTTTTTATAAAAAAATATGCAAGTAAAGGTATATTATAAATTCGACCATCATGTAGAAAGGACAATTTCGGATTTTTTTTGTTAATCGTTTTTTGCTCTATATTGTAAGATATAGTAGTGGGGAATATCAAAAAAGCTTCTATTCAAATTTACTAACTAATATCCTTTAGTAATTATTAATCTCCCAATATAACTTTATCTTTGACGGAAAAATAAAACTATGGCTATTATAAACGTGTCTGGAGAATGGGAACAACCAGCAGTGCCACTCCCAAAAAAAAATATGGAAATATCACTTTTTATTGCAATAAGTGTTCAAATGTTGCTCATATTGGCCAAACAATGATACAGGCAATTTTCAAATTCCTGGATGACCTTCGTCAACGCATTTTCGAAAGCTCTCATTATATCATACAATATGCTTTTGCAACTGCCCGTCAAGAATTTGAAAATCCCCTATTTATATCATATATATTGTTTGGCCAATAACGGGCAACATTTGAATACTTATTGCAGTAAGAACTCCGATATTTTCATGCGGTTTTTTATTTTATTTGAACAAGCTAAGGTACATAAAGATTACAATTTTCACGGAAACGAATAGACCGATTTAAAAAAATCAAACGTCAAAATAAAGCACTTCGACATACCTTCAAAACAAGGTACTACTCCATACCCCCTGTCATTTAAAACGTTTGAGGTGACGATCCTGGTGGGAGAGGGTACAAGGGGATGAAGTAGTTTTTGGTAAAAAAGTTGCCCCCCTTCACAAATCTTTTGACGTAGGTACCTTGGCGTTTTTTCTTTTAGTCGGCGTTTTTCGAGAAATTTGCGGTGGGAAATTTTCAAATGAACACCTTGTATGTTTGTTCCATCTAATACCCAAACGCAAATAGGCGTTTTCACTACCATAAATGTAACTTTTAGTGGAACTAGCATCCTGAAGACAAGACCACTAGATAGACTGTACTATTTTTGTTGGCAAGATATCCTTCCGGTATCCAGTGAAACAACACGTGGCGGCGTGCATGTATCTGTCGTCCGAAATCTCTATTTGCTTTGCGGCTTACATCAACGTTTAGAGAAAGTTTGCATGTCGTCGCTCCCTCTATGCTGAAACGAACATCCTCTGTGCTCGCTACTCGCCGACCGCAATTGCGAGATATGAGAGTTGCTTTTTGGTACGTTATGCAAATGTAGCTTAGACCACTGCAACCAAAGGAGCTTTGTTTGAGCCGTCCAGCTGGTGGGGTTATCAAGAACCGGTGATAATATGATAATATAATAAGTTTGTCTCATAATACTGATCAGGATCGCCAGAATTGAATAATTTAAGAGTGAACTTCATTTAAACATACGAAATAATGGTGGATGTGCCATTTATGAAACAATCTAAACCACTTGTTTTAGAACATTATGAACGAGATACATCAATCTATCGTCAATTTTGATGACCCTCGACAAGGCACGGTAACGATGTAAAAGAACAAATTTAATTTAAACTTTGTACAATAAAAGGCTCGTTTTCGTGCGATAATAAATGTCATGACAGTTAAAACCATGACAATGTGATATTTTTAAATAGGAAGCAAGGGACTTTCTCATATTCTTCCAAAAAGTGGACGTTATCGAAAGAAACAATTCCGTTTTCCATTGTGTAACTTGCAACTAATATAACCTCGCTTTGACGCGCGTGATGTTGATGCCACGCTTATCTAAGATGCCATGTATAACTAATGTAAAATGTCACAAAAATATTGTAGCATACTGTACATTATATGGTAGTCGTGTACTGTTACTACGTTCCAAAATCCCATCTATCCAGTGAGCAGATGAATTTTCGAGGATAGTCACGTGATTCCAGATGTTAGGGATGTTAGAATATTTATGAAACGGCAAAGATCTTTTTTTGACAATTTTGACATATCACATAACCTGTGCTGCTTTCTAGTAGTCGTACCCGTTAGAATGTCAATGTCTTAGTCAATGCGATGCATACAAATAAAGCAGAATAGGTTATGTTAAGTTATTAGCTGTCAAGTGAAAAATATCTCTTGACAGTCTTGACACAAAGGTCGCTAAAATCTCAATTTGATTTCCGAGCAAGACGATGACATCCATGGCCTCGGAAATTCAATAACGGAACACAGATTCTTGTTGACAGTTTGATGTTGAGTAAATACTGAAACGCTACAGAGCAAATCGAGATCTTTGATGGAATTTTGGAACGTAGTATGTGTATTAGTTGTCATGCATGATGTAAAGTCGAAGTGTTAAGTTAGATCTTTGACGTGTAAACGTCATCGAATCGTCTAAAGTTTTCGGGAATGACGGATGGGCCTTCTAGAATGTCATCTGGATGTCTCGAATTCTCTAGATGGTTCGATGAAGTGTATATAAGGCGCCACGGGTAGCGTGGCGGGAGTAGTTCAGTTGAGTTGAGTTGTAGCTGAGATAAGGTTAAATGATATTGTATTGACCTGTGAAGTAAAACGGTGAAAGTTACATCCAGTTTGATTCCCTGGGTGAAGCAAAATAGGCCGTCATGACAATATCAACATAATTCTGATAACATCACGACTTTTGAGGTTTGCATGTTTTGGCACTAAAGTCGCGATACTTATGTCACATGAAAGTGGGCCATTATCAAATACCGGTAGTGTCCGACCGAACCTTCGGTTTCTGTTTCGGTTTCGGTCTAGTTTCGAAAAAAAAACGGGTTTCGGTTTCTCGGTTTCGGTTTCGAAATTAAATTTGATTAATTTCGCGCTGCGATCGGACGCTCTCGGAGCACCTTATCACAAGTTAAGAAGCCTACTTCTCGGAGCCAAGGTTACAAAGAAACGCAGATATTTATTCTTACTGGAATTCTAGTCCACATGTGTCTTTGAGAAAGGTTCCCCTAAAATTCATGTCGCCCTTATTGTTTCTCGCTCACAATATTAGATTATTCAATTATGAATACTGATCATAAACAATAGGTGTAGCTCAATGAAGCTCATAACAGTTTCTTCAATTCAATTTCAAAAATACTTAGTTATTGTACTTAGTACGTAGGTACTTCTGAAATTTAGTTAGCAGCTAATTGATAAGAGTGTCATAAAGAATGACCAAAGTTTCGAAAGTTATGATCGCAAATATAATACAAATATAAAATAGTTGATACTTGGTTCATAAAAAATGACTGACATTATATTGATGTTTCGGTTTCGGCCGAAATAACTGGGATGGAAGCCGAAATTAGGTTTTTGTTTCGGTTTCGGCTGTAAAAGGTAGTTTCGATCGGACACTAAATACCGATAATGGGCTCTAGGAAAATTTCGACATATGTCAAATGGTATACCGATGGCTCCAAATATTTATCAGGTAGGGCGAAAAGTAAGTATCCGCCTAAGTGAACTAGCTACCGTTTCCCACGCAGAAATAGCCGCAATTTTGGAATGCGGCAAAATATGCATGGAGAACAGATACAGCAAAAAGACTATCGATGTAACACCCAGGCGGTTCTGATGACCTTGGCAAGTAACCACTTTACTTCGAAAATAGGAAATAGGGACTGCCGTAATACCTTAAAGACACCGACGAAAACCAACAAGATAACATTACCTTGGGTGCATAGCCACATGAGTGGGTGGTAATGAGAGGGCCGACAAGTGTGCCATGGAAGGCGCAGAACCGGCTGTTAGACATCTAATAGGCAACCACGTTTGATTTTCTTCTTCAATATTAGTGCGGCCCTGGATGGTTCTGTCCTCAGCATCTGGCACGCGACACTATAAGTTGTATAATAAATTTCAGTTATTTTTTGCAGGATAAGGTCATTCAAACGAAAACTCCTTATTTTTCTATATGCGACGTTTCGATTTATGTATAATAAATTTTTCTGGCCTTTGGCAGAGATTTAATTTTTGAGAAATTAGTGCTACAAAAATTACTGCCGGGTATATCTCGAACGTTTTTACAATCCTATAATATGTATGATTTGGAACCTGGCTATTCAATATCAATGTGCAGATTGAATATTACCTTACTTGTTCTAAACCACTGGACCACAATGTTTTATAGTAAACAATCCCTGATGCGGGATCTATTCTCTTTCATGTGGATCCGTTATTTGGTTTTTTCAAGTCGACATTTCTACTTCCACGCCGATAGATAAGGGGAGTATTGCGATAGCTAAAATTTTCGATTCTGAGATAACACGCCTTTTGGGCGTTTTATGATGTCTACATAACGCATCCGAATGATGCAATACTACAAAAGCCATTTTTTTATAGAGAGGTAAAATTGGGGCATTTTGGGAGTGGTGAGTTGTGAAACTGAAAAATTTGTTATATTCGTGGTGAGACCTTGATTGCCCTATAAAGGAACGACGTAATGTGTATAGTTTTCAGCTGTATCTGAATCCCTTCCTATCTTAGGCAAAAAATAATTTTGGAAATTATATTGTTGTAGATAATTCTATAATGTGAGTAGCTGATCACTGATAGCAATCAAATTTCTGAACCGTACCGACCGTGAGACCTGGTAGAGATCAACAAGTCTATGGTTTGTCCAAACTATGTTAGTGGTAGTGAAACTGAATTAAAAAAGAACAGTTATAATAACCACTCAAACTCTGTTTTGGAGTACTCTAGGGATCTCCAATTATTTTCTACTTATTTTTTTTTGGAGTGTTTGAAATGAGCCGAGGTAAGATGGGGTTGCGGTTACGGTGGTTGGGAAACCCTTGCCCTTTAACGATTGGTACTGATGCTATAATCTATTTTTAAATACCGGAAAATAGGTATGGGACATGATTAGGATATCAGTTGAAGATCGTAGAATAAAAACTGTGTCGTCCTAGTTCCTATTAAGAGAGAGATGGGGGAAACTGTTTAGGATAGTTTTTGTGTTAGACTTTTTTTTGTGGGCAAGCGAGTGATGATTTGATTACAAGGGGATCTCAAACTATAGCTTCATGAAATGTTATCACCGTAATGTGTGGGAAGAATTGAGTCAATCAACCAATTGCAAATTTATTGTAATTCTTCCTACTAAACTTTATCTATCTATTCTGCAGGCTTGACTATAGCCTACACGTAAGCTGAAAACAGTGTAAAAGTAAAAGTGTGAAACTGGTCGTATTCATAACTGGGCTGTCCACCTGTAAAAGAAAGACCTAGCAGCATAACATACTTTTTTTGCGGGCGGGCGATGATTTGGTTGCAAGGGGATCTCAGACTATAGCTTCATAAAATGGTATGACGTAATGCGTGGGAAGTCCTGAGTCAATCAGCTAATTGCAAATTTATTGTAATTATTCCTACTAGATGTTACCTATCTATTCTGCAAAGCTTGACTAGCCTACACGTGAACTGAAAAAAGTGTAAAAGTGTGAAATTGGTCGTATTCTTAACTGGGCTGACTACCTGTAAAAAAAGACCTAGTAGCATAACACACTCATTCAAAGATAGTCTTTCTGGGTGACTTCAACGTTCACAACTCATACTGGCTGAAACACTCAAACAAAACGGACGACGAGGGACGTGAAGCTGAAGCCTTCGCTATCACCTGCGGCTTGGAGCAGATAGTCAAAGAACCAACAAGGATTCCCAGCCGCCACGGAGATTTTGCTAGTCTGTTGGACCTATACCTCACAACTACTCCAACGGTCTACACAGTGAAGGTAACCGCCCCACTGGGATCGTCTGATCACAACACCGTCTCGACGCTATGCAGAATGCATTCTCCAGATCTCTACGATGCAAAGCCTCGTCGGGTCTGGCATTACGGATCAGCAAAGTGGGACGACCAAAGGGAATACTACCAGTCCTTTCCCTGGAACGATGTCTGCTTCAAGTCACGAGACCCATCAGC
The DNA here is from genome assembly GCA_951848785.1 of Callosobruchus maculatus. NCBI lineage: Eukaryota > Metazoa > Arthropoda > Insecta > Coleoptera > Chrysomelidae > Callosobruchus > Callosobruchus maculatus. Next base: position 581,993 of record CATOUR010000036.1, read on the forward strand.
TTGCGCCCAAGAAATAACAGAGGTATTAATATCCGGCATGGAAGCCTATATTCCTCATGTCGTCAAGCATCCCTCCAAACACAAGCCATGGTTCAATCAGCGTTGCAGAGATGCAGTTACCTCTAAAAACCAACATTACAGAGAATGGAGGAAAAATCCAAATGCTGAGAGCCACCGCAGTTTTATCGACGCCAGAAATCACTGTAAACGCGTGATTGACAGCAGCAAGGAGGAACACAACCAAAAAATTAAGAACAAGCTCCTCTCATGTCCTAGTTCGTCCAGAACATTCTGGTCTGTAGCTAAGGCTGTTAGTCAGAACTTTTCCTATTCGTCAATACCACCCTTGACCAGAGAGGACAAATCCATCGCTTCTGCTCCTAAAGAAAAAGCAGACATCTTGGGGAAGCTCTTCGCAGCCAATTCTACTGTATACTTTCAAGGAAGTACTCCGACCTCCACCATAAGCGTGAACTCGAGAATGGCAGAGGTCAAATTTCAACATCGAGATGTAAAAAGCATCCTCCAAAAACTGAACACCAATAAAGCTACTGGTCCTGACCAAATTCCAGCCATTGTCCTTAAACGCTGTGCCGCTGAGCTTGCACCTATTCTTTGCAAGCTCTTCAAACTTTCGTATCAACGAGGCGTGTTTCCCGCTTCGTGGAAGATTGGCTGCGTACAACCCATCCCTAAGAAAGGCAAAAAAACTGATCCCACCAATTATAGACCTGTGGCTCTTCTCAGCATCATGTCTAAGGTTATGGAGACTGTCATTAACACACAGCTCCTGAAATACCTGGACAACAACAACATCATAAATGATCGCCAGTATGGCTTCCGTAAGCACAGGTCTACAGGTGACCTCCTTGCCTACGTCACCCACTTGTGGAACAGAGCAATAGACAATCATGGCGAATCCCGTGTTGTTGCACTTGATATATCGAAAGCTTTCGACAGAGTATGGCATGACGGTCTTCTGGTCAAGCTTGCTGCTTACGGAATACCACCTGGCCTGCGCCAGTGGCTGAATAGCTTTTTGAACGACCGATCTCTGTTTGTTGTAGTCGAGGGCTGTTCAAAAGACGTATTTCCAATAAACGCCGGTGTTCCTCAGGGATCTGTCCTATCCCCTACACTGTTTCTGCTGTACATCAACGAGCTGCTGGAAATAACAGCCACTCCAATCTACAGCTTCGCAGATGACAGTACATTAGTGTCGTGCATGGAACCAGGCAAGCCACTATCATCCCAGGAGACAGTACGTCGGCGACAGAAGCATGCCTCACAGATCAACGCAGACATCAAAACAATTGTCGAGTGGGGATTAGCAAACAAAGTACAGTTCAACGTACAAAAAACTCAGGCAACAACACTTACAAAGAAGTCTCACGATGGCTTACCAACCGTGGAAATGGAGGGTCACCCCATAGTCGAATCACCCTCCGTCAGGCTTTTGGGAATCAACATCAACAATAACATGTCCTGGCACGACCACGTCGTCAGTATTGCTAAAACAGCATGCCAGAAGCTAGGAGATTTGTTCCGCTGTAGGGAGTTGTATACACCAGAGCAACTGCTGCTGCTCTACAAGGCACAGATCCGACCATCGCTGGAGAATTGCTCCCATGTGTGGGGATGCGCTCCGAAGCACTCTCAAAAGCTTCTGAACACTATCCAGAAAAGAGCGATTAGACTAATCGATGCGCCTAACCTCACCAAGGACCTCCACAGCCTGGAACATCGAAGGAGGGTGGCTGACCTATCCCTGTTTTACAGATTCTATCACGGAAGATGTTCGAGTGAGCTCTCTCAGATAATAACGCCACAGGCCGTCCGAACCAGGAACACTAGAGAAGCTCTGCGAGCTCATCCTTACCAGGTCGAGGTCCTTACTCCCCGAACTAGTCTCCTCCAGCATTCCTTCTTTTGGAGAACTTCGGCGCTGTGGAATCAGCTGCCGGGGAATTTGTTTGCCGACGGCTACAACCTGCAGCGTTTCAAATCTAACGTGAACCGATACTTATCCTCTCACAGCGCCATAGGCTTTAAGCCTTTGCGGGAGGCCGACCATAAAAAAAAGAACGTATTACAACATACCTAAGTTGGTGCCAGAAATCATCCCTTAAAGTTACTATTAATTAATTAGTGATAAGAGAAATTAAAAATACATATATGGGACGATCGCAGACGTCGCAAGTCAGATATGATCGTATTTGCTCAAATCTCTTTCCAGTGTCTGGCACACTGCACTGTCGTGTCGTTCGCTTCCCATAGGTCCTGGACTGTGCAGGGGGTTTGCAGCGATGGGCAAGATAGAAGATGCTGCATCGTCTCGCTCTCCGCGCAGGCGCATAAATCGTTCTCAACGTATGCCCATCTCACTAGGTTATCCCCAGCCCTGCCCATTTGGCATATTATAATCCTGTTGAGACATTTACAGGTCCTCCATTCCAGTTGTCATCCGGCAGGGATGCTTCCAAGTTGGTATGTAGTTCTCTGTTAGCCGTCCGTACCTCTTTGGCACCGATTTGGAGTCTGGAGAGTGGGTTTGTTGACATAATGAATTTTTTCCTGAATTAAAGTCTGGATACTGGGGGCTTATGACCATACGTACGTGTACTGTAGGTATTGTTTACCATAGCACAATTTGTAATTTAATCTGTTATTTTGTCCTGTAAATGGAATTTATTCTGCTGGGCAATAAACGCTTCATTATTATTATCTATCCTTGTTATAACTACTGAGTCAGTTCAGTTTGCTCCATTTTTTTTGTCTAATTTTAACCTTGAGGGCAAGCAAGAAAAAATAAAAACAAGTATCACCAGGTAATTTAAAAAACTTCCACCATATACTAATTAATGAGTCCATAAAATAAAATATTGCTGTTTATTTTGAATGGTTGATAAAAATAGCAACCTTTTATTTTTTATTACTCTCTGAACAATACTTGTAACTGGAAGTACGGTGAATAATATCGAAATGTAAATTTTTGCACGACCGCATAACATTTTTACCATGTTCATATGAGGCATTCGTATGAATTCTAGTTCAGTACAATGACATCCATTTACGCGTATATAAAATGCATATTCAAATCAAAAGGGAGATGAAAGGAGAAAATAGAGGAAAAAATAATGAAATCGTACGCTGTGTAGACTCTTTATGGTATACACAGAGCCCTCCTTGAAGCTGATGAGATAGAGAACGGGTGACTTCAACTTCAGTAGTCATTAATTTAATAGCCTAAGCGCACGGCTGGGTTTAATGAAAGCCATATTAAAATTATATTTTAATCTGTATTTTAATCTGCGATGCATCGCCTGTGAGTTCGTTCATACAGAGCAATGTTCTAGAAATTTCTATTTATAAAACTTAACGTGTGTTTGCACTCGCGATTAAGTAGTCCTACAAAAAATTTTAGGACTAGCCAACTAGTCGGTAGTTTTTAGCTCTCACTGAAGAGAACTTATGCAGAGCCTCTGTCTGTCCATCCGTCCGTCCATCTGTCCGTCCGTCCATCTATCTGTCGGTATACAAAAGATAGCCAAAACTACAGGTGCTAGAGAAAAACTAAATACAGATTCGGAAACATAAAAAAAAAATGAAGTCAAGTTGATTGACTCAGTACTTCCCGCACATTACGGTAATAAAAGTTTATTATTTTCCCATAGCATGAAGCTATAACATAGGTCTTTGCTTCACATCTCAAAGGACAGCCTATTATCATTACAAGTTTTTCAGTTTTACAACCCTCCACCCCCCAACCACCTCAATTTCACCTACATCCAAAAAAGTAGGAAAATGATGCGGGACCCCTAAAACACCTAGAAACGAAGTTTGATCTGTTTTTGTATTTTTAGGTTTTCGGTTATTGCAGCGTCACCACTGAGACGATTTCTTAAACCCATACGTGTTTTCAATCCTCGCCAAGGTAATAATACTGTGTCAAAATTTTATTGAAACCAATTAGGTCATTTCCAAGTTACGCGATACAGAACGATCTAAAGCGATACTCGTATGTGCATCACAAAATTCTAAGTCCCTTGGTTTCTGTAATAGGGAAGGGAACGTTAGGAAGGACCTAAAAACGTGTATTATGCCGCTAGATCTTTCTTTCACAGGACAGTCTATTATGAATACAGCAAATTTTTCAGTTTTTCAACCCCCCCCCCACTCCCCAATTTTATCCCCACCCCAAAAAAGTAGAAAATGATCAGGATCCTATAAAACGCCTAAGAACTAAGCTTGAGCTGTTTTTATATTTTTAGATATTTATTAGTTCTGCGACGCCACTGAAACGATTTATAAAAACCACACGCATTTTCATCCTCGCCATGGTCGTAATACTGTGTCAAAATTTCATTAAAATCGATTCAACAGTTTCCACGTCACACAATACAGAACGATCTAAAGCAATACTCGTATGTTTACATCAGAAAAAAGTCCTTTGGTTTCTGTAATAAACAAGGCTATGTTCGGATGGACCTAATAAAGCTATTTATGTTGCTAGGTCTTCCTTCACAGGTCAGTGGATGGTCTATTACGAATACAACAAATTTTTCAATTTTTACAACCCCCAACCCCCCCCCCCAAATACCCCAAATTTCACCCCCACCAAAAAAGTAGAAAATGATCAGGAACACCTAAAACGCCCCAAAAAGTTTGGGGAATATTTGAATTTTTTCGTTTTTTGCTAATTACTGCGCCGCCCATGCAGCATATTGCTGTCCAAATTTCATCAAAAGCCATGCAGCGGTTGCTGATGTTACGAGGCTATAAAAACACCAACAGACCGACAGACAGACAGACAGACAAGACGACGGAAATGAATGACGAGGATTTTCGTTATGTAGGTATCATAAAATATCGGTGTGGGAAGTAACTAGTCCGGGAAAATCCCATGTGTGATACATAAAATCACATTAGAATTGACCAAGGAATCTAAATGTGTAACAATATACAAGGTGTGACATTTAAAAAAATATATAGCTTTTATAGATTACGCTTTTTTAGACACTCTGTATAAAAGTCACTATTTTTTAAACGTAGTCCAACTCAACCTATATACATATACTGATGTAGTTATTTTTCAGAAAATAGATATCGTTTAGTTATAAGACTCCGAAGAATTGCCTTTGACTCACCCTGTATTGCCCTCCGAAGTTAACAGATTTACAAGATTTCAGATCTACACCAATCTTCATTATTCGTCTATGCATCTATTCCTTGTCATTGCGTTCTCCAACCTTCAGAGCATATCTAATAAGCCATGATTGCAGTCTTACCCACTTAATGTTTAACTTAGCAGTTGTGAAAGGAAGACGGATGCAATTACGGAAAGTAAAAGACGAAATTATTCAAAAAAGAAAAATATGTGTAGCCCGTGTGCCAAACTTTTTGTTGACTTTAAATATTTCCTCTCTCTCTTTCTCTCCGACAAATTAAGCGATGAGTGCTCCAGTATATACGAGGATGACGGAAGTTCTCCAAGAAGTTTTAATATGGGGAGTTAGGAAAGTATTCCGGGTTAATAATGGCTCCGGTACACAACGAAAGTTTCCAGAGATTGAGTAGGATTTGCGATTGGGTTGCACTGGAAGGATAGCGGATTGGTTTTCTAGGGACATTGAGCTCAATATTCTGTAGATTGCAGCTGTGTTTAACAGGGTGCCCTACACACATAAAAATACGCTGGCGAGCAAAAAAATTGGGTCACTACACATTACAAATAATTTTGGAAAAAAATCGATTGGTGGATTATCTCTCTGGTAGGTTTGAATGGGCATATTTGTTATCTGTCACCGCATTTTTGACTTTTGATTTAACCTAACCAAAAGTTTGCAGGGTGGCTATTTCTCACTTTATTGTTGATTATCTCCATAAAACTTACGACTCTTGTGGTCTATTTTGGTTCTAATGTGTATTTAAATAGTTATAATTGCCTATGGATTCTATTGTTGTGACTGGAGTTGTAGCATTAATCCGAGATGATCGAGAAAAACGAGAAACTGCAAGAATTGTTTGGCAAGTGCTTATGTGATTCAAAAAGCAAATTGAAGAAGAAAGCTTGCGCTTTGTTACCTATTTGGCCTTTTACTTCCCACACCGATAGGTGAGGGGAGTATTGTGATCGCGAAAATTTTCGATTTTGAGATAATACACTTTTTGGGCGTTTCATGATGTCTACATAACGAAAATCCACGTCACTCATTTCCGTCGGTCTATCTGTCTGTCGGTCTGTCTGTCGGTCTGTCTGTACGCGTTTTTGTGTCCTCGTAATCTCAGTAACCGCTGCATGGACTGTGATGAAATTTGGGCAGCAATATGGGGTCGTAGCAGGTAATGCTTATATAATTTTGCAAATCGGTACATGGGCGGCGAAGTAATTAGCAAAAACACAAAAAATTTCAAATATTCCTCAACTTTTTTAGGTCCATCCGAACGTTGGCTTGCCTATTACAGAAACCAAAGGACTTAGAATTTGTTCTGGTGTAAACATACGAGTATTGCTTTTTCTATATTGTGTAACGAGGAAACTGATGATGACATTGATTTTAATGAAATTTTGACACAGTATTATTACCGTAGCGAGGATGGAAAATGCGGATGGTTTCTATGAATCGTGCCGGTGGCGGTGCAGAAATCATAAGAAACGAAAAATATAAAAACAGCTCAAACTTCGTTTTTATGCGTTTTAGAGGTTCTTGATCATTTTCTGCGTTATTTTGGGTGGGTGACATTGGAGTGGTTAGGGGTGGAGGGTTGAAAAACTGAAAAATTTGTTGTTCTCATAATAGACTATCCACTCATCTATGAAGGACGACTTAGTGACATAAATCACCTTCTTAGGTCCATCCGAACATTGCCTTGCCTATTACAGAAACTAAGGGACTTAGAATTTTCTGTATACAAACGAGTATTTATTGCTGAGGTCGTTTTGTATTTTGTAACGTGGAAACTATTAAATTGATTCTAATGACATTTTGACGCATGCTCTACAAGGGTTTTCTAATGATTTACAGAAAGCTTGATTCAATCTATCGGGTATGGTAGTTCCATCTCCAGCAAGTTCTTCTAAGACAGGTGTTGCGGAAGAAACAAAATTTCTGGCGTACGACTTATATATTTTTTAAACAATGGCCTTTTTCATATACTCGATTATTCGCTTAAAAGATTTTCTGGCAATCACATAAACGTACATAAACTTTCTATTTCTTAAAGCGCCGATTACTAGGGCACGTATCTGGATTATTCATGATAATTTTTCTACCTGGATCAAAGATAAGGAAGTCCATTGTTTTAAGAAAATGACATTCCGTACAGTTCGAAAACAGTACAAGTAAACATGTAGACATTCAGATAATCCGACAGGGTACATAAGTAACAGTCACTAGAACGTATAACTATGATTTTGGCAGATTAACTTTTGAAAGATTAGAGGGTCATAAAATTTACTGCCAGATATATCTCGAAGGCTGTTACTGTACCGAGATTTTGTCACACACTATCTTCGATTTTGTCGGTGGTATCATTTTCATTTCATTTTATTTGTACGGATTGATATAAATAGTGCCACCTCGAAGGTAACCTTTGTGTGAGGTATTGGCATTGAGTAGAAGGAGTCACATTAAAATTATCTAACCTATCCTGCTCCTTCAACATTTGTGTGGTGTCCAGCTTTCTTCCTTCTTATTGTTAACAGCAACCAACTTCCACAAATGAAACTTTTGCTGCAGATCATAAGCCATTTCTTTCCGTATTCGATTATGTAAATATTTTATACTCGAAATCGAAGTATACACGGCTGCATTGACTAGACGGGTAGCAAAATCCGTAAAAATTTGGAAATGTTATGTCCGCGAGCCAGTCGTGGAAGGTTAAAGAGCTCAGCTCAAATAGAACTGAACAGTAATTACGCAAATGTAACATTAACTATGAAGTATAATTCAGAATAACCATTTCATCCATTAGATATTTTAATTTGCATAAATTATAGTAATTATTTGATCGCTTTAATAGCATATAATTGATACATAGGTATACCGGATGTAACCGATGCACCTGCTGTTTGCGTAAGGTCATTAGCTCTGATTTGCATGTAACCAGTTGGGATTCATACATTTTAATTATAACATTCAGTTAAAGGTGAGGGTGAACGATGAAGAGATTATTTCGTCACAACGGAATTAAATTCAGATCGAGAACATAGACCTATGCCATTTTCTCATGAGAGTATTTTATAATATGCCTAATTAAACGCACATTGTTGTGGTATTTCTTCAACGTAATCAGGCCTCTATTATAAAGTACTCTACTGTAAAGACGCGTATAGAGTATACAGGGTGTGCCAGAAAGGTGGCACCAAACTTAAGGAGTTTATAGGGGACGCACGATTCGGACAACATTTTTTACATATTTTTTATTTATTTATTGTACATTGTTCATTACAATACGTTCACAATTTAGAATAATATTCTATACAAAATAATGACATGTAATAATATGTGTAAGTCAATATTATATAAATCTGTAGGTCAAGTGGGGATTGAACTAATACAGCTATCACATTAGGCTTATTAATATTAGGTATGCAACTTAAATTAAAATACAGAAACAAAATTACTAATATATATTAACTACACATACTAACCTTTAAGGAACTAGTGAATAAAGTGGCCAAGGAGTAGTGTTTGAGAAAACATACAAAAATCGATATAAATTTAAATAAAGAATTTTTCTTCATTGTTTTTTATAAATGTTTTGATTTCTTTTTTAAATACGCGAAATTTTGATATCAATTTTAATTTTTTTGGAAGTTTGTTGAATAATTTGGGTCCGTAATATGTGAAGGAGTGTTGCGTAATAGCTTAATGAGTAAATTCTGTTTTAAAATCAAGGTTAATTTTCGACCGGGTATCTCTCATATAACTGATGGTAAATTTATTTTGATCATGAAACATTCTATTTAAACAGCTGTGAACACAAAGCAAATGTACATTCAGTAATTTAGATTCATTGAATAGTTCTTTAGTTGGGTAAAGTTTATTTTTTTTCAAGATTGTCTTCAGTATAGTATTTTGAGCGACTTGTAGCGATGAAATTGTTGATTTGTGAAGGCTGCACCCCAAACAGGAATGCAGTATCTGATAATGGATTCAACAAGGTAAATAAAATCGTTAAATTTTTTCTTGATAGGATATCAAGTAATTCATAAAACTTAATCATTACACTTCTCAAACGTTTGGAGACATAGATAATATGAAATCCCCATTTTAAATGTTGATCAATCACGATTCCTAAATATCTAAGTGATTTAGTTTTTTATTACGCTACAATCACACTGTTTGGTATCATCACACGATGGTTCATGTAATTTGATACCAATCTCTTTTGGTTGACCTGTAATTGTAGGTGAAAATGTTATAAATTTAGTTTTATTGATATTTAGGGAAAGCTAAAAAATTGTTTATTTTAGTGATACCACTGATATATATCAAGAAAAGAATAGGTCCTAGAACTGTACCCTGGGGTACCCCTATTTATATTACCAATTCTGAACTGAAAGTGTTTCATATTCTCACTCTTTGAATTCTGTGCGATAGATAATTGGTTATCAACTGTAAAGCAACTCCCCGAATGGGGAGTTTTCTGATTTATCCAAAGTCTCTACCGTAGTATTTATAAAGTTCATTATGGCATTTCAGTATTTGATTGCTTTATAAACCCAAACTGTTTTTCAGTTATTACGTTATTTTGATCTAGAAACTCTGTTAATCTTATCTTAATAGATTGTTCAAAAATTTTTGCGGTACAATAGTACCAATAAATATATGACAGATATAGGTCTATAATTATTTAGTTCAGAAAATTTACCAGCTTTTAAGATGGGTGTGATACTTGAAAGTTTCCATTGCTGAGGAATTTGTCCAGTTAAAAAACACTGATTGATTATATAAGCTAATGGTTTGGTTATATAACAATGAATTTGTTTAAGGTTTTTACACTTATGTTATCTGGCCCTGGCGAGCAATTATTCTTCAGGGCGGCTATAATATTTTGACATGAGCCGTTTTGGCTACAGTCAGTTGTAGTTTGAAGTTTAAAACAAAAACCTATTTATCAGCTTCCTGACTATCTTAGTACTTGCAATTATAGAGAACTAAGGATATTAAAGGGGTGATACACGTACGAACTTTAAGTAGTACTCATTTTGATAATTTTCCTAAATAAACAAAACTTTTAACAAACGCCAAACACAACAAGCGTTGCGCATCGATGGCCTGCCAAAACAAAGTGGTGGTTCGCGGCTCGTAGTACGAGCTGAAACCAGCTAAGAGCAACATTTCAAACCAGTTGGCTCGCCGGCGGTTTGCGCGACGGTTTTAAAGTACGCGTACTTACGGGGACACACAGGCGAAAAAGGTCGTCGAGCCATAAGTACGCGTACTTGCTCGTACGTGTATCAGCCCTTTTATAATACATTTTTTTGGAAGACTCGCTGAACTTGATGTGTGTACACCCTTCCTAATGATTTCTTTAGAGTTGCTTCAAGGGTTGCATGCACCAATTGTTTAAACAATTTATATAACACTTGCGGTTGCTAACTTCCAAATAAATATTTAACTGGACATTGAGAAACCGGCCCTAAGACATGGAACCCAGTTCTAAAGTGGCGCAGGTGTAATACTCACACACTGGGTTAGTAGCGAGAGATATAAATTCCAGAAAAATGAAGAAAAATGAAGATATGCATACATGTAACGGTTGGCATGTTACAACGACGCTATGCGATGGCAAGTGCGCACGCACACATGCACACATAAGAATCTACTGTACCAGATCCGTGGCATTACGTCGCGTAGCGTCGGGTCGTAGCAGTGTTTCCTTGCCTTTATTCTGACTCACCCTGTATACGCGCCTGTTTTCAATCGTCAAACAACGCAGGGAGCAAAGACGTAAGCGGTTTGTCAGCAACCAGCCGCAGATGGATTTCTCATAGCGATGCTGAAGGAGCAAATCTAGTAGGAGAAATCCCGAATTTTTCATGCAAGTCATGCTCGCTGGAAATCGCACGGAGCAAACATCATGATAATTTTCGCAGATTATGCTGGAGTTTGCGAGGGAGGCGGAGTTTGTTTGCTGTTATTCGCATATGCAAATATGAGCAAAGCGCGCCCCGTACTTACGAGGTGTGTGTTTTTTAAGTAAATACCGTTTTCTAGCAGAGGCAATAAAAGAAGATTGTTTCAAACATCTTTATTTATTAGATAAAAGCCTGTACTTTGAGCTAATTTTCAAAACAATTAATTATCGGAAAAACGTCATTAGTCCAAAACTAACATATTTGGGAAAACGAAAAAAACTTCCCAGCATGTAAAACTCTGATTAGATTGCTTTATTGCCATATCTGGTAGAAGTAGAAGTATATGAGACACATCGTCCACAAGCAGTAATTATTATATTGTGACAAACATATGAAAAAAACGCAAAAGATGCATGGACATATGAGGTTTTTGAGAGAAAAGGTTAACAAATTAGTGTCCTTAATACAAATAGCATGATGATAAAATAAATTCCGATACAAAAAACAAACTTTAAGAGAAAGAGTGAACAACTAACTGAAACAGTCAACTCTGGCTAACCAGAAATCCCGATATCTACCATTCAATCTTCACAACCACTGCAGTACTATATTATCATCGTTGTCGATGACAATGTTACCAGTAGTGTTAGGTGCTGTGTTGTACTGTTTTGTTATCAAGTTGTCGTGCAATTTTCACACCGATTTTCATGACACATTACAGGTAACCAATTATGCACAATGCACACGTGACTTTCTTAGGTGAAACAATATGGACTTATGATGTTTTTAGAAGAACAAGTCAATTTTCCTCTGTAAACAGCATGGAACCTATAACATTTTTTCGAGAAATAATTATTTCTATCCATGTATATGGAGGTTAGAAATTCGATGATGCCATCATTTAAATTTTGACAAAAATTGACTTATGAGGCTTTTCCGAGAAACGCCTCAATTAGTCGATGCTAGTCAGAGCGATCGAGTGGGCCTTTGCTCTTGTTATGCTCATATCGGTCGAAAAGGAAAGGAAGGAAGAACACAGCGAAGAGAAACAAGTTCGTCGGTTGGAGGGTATTGCTTGACGTATTTGATTTGAGTTCGGTAATTTTTGGGTTTAGCCAAAGGGACACATTTTGGGTTTGATATCTAAAAAGGCAAACATTTAATTATTTGCAAAATTGGTCGATTTGATTCTGACCACAGTGCGAGCGGCTAACTGTGTAGTAGGGTGAACCGATAATATTTAATTCTAGAGTTTGCAAGGAAGGCTGAGTTTGGTTGCTGTTATACGTATATGGAAATAAGTATTCGTAAATTTCGAAGAGATTTAAAATACGGAAAATTTCTAACATATCGAAAATTTTGATAATCATTATATTTTAGAAAAAGAAAAAACACAAAATGAAGATATATACTTTTTTATCGTTCAAATCATTTTACTTCCCACACCAATAGATGAGGGGAGTATTGTGATTCTGAAAATTTTCAATTTTGATAGAATATGCTTTTTGAGCATTTTATGATGTCTACATAATGAAAATTCAAATTTCCGTCGGGCTGTGTATCTGTCTCGTAACCTCGGTAACCACTGCATGGATTCTGATGAACTTTGGTAGCTGTATGTTGTCTGGCCTTAGTAGGTAATCTTGCTATATAATTTTGAAAATCGGTACATGGGCGGCGGAGTAATTAGCAAAAAACGAAAAATTTCAAACATTCCTCTAACGTTTTTATGCGTTTTAGGGGTTCCTGATCATTTTCAATTTCTTTGGGGTGTGGGTGAAATTAGGGTGGTTGGAGTATGGGGGGATTGTAAAACTGAAAAATCGTTTGTACTCATAATAGGATGTCTATTGACCTGTGGAAAGAGACGCAACATTACCTGCCTATTGCACAAACCAAGGGACTTTTTTTTTCTGATGCATACATATGCAATTTTTGCTTTAGATCGTTCTATATTGTGTAACGAGAAAACCGTTGAATTGACTATATTGAAATTTTCACACCGTAGCGAGGGTGAAAGGCGCGTATGATTTTTAGAGATCGTGTCAGTGGTGGCGCAGCAATAATGAAAAGAGTAAAAATACATAACCATTTCAAACTTCGTTTTTATGCCTTTTAGGGGGTCCTGGTCATTTTCTATTTTTTTTGGTTGGGGGTTATTTTGAGTGGTTGGGGGGGTGGGGGGGTGAATAAAATTCTGTACTTATAATATGCTGTCCACTGGCCTGTGAAAGAAAGACCTAGGGGCGTATCTTACTTTTTTATGGCCATCCGAGCGTTGCCTTGCCGATTACAGAATCCAAAGGTCTTAGAATTTTCTGATGTATACCTAATTTATTATGGAATATTGCTTTAGATCGCTCTGTATTGTGTAACGGGAAAATCGTTGAATTGATTTTATTGATATTTTGACACAATATCACTACCGTAGGGAAGGTGGAAAACACGTATGGTTTTTAGAAATCCTGACCTGTGAAAGAAAGACCCAGGGGTATAATTTACTTTTTTAGGTCCATTCGAGCATTGCCGATGTATACATATGAGTATTGCTTCTGATCGTTCTGTTGTGTAACTTGGAATTGATATTAATGAAATTTTGACACAATGTTATTACCGTGGCGAGGATGGAAAACGCGTATGGTCTTTAGAAATTGGATCCGTAACAGCGCAGCAATAATCAAAGACCTGGAAATATAAAAACAGCTCAAACTTCGTTTTTAGGCGATTTAGAAGTTCGTGATCACTTCGATTCGTCCAGTTGAAGCTTGCAGAATACAAACTGTGTCGTCTTACTTCCTATGGAGAGAAATGAAAGAAACCATTTTCGAGAGTTTTTGTGTTGGATGTTTTTTGCGGAGAGCTGGTGGCGATTTGGTAGCAAGGGGATCTCAGACTATATATAGCTTTATGCATTGGGAAATAACAAAATGGTGTCACCGTTATGTGTGGGAAGTACTGAGTCAATCAACTTGACTCCACTTTCTTGGCTAGCTCTTGAGGTTTTCAACTATTCGACTTTCTTAGATTATCTACCACGACCATCCAATAAAAGAAAATTTTCCACCCACGGATGCTGACATTTTTTTCGGACAATCACGCCACTGCATATTCCATACGCGCCGCATATGAGTACAAAACACAATAGTGTGTCAAGAGACGAGAAGAATGCAATGCAATAGAGGCGTCTGTGCGAGGAGTGCCGTGGCTTGGCGCCGTCCAAGCACCACAAAGGGCTGTAGGGTACACCTCTCCCCCTCTTCCTCCTTGCGTCGCATGTCTACCGGTATGTAGGTCAGTACGGTATGCCACGGAATGTGCAGATGGAGAGGATGGAGGTGCACACCTCCCTATCTCACCAGGGAGGGTCTATTGGCGGAACAAAGGGAAAAGCATGCTTCTAATAAACGAAGTTATTTCAAGTGTAACAAAAGAATATCATTTTCAGTTCAGGAATATAATTGATACTCTTAATCAACACCTGTCAGCATTATGACCATATGCACCGTAAGTCAATTGCGCGATTAGCTACGTAAACCTGGATTAGATTATTTATTATGCTCCGCAAGAAAAGTTTGGATTAAGAATCAGATTACATCCAATGACGTTTTGTCTAATTGTCACCGTGTCATCCTTTGTATTTTCCGACATTTGAATCCTGGCTATGCTCCTGAATGTAGGTTTTCAATTCGACATTTATACCTTTTCGAGAAGCTGATATTATCGGGAAGTTTTGGTTAGTACGCGCAATGTCTTGGCAATATTTTGAGCTAGGTATGATTCTGTTGAAAGGAAAATGAAAATGAGAATTATTTTACTCTTCTCAATATCTATCTTTTTTTCTTCTAAAGTATCATACCTTTTTATCTATTTATGATGTTATTGAATTAGTGTAGGCATATTGAACTAAAATAATTGAACATGATACTGATTTTTAACGTACATTTTTCATTATTTAGACAGATATACCATAATTTGCGTAAATGTTAGAATTCCGTTAACATTGAAAAATCTCAAAAAATATTCAGTTTTGTTCATATATAGATCAAGAAAAAATTGCTGCATCTTAGCACTTCTATCATGCCCCAACAGGAATACGTCGAATTACATAAACCCTGTATAATGTATATATGTCTTTTCTTCTAAGGCAGATCCAATCACGGAGCGTAAATGAGAAGTTTCACTTGTATTGAATTCATTTCCTTCTTAAATAAGCATTGTCATTTGCTTGGAAGACCCATACGTATAATACCCAAATAATGTGCCACAAATTGCCATTTTTATGTATCCGTTATGGATCTAGGAGTCTAAAAGTTTTAAATAAACTACTCGTTTTAGTTTATTTGTTTAATTGAAATTAAACATAATTAACTATAGGTTAAAATTAATTTTCAGTCTGCTATAGGACCGGCCTCTTTTTCTCATTGAATAGAAATCAGAGCTAGCTTAGTTTATTTATCTTTGCTATGTACAGATATTTATGTAAATCAAAAACATAACAGGCTATCGTCCGTGCCATCAAACTTCGGGAAACACTTTTAATCATTGGAAAACGCCTTCCCACGCTACCTAATGTTACTGATAGAAGAACACTGATTGATCGACAATATGTTTTATGTAGCAGTAATAGTTTATTATATGACGTTATTTTTATAAATTTAGCAGTGCTTAAAAATTTTATAAATACTTGTCTATTTGTCTAGCCTGTAAAATGCTTTATTAGTTTTCTTCGTGTGATGGATTATTCTAGTCTTTTAGAGCTCCAAGCTTATTCAATTTTTTATATTCCTCGAGATATTCCTTGACGTTGAAGAGGTATTGTTTCTCTTCCTTTACCATCCAGGACTTTAATTTGATTGATCTTTCGTTTCAGACTAAATATTTCAAAATTTTCAGGAATATCAAAATGTTCGATACCTATTTAAAAAATCTACGAAATTTTCAGTTTTCAAAATACTAAAAATATTGGGAATTTTTGAAATTCTCAATTTTTTCAAACAAATTTGAAAAATAATTGTAGTAAGTATAGCTTAAAAAAACTGAAAAAAACGCTTTTAAAGAACATTAAACTAAAAAGTTAAAAATAATTTTTGAAATAAGCTTAAAATAACAATGAATCAACGAAAATCGAGCGCCCGACGTTTTTTTCACAAGCATACTAGTATTTGTCGTCATTGTTGTTTTAAGCTTATTTTAAAAAGCATTTTCAAATTTTCAGTTCGATGTTTTTTAGAAGCGCGTTTTTTAGTTTTTTAAACCATATTTATTATTAATTATTTTTAGTTAACTTTATCGTTATACCTTTTTTTAAACTGTATATATTTTATTAATTTTGTAGTTATAAACTAGCGTTGTCCTTATTATAGCGCTATCTGCCAGACCTTATGTAAAACATTTCCCGATCAACAACTTGTTAATTTTAAATTTAATTAAAGAGGCATTCAGGATTATAAAAACCAACCTCTAATGAATAATAATATTACAACGGCGTGTTTACAAGCGGTCACGGTCACGCTGCTTAGCTTCAGCGATCGACAAGAGTCGGCGTTTTCAGTGTGGCATGAGGCATGACCGTTAACAAACTGAATAGTTGGCCATGTCCGGTATTTAAGCATGTCGTTAATTTCTGTAATTTTTGTGGCAGGTCGCGCAGTTTGTGGCCGACCGGGAGGTGGTTTATCTTTAACTGATAAACTGTCAAATGCAAATCCCAACTCAGGCGAAATATGATGCCAAAGTTACACACCGTCAGTTGTAGCTGGCTATAATACAAAGCCAATTTGAGAGCTATATAGAGTTTAAGACAACATATGGCGCTGTGTTGCTGTTATAATCACACCGCTAATAAAATTCAACAATTATCTTTATTATTTATGTATTATCAGGCTGTAAATATGTAATATAAACAAACGACCAAGAGAGAGGGGAGATAAATTTTAATCTTAAGTGAAAAGTGCAAATGAAAATCATTTCTACATGTTATTTTCTGCCAAATAAATAGCACAATTATGGTTTCCGAAACCAAGCGTAAGGTAAGGATACCCAAATGAGAACTACTTTTTCCTAATTGCAATAAAATTCGGAAATACCCCAGATTTTTTCCATCCTATAAGGTTCCAGAAAAATGTAATTACAATGCATAATTTATGAAATATTGTCACCCCAACGTTAGGGTCGAAGCAATAAAACAGCGTACAAGAAATCAAATTTCGACGAAAAGGTATATACAAAAAAGCTCGCTGTGCTTTGTAATTTAAACGTTCTCATTTGCGAGATATAAGGCATTGAATTGTAATGAAGTTTCCGGGTTTTTTATAAACGCAGTCTCAGATTTAATAAAAAGGTCTAGGTGGAGAATTTTAATTAACTTTGGTACGTGTTTAACTTCATCCAAAAGAGGTTATATGAAGAATAGTTGAAATTCTTAATTTATCATTCAGAATCAGGTATACTATAAAACTTTATAGAGCCAGAGAAGTATTCCTTTTGATGTCGATAGAAATAAATAATTAGTGTGAGGTAGCGTTGATCTGAAAAATCATCATCGTGCTGTTGATGTATTTCCTTAATCAACTCATTCTACGTGGCCTCTACTTGTACAATCTACGTGTAGTTACAATACTACTACTACTACAAAGTAATTGTATATTTGGAACACAGATAACAAAGGCAAGTTATTTTTCAGTTATGCTCAAAAGATGGCGTCAAGCGACTTGACTCAGTCGCTTGACGTTATCGGTGTTAATAAAACGTTTGCAGGTCCTCTATTTCTACACTATCCTAATCAAAAGTAGACAGTAAACATCTAAACATAAAATTAGAGCTATTTTGAAATTTTTCGTTTTTTATTGATTGATCCTCGGCCACTGGCAAGAGCCTGAACAACGGTATACCATTACCATTTCCTCCACGTAATAAGATGTTA